>OX439379.1:20389938-20632521 GCA_949319315.1 Zelleria hepariella
AGTAAGTAGTGCTTTTGCCTTAGACTTGTCAATGCTTAGACCTTGTGACTAATTCGGATAAGTTTTGAGTGTTATTAAATAATGTTGTATTCGATAGATCCAGAAATGGAAAAACAAATGTCCTTTTCACTATAGAGTTTTTTTCAAAAATGTAAACGTTTTAACCAGAGGTAATAAAAACATGCGTTTTAAATAAAGCTCTTTTTGACAGAAGTAATAAAAACATACTTACTTAGACATTTTTCAGCTCTAGTTATACCTACCTACGTTTAAAATTCAAAAGCCATTTAAAATGTATAGCCGTTTCCTTATTATAAATCTGTTTATGTTCCGACACCATCAATCATTAGTTAAAGCAAACAAAAGGCGATAAAAACGTCTTCGTATATCGTAAGATAAAGATCTGATGCTGATAGGTAAAGTGTGTCCTTTGAATAAACCGCGCACCTTTGGATGTTTACCTAGTTTTGTTTGATGCCTAATAGCGACAATTTTCATTTATTATCTGACTCTAGGATTAATGATACACCTTGTTGTTATTTACTTAAACAATATTTATATATTTATGTTTATGTGTATATCAGTATTCCATTTAGCATTTCCTGTTGTAGTGGTTTTGAGTATATTTTTTATATCTAGTTAAAAGGGTATTGTTACATTGTAATATAATATAAATACTGAACTATGTACTGTAAATTCACTGATTTATAAATCAGGTATCGGTCTAAATCCATGTTCGTATAGCCAGTCGTCGTGTGAGTCTTTATTGTAGACAGTTATGTATTTATTTTTAACTTGTACATTGAATATTTAAGTTTTAATAGAATATTACCTACATACATAACTTACTATAAACTTATTTAAATTTTATGGGGATCATCGCTCATGTTAATGAGAGTCGTCGTATAAAGTGGGTTTTCATTGAGATGAAAGAAGGTGATGAGGAAAGAGGATTGGCTACCGCGCTCACGCCTAATACTATAATATAGTAATACTATATTCGTTAAAAACCGAATTCATTGATTTTGGTGTCAACCGTTTCTGCACATAATCTTGACACCAAAAAAATAATAATGTAGTTGTATGGTACTTCGTAACGCTTTCTTCGTCTGTATGGGCGTGAGCGCGGTAGCTAATCCTCATTAAGATATATTAAGACGGTAGGTACCTACATCGTATCCATTGATTTCCAATAAAAATAGCCAACGCGCGATGGTCACCTGCGCCTCTATTCTCTAAAAAATACACTCAACTTTACAGCGTCAAAACACTTGAAAATAGCCCTTATTGAAATGAACAATCTTTTTTTGACAGTTAAAAACGGTTATTTTCACGGTGGATATTTTAGAGAATACAGGAGCTGACCACTGTGGCATTGTATCCGACAAATCCGCACTCCTGGTGATTCTAATAATCCCCCTCCCTTCCCGCTCCGATTGGTACTGTTTGTTTTAATCAATTTTAAAAAACTAAATTTCCCACCGGATACCCAGTATACAGGGTGTTAAAAGACCGCCAACAGACCCAAAAGCCACGCATACTAGACACCAAAACAAAGTACTTTATCGATAAATTATTGCTGGGAAATGATTTTGGATTTTTAGGTTATAATTTTGAAAAATATTTTATCACGCAATGGACCTGTCACGCACAGAAGTCATATTGCGCAAGCGTAGGTATAAGTTTATGTTACTTAAGTTTGAAGTGCCGATGTTTAGAATACATTGCGGGTTGCAATGTTAACGTCGTTTTTTGTAAGAAATATTCATAATTTTGGTATGGCTTCTTTGGAAGTTATGTTAAGAACCAGATACTGCATACATGTCTGCAAAAAAAAAGTTTTGAAAAATCCGACTTTGAACCTCATTATCTCGGAAACTGTGGATTTCCCAGGCATAGTTCCTTTGGCAAAAATGTTCCTTATGATGAGGACAATACGTGGTTTCCCGCTTTGTTGGCGGTCTTTTAACACCCTGTATACCCTTTTCATACATTAAATCAAATCATTGAACGTTTCCACATGCTCCTACTCGGTTCTCCTACTGGAGCACGAGGACCAATATTTGAAAAAGTAAAACCATAAGATCTTTGTAGATTATTCAAAAGCTTTCGATAGTACTTCACACAAACCCATCTTTAAAGCAATCTATAGACAAAATATTGAACCATTCTACATTTAAAAACCGCCTAAGTACAGTACCTACTGCGGATATCAAGTTGCACATGCGGCGGCTGATCCATCGTTCATCGTCAAAAAGGGGTCAAACAAGGCGACCATAACAAACAAGGTTACAAACTGTGTGATACACATATAACCAGTCAATCATCTATTTTAAGGCGCTGGGCATATAGGTCAGTCAAATAAAAAAAAAACAGGAATTAATTTCCAGAAAGCTGGATATCATTTTAATACCTTCATTTGGTCCTAAATGCGTGTAATCCGAGTTTGCACCGTCCCAGGAGGTGAGCTTAACTTTTGGGGCCAAAAAAACCGCGAAAGGGTATAGCAGGCTAAGGGAACAAGATTGGCCCACGAAAGCGATCTGGCTGATTTTTATGGTGGTGCACCATGTTTAATCCACCATAAAAATCTGCCAGATCGCTTTCGTGGGCCAATCTTGCCAATCTTATTAAAATGATATCCAGCTTTCTGGAAATTAATTCTTCAAAAAGCTTTTTTTGAGTTTAATTTGCTTCGCCTAATAGTGAATTAGCCCGCGCGCAAAGAAAAATGCACAAAATCGATTCCTGTATCAAATACACTAAAAAAATCGAAAATGTTCACATATCAAACCTCAAATTAGTTGAGACCTATCTAAAACAGCCAGTTTCATGTTGATATCCATAACAGATTGCAAGATATTTTGCTTGAAAAAAAGTGCGCTGCCTATTTTTTTTCAAGCAAAATATCTTCAAAACGTTTATGAATGTCAACACGAAACTGGCTGTTTTAGATAGGTCTCACCTAATTCTAGGGTTTGATATGTGAACATTTTCAATTTGTTTAGTTTTTTTAATACAGGAATCGATTTTGTGCATTTTTCTGTGCGCGCGGGCGATTGACTATGCACGGCGCCTTAAGAAACGACAATGGACTTTTCATTTCATGAATAATAATAGCATTAATGTTTTGAAAGGCGAGCACATAGGAAACAGATTTGACTCCTAACACATTTTGTTCCTTTCTTAGTTTAGTTCTCCAAAAGTACCGTGCGTGACGCCAGGCTTTGGCTAAATTACTACCAGATATTGTTTTTTTTAATATTAATTAACCGCTTTCACTTACTTTTATTGTTTGTCGGAATAGCCGATATGTTTCGACTTCGTCCGGAAGTCTTATACCTAATCATTTGTTTGTTTTTCTTTAGTCCACGCAGAGGAAGTTGAGGGAAAAAGCTAGTTCTAAACATGGGACGAGCATTTTACTTAAAAATAGACCAGTACATAGACAACATTCTTTCAGCTAGTAGGTACATACTTACCTAACTACGCAAATGCAGTGATCTTAGACTACATTTGCTCTTGTATGGACTAGACTCTCGCCAGCGGTCAAACCTGAAACAAAGTAGGCAGTAGGTACCATAAATTACTCACAATAATTAATCGCGAATTATCACGCTAGGCAAGATTCCCTCAATCTTGCCTAGCGTAGAGATTGAGGGAATCTTGCCTAGCGGAAAGGGACGTCGGCAGAAGAAGAAAGTCTTAGCTGATACTTAAGGTTGGACGATAGCAACGTGGCGGAAAATTCAAAAGTTTCACAGTATTTTTCAATTTTTGAGATATTTTTGTTCAGCGATTTTTTGTTCGCGGCAATAACATAAGTAATATTCTTTTCATTATTGAAAACAACAGAACAACAATAAGTGTTCTGGTCATCAACAAGTTTTTTGGGCAGTGCCACTGCTTTGACGACCAGAACACAGGATGCAAAAGGATGGATTTCCTTAGCGATTCAACGCGGTAATGCAGCGAGCGTTATTAGCCCAGGAAACGAACGAAAAATAGGAAAAATAATTCGTGTAAAGCCAAATTTTGGCACAGTTGTAGAGGAAAGTGTCCTGAACAACATACTAAAAGTACTGATGGGTAGGGGGGATCTAAGGGGGGGAGGGGGGTGTAAAGGTCCTTTTTTTCAGTTATTCGTCAATAACTCGAAAACTGCAGCCTATAGCAAAAAATGACCAATTACTGAATCTACATAAAATTCTCTACAAAATGGGTTAATAATTTTTTTCCCTCTTTTAATTTTTTCGTGAAAAACTCGAAAACTGCAGCCTATAGCAAAAAAATACCAATTACTGACAATTACCCCCCTCCCCCCCTTAGCTCCCCTCCTACCCATCTGTACTTTTAGTATGTTGTTCAAGACACTTTCCTCTACAACTCTGCCAAAATTTGGCTTTACACGAATTACTTTTTCTATTCAGCCATTTTTGGTTTTCGTTCCTCAGGCTATATGGGGACCTTTGGGTCGGAGATGTGCCTAATTATAGTGTAACATTACAAAACAAACATTTTAATCAACGATTGTAGACAATTGACGTGCCTCACGGTTTTATTTTAGTCTAGTCTATGCATATGTTTATAATTCCCACGACTGTATCTATTTTATTATTTTTTGGTTTTTAGTACATTTATCTTAAACATTGCAATGTATGTTTAACATAAAACCGTTTAACTTAAAAAGTTTTTTTACCTATTTTTATTTATTTTATTTTGTTTTTATTATGACAATGTGTGTTTTTTTGTGCCTTTTTTTATTGTTTTTTTTTTCTTTTGTGTTTTATATTTTGGCGAAACTTTTGTGAATATTTGTGTTTTTTTTTGTTATTATTAATGTAGGTTTGTTTGTTTGTTACTTTGTTTGTTTATTTATTACGAAGATTAACAGCCTTATGGTTCTATGGTCTAACAGTGTAGTAGCTTAGTGCCAATTATAAATATTCGCTATACATGTTCAGATTTGTGCGTATGACTTAGATCTTTAAAAGATAGAAAAACAAAAAAAATACATTATAACTAACATGCATAAAAAAAATTACAAAAAATAAAT
This sequence comes from Zelleria hepariella, assembly GCA_949319315.1. Lineage (NCBI taxonomy): Eukaryota > Metazoa > Arthropoda > Insecta > Lepidoptera > Yponomeutidae > Zelleria > Zelleria hepariella. Next base: position 20,394,995 of record OX439379.1, read on the forward strand.
ATTTTTATACCTACCTTAAACGTTTTAAAAAGAAAACTGTGCTTGAGTGAAAAAAATCAATATACAGGGTGTTAAAAGACCGCCAACAGACCCGAAAGGTACGCATACTACACACCAAAACAAAGTACTTTTTCGATAAATTATTGATGGGAAATGAATTTGGTTTTTTCGATTATAATTTTGGAAAATATTTTGTCACGCAATGGATGTGTAACGCAGAGAAGTCATATTGCGCAAGCGTTGACATAAACTTTTGTTACTTACGCTCGAGGTGCCGATGTTAAGAATACATTGCGGGTTGCAAATTTAACGTCATATTATGAAAGAAATATTCAAAATTTTGATATGGCTTCTTAAGAAGAAAGGTTAAGTACTAGATATTGAGTACATTTCTGCAAAAAAAAAATCTTTTTAAAAAAGCAGACTTTGAACCTTATTATCTCGGAAACCGTTGATTTCCCAGGCATAGTTCCTTGGGCAAAAATGTTCGATATGATGAGGACAATACGTGGTTTCCCGCTTTGTTGGCGGTCTTTTAACACCCTGTATATTGCTATCCTCGTGAGTGTCGTTGAATTTTCGGCTTGTCCTGCTTTTGGGGCATAAACGAATTTCGTCTGTGGTCAGTGTTTCCGTGCGCTACATGTACTTAGTAGGTCTAACTTTCTACTACTCGTGACCTGTTTGTTACTGGGCATGGGCACCGCACCTGCAGTCGCACATCCGAGAGCAATTCGGGACATTTGACAGATGAGTTTGCGATCCCTACGAGATAAGCCATGCCATAATGTTCCGTCTGACTTCAAGAGGTAAAAAGTGATAGCGCTGACAACGGTGCTCATATCCCGGGGACAGCTGGTCTACCTCTAGATGGATAGTCCTTGAAGTCTAGGAGTCTCAGAAATCTCCTCTGGATGCCCTCAATGCGAGTATTGTACCTTCTCGTACATAGGATTCCAGACCTGCTAGGGGACCACAATGTCACGATAAAAGTTTTATCCCATTATCGGCTATCGCCATCTTGCTTTATTTCACCGCGTGAAGCGAGATGCCGCTACCCGATAGTGGGATAAAACTTGTATGTTGAAGTTGTGCTCCCCTTCCTGGGAGGTATACTCTAAATAAGGCCAGCTAGGGGAGCACAATGTCATGATAAAAGTTTTATCCCATTATCGGCTATTGCCATCTTGCTTTATTTCACCGAGATGCCGCTACCCGATAGAGGGATATAACTTTTATCTTGAAGTTGTGCTTCTCTACCTGACTTACATATAGTACAGGATGTTTATAGATTTTAATCTTCCGAGACAGGATGAGGTCCGAATAATAAAACCAAGCAACTTTGAAGCTCTTGAAATTATAATTATCCTTGATGTGACTCTCAAAAGTTAGCTATAGTCAAATAATACTCCAAGGTCCTTGATTTTGTTGACTCTACGTAGATATACGTGTTTTTTTCCTTGTGAAGGATACGATAAAACCCTTACCTACCTTTGTTTAGGTCTATAGATACCACTTAAAAAATCCGCTCACTCGAAACCGTCATTCATGACCGGTTTATTTGAAGGAAAATAGCACTTATTGAAATTATTTTCTTTTGTTACATTTTATAATGAGAACTTTTACGGTGCTTAATTTAGAAAATTAGAACAGCGTATGATTGAAGAGCTGATGGCCAACCACCAAATAGTGAAGAGGCATCAAATAATAGGAAACTCTTTGGATGGTAAGTACCTAACTCACCAGTCATGGCGATGTTCTCCTTGCCACTGAAGTAGCGCGCGAAGTGCTGGCGCCCCACCATTAATACCTCGTGGTTTGTGAAGCAGAACAGTATTGCAACACAGAAGCCCTGCCGAAAACAGGGAAAAATACTCTTTAAATCGACTTTATAGCAGGATGACTACGTTAGGCACTATTTGTAAGGTAATAAGGATTGCAAACTCAACTACAGATCACCTACATATCTATTTACACACACAAGTATGGCTCATCCGCCTTCGTGAGATAAAACATCAAACAAACACAGTGCGGAGAAATAATGGTATGAACATTGTAGAGCGGCGATCATCGTATCTATGGCAACACTCTCATCTCCTAAAATAGGTAACACCTCACAAGCAAGGATACGTATAAAGGTATTTCTTGTCAAAAGTAGCGTGGGTAGATTACAAGTCAAAGAATTAATTAATTTTGTCCCTTATGCCATCCTTTCCCAATCCACATGCCTACAAGGTGATAAAAAGCTAAATTATAAAGGCAACAACTTGTTGCCAACAAGTGAAAGACTTAGGTATGTAGGTATCTACTAACAAGGGTAGCAGGAAACAATCACTATTATGAATGCTGACTAGCCGAATAGCCCCTGCGGCGGCACACTACGGGCTATAGTTTATTGTACGAGTATGTATACAGGGTGTAACAGAAATGTCCTGTGATACTGAAGGGGGTCGCATAACTATACAAAGCACTTTTAGTATGGGGTTAAGTGCGAAATCTCGAGAAAAAAATTCTGTTGCTCCATACATTTGGTTCTGTATTGTAATTGAATTTAGTATGGAACAGCAGTTTTTTTTTTCGGGCTATTGCACTTAAACCCATAGTAAAAATTGCTTGTAGCGAATCCTTTTGGTATCACAGGACCTCTCTGTAACACCGTAAGACCCTGTATAAGCTTGGTTGCTGTCAAAATTAGGTTCTTTAGTACTCTTTTCGGTAAAATATTTGTTTTGACGTTTGTCTTGTTTACATGAGGAAATATTTATTTTACACTTGATTTAGTAAAGTAACAACTATAAAAGACCTACAAATTTATTTATTTTGTTTATTTGAAGATAAAACAGAAACATGCCGTGGTACTTAATCTAAACATATTTTAGTACTTACTTAAATAAGTAATAAAAATAAGACGTGAACATGCTTCCACTACATATCTCACTAAGACATAATCTTAAGTTTAAAGCGAGGGCATAATATCTACTTTATTGCTTTGGTATTTTATGAGATTGAGTGAGGTTGTAACCACAATGTGGCATTTTAACAAAATAGTAAATACATGAAAGGGTGTATGATAGTTTATGTAAATACGTGTGTTTGTGGAGTCTGGAGGATATTATAAATTAATAGAATTGAGTTAATATTAAAAATTTATTGAAGTTAATTGTGGTGGAATATTAATGAGTTATTAATGACTTTATTTTCTAAAAGAATGCCGCAGGTCGTTCATGAAATATATCGACAGATGAGAGGGTTTTATTGTATGTGGTGCACATTCTATTAAGGGGGGTACGAGAGCCTCAATTATTGTTCGAGCGCGGCAAATAAAATAAAGGTGGGCGTTTAGGCCTTATGGGGGTAAAGAATTTCACTTTTCCTAAAAGTTCGGGGCAGTTGTAAACGTCATTGCATATATTGTGCAGGATTTTAGCATCAGCTAGTAAGCGTCGGTTACTAAGGGACATGAGTTTGTATTTTGATAAAAGATCATCATAAGACAAATAGGTGGAAGTAAGGCGACGATTCAAACACCGCAAATACTTTTTTGTATGCCTTAAACTTTACCTTTGTATTTTTCATAGTATGGGTTCCAAATACTAGAGGCGTATTCCAGTTGTGAGCGGACTAATGACTGATATAAAGCTATGCAGGCAGATGAGCTTCTGAAGAAGTTTGTATTAAATGTTAACTCGCTGTCTATTAACAAACCTAAATCTTTAATTAAATTAGTAGAACCTAGTGTCTCATTGCCTATTGTGTATGTATATTATGCAACATATGTATGTAACATAATAAAGGTACCTATGGGTTTTTGGACTGGCATATTAAGGACAGTCTTCTTTCTCGTGATCTCTCTGCCCACGGGTAAGCTTTTCGACGTCAGGGTCACACGTCTTTTTTGGGTCCCATTTTTAACACCCGATTTAAAAAGAGGGGTGTTATAAATTTGACAGCTATGTGTGTGTGTTTTTGTGTCCGTCTGTGGCACTAGTCCGTAGCGCTTAAACGGATGAACGGAATTGGGTGCCTTTAAAAAAATAATAAAGCAAGTTTTCTAGCGAGTGTTCTCAGATAAGTTTTTATCAAAATCGTTAGTTATTCAGAAACTTTTTTTCAGGTCCGTGCGCCTAAATCTGAGACGCAAGACCAATGTTTATCATTGCACTGAAGGAAAGGTTAGTTCTCTGATTTGTTTGGGCTTCACTGAGTGCAAAGTGCTAGAAGTACCTACCTTCCCAGGATATCGACCGAAGATAGCTTATTTCGGCTGTTGTTGCTGCGAATCTGGAGCCACCGGGGTTAGACCGCACCGGAATGGATAGTAAGTGTCCATACAGTCTCACCTTGAGTTTACTAAAATAAGGTTTCTTTAAAAATACTTAATCAGCTTCTTAAAATGTTTATCGTCCCTTCGTCGTCGGGTTAGTCCACGAGGATGTCATTCCTTGAGAATATCTTCTACAGGAGGATCTTCTTCTTTCTTCTTCTTCTTCGACCTCCCTTTTTAAAAAAAAATTTTTAGCTTTTTTTTTGTCGTTGACAAGAAAAGCGATTCAAAGTAATATTAATTATTGTGTAAGTTAAGGCGCTATTCATACGTTATTCGATATATTCAATCATCAGATGTACTAAGGCGGAGCCAGCAATTTGGACCTATTGTTATTTGGACTTTTGTTATTTGGATAATGCATGTCGAAACACTTATTTGTCCTAGTGGAAGAGATTCTCAAGGATGAGATCCTCGTGGACTAATCCGCCTAAGATTATCTGGGGACTTAGCCTGTAACACAATGGCGTATCAATGGCGTCCCAGGTAGAAGGACAAAACCGGGATTTTTTCGTTGTTCTCCAACAATCAGCGAACTAATACTCTATAATGAGACTCATAATATTCTTTGCTGTACTAGAAAAACATTAAAAGGACCGACACTGGACCGACAGCATTAATAAATCGTAATTGAAACCGTCAACCGGGAGCCCCATTTTGGCGCCATTGCGTTACAGGCAATGGAATACATTTTAGGTACCTAAACATATTTACGTAAAGTAAGAAGCAAGACCACAGCGGGATAAAAATCTGCGATGTCGTGCCACTTAGATAAAAATACCATACTAACTTAACTTGAACCATTTTGGTACTTTGTGAATTTGTATCACAAATCCACGACCTGACGACGACAGAATCATTTTACTGATAACCAAGTGCGAATCCTTTTGCTTTCTGCGAATAAAGTGCTTTAGATTTTGGGCCGAATAGCAGGTACACCGTGGGCAATCTTGAAATCTACCGTAGTTGTAAACTTGTAAATGTAATCCCAGCTTGTTCATAGTATGGTATCGGTTGATAAAGCGCGCCGGTACTCTATTCAGACATTTAATTGCTGTACTGCACTATTCAGCTTATAGTTTAGGTAGATGATTACAGTAAATTCAGTGAAATTGCATCATAGCCCTCGTCTGTCGTTGTGTTATAAATACGTTTTCAAGTATTGTATTTAAGTAATATTTATTTACGACAGATATTTATTTCAGCATGGGCATTAATTTCCGTGCATAGTGCATCTGCATCTAGAGGCGGATTTTCAGTCTTGGCCGCCCTGGCCTTGTAGTACTGCCGCCCCTTCTTAATTTTTCGATATTTCACCGAAATTTCACAACTTTTACCCTTATATATCGTTCATAGATAGACAATGATATGTAAATAACACAAATAACACAAATGATATTCTATGTAAATAACACAAATGCCCATGAAAAAGTCACCGATTAGTTGAAATAAACACGAGCAGTGCACTTGTTTTTTTGCAATTTTATCCTTATTTAATAATATAGGTACTTAATAACGAAGATGCTCTATTTGAAATGGAAATCGCGCGCGCAGCGCGCCCGAAAGTTCACAGATTTCGGTCTAATTTGTACATCAACCTAGAAGCCTTGTCAAATAGATACCTACCGACTTAATTTGAAAAAAATGTTTTACTTAATGTATTTTATTTCCTTACTCCTTCCTTGCCTCAGTTGCCTCCCTGTTTCAGATTTATTTGTAAGAAAGAGTTTGGTGTTCTTTACCTGCGCAATGTGACATCTCAAAACAGTGCCGTACCTCCCGTTCTGTAATATAAAAGCCTGTCCGACCGTCTGTCTTACTTCAATATCGGCTGAAAAATTCCGACACCAGGGGTTGCCACTACCTTCTGCTTGCCTACATTTAAATACCACACCATCTTAACAGCGTATTTTTTGGAACCGTAATAGCTACCTTATCATATACTTTTAAAACAAAACCCCCTTTGGGCATTGCCGCAGTCGGGTACTAGAGATAGCCCCGAATTCCTAATTTATCATTGATTGAAAATTCTTAACCACTTTTTGTTTTTTCTAAAGCACTAACCCGTGCTAGGGATTATTTTAAACATTTATAATAAGTTGAAATTCTTAATTATTTGTAGAAACCTGATGTTTAAAAGAATAGGAGATAATTGTTTTGATAAAGCACTTTTTTTATTTAATATTGACAGAGTCAACATCCGTAGTGTGTAAAATTAGATGCCTAATACCTACTTATTATTATTTACTCAAAAAAGCTCGTAATGTGGTCATTAATTCGACAACCTTCTTTGGGCAAAGACGGACTTGCGGGCTACTATGATTAGGCGCCAGAAAAGTTGTATGGAATTTCATTAATGTCGTGTTATGCGGCCAGAAAAATTGTATGAAAATCCATTAATGTCGAGTTTTGTTTCAAAAATAGAACTCAAAAATCAGGCACAAAAAGTATTTATTTAGAATTTGGCTGTTTAGGTGGCAGTCTACAAATTGCATAGAAAAAAAAAGCGCGGCCATATTGTTTTCGCCGCTTCGCGCGTTGTTCGAAGTGATTTTTTCTGTGCGTGCTGTTTTTGTTGTAAATAAAAGTGAACTCTTCAAGCAACGAATCCTCCGATTACATGTGTTTAACAACGCCGAACATAAAAAGGAAGCGAAATTCGATCTTTTAAAGGTACCTATTGCCACCTAAGTCAAAGGAAAAATACAAGTTTATCTACGAAAAGTTTGCGGAATGGAAAATCAACAGAAAGTAAACTACGACAAAAGGTAAGCTGGTTCTATTTAAATTACTCGCATTTTTTGAGTAAAGCACTATACAAGCCTTGGTCTGCAATGAGTGCGCTTCTGGCCACGCTATGATGGCCTCGAGCTTAGCTTAGCTACGCTCTCGGCCCTCAAGCTTGGTCATCATTGCAGCCCTTGCTGTCCGCGCTATAAAGGCCTCGACCTTCGGTCTCGGCCTTCATTCCAGCTTGTCCATCAAGGGCTGCAATGCTGACCACGCTATGAAGGCCTTGAGCTGCGCTACGCTGCGCTCTGTCGGCCATCAAAAGCGCGCCAGAAACGCACTCATTAAAGACCGCGGCAGTAATGTACTATTAGGTACTTGTGTATAACACTAATGTAGAATGAGCGTCACGCCAACAAACTGCTATGCAGTTTGGCGAAACCTTGTAAACTTTTTGTATTATTGTAATAACATAAAAGTAAAGAAAAAAAAAAAAAACTCAAACGTGATTGAGCACAATTTTTCGTTTGCTTGCTTATAAACTGAGTTTACCAAGATTTTAAGCTGCCTAGGTACCTACTGAGTGTTGAGCTAAAACCTATAAGTATACGGAGTATACCTATGTATGATAAATTGATAACTACTAAATTATATTTTTTTTAAATCCCCGACATTTTATAAGATATCTCATAAAAGACTGAATCGATTTTGTTAAAACATATCTAAGAACACTGGCTTGAAAACCTGCTGATATAAAATAAAATAAAAAAACGCATCCAAGTCGGTTCACCCATTTAAGGCTCGGTATAAGGCTAACTAGCGCCACCAATATTGAAAAAATCATGTTATGTCCCTTCAGAAGAAGTTTGCGACAAAATCCTAAGATGCGCCATGCTTTTCTAGATTTTTTTATGTAGGTACCCAACTCAATTTCTAGTATTAAGCTAAAAAATGTTCTAGCTTAAAAGTAAATTTCGAAGAGGGTATCTACACCTAAAAATCTAGAAAAGCATGGCGCATAGGCTCATCTTAGGATTTTTTCAGAAACTTCTTCTAAAGGAAGATATGATTTTTTTGACATTGGTGGCGCTAGTTAGCCTTATACCGAGCCTTAAGAGCCACCCTCTAAGATTATGTTCGTTCCTACTTTTGTTTTTTCTAACGCACTTAGCCGTGCTAAGGAAGACAATAATCGCTCGAGACAGTAATCTAGCATGGTTTGCAGAGGTTGCGGAATACCTACTTATAGTTGTGCCGTTAGGAAAGAAAAATATTTGGTCAGTTTCAATTCGTTAGTTTAGTAATTTAGTTGGTCAGAATGGAAGAAGGGGATTAAAGTCTGTCTTGAGTGAACTAGGTACCAAAGTACATCTTGAATATTTATTTATACCTGTAAGCTGGTGAGGAGGGCCGAGACCACCTGGTACACATTCTCACCCACGGAGCCCGGCGAGGGGCGCAGCGGGAGCAGCAAAAAGTGCAGCCCGAACAACGGTACCTGAAACACGCCCTTTGTTTAACAGGGTGGGTTGTACCTAGCACGCGGCACAAAAGGAGAACCTTTGTCGGTATGCACGGACATTAAGCCTAAAATAGAAAACGGACCAAAAAACGGACCTAAAATAGAAAACGGACTCTGGTAGGTCCTAAAAATAGTTAAGCCTCGGGTTGAGGTTACTGAAGAGTTTTTAGCAAAAAACGCATCCAAAAAGAAGATTTTTTTTTCATTGGCGGCGCTAGTTGTGCCTACTACTGGGTCTAAAGGGTTGTTTACCTATCTATGCAGCAATCAGCGGTTACCTTGACTTTGCTATAGATTTTATAAGTCGCCAAAACAATGGAACTCATAAAAGTACCTAATAAAAATTTACGATTAAATAGTGCAAGGGAAACAGTTTAAAAATTGGTCCACCACAGCGTTGGTCGATAAATCTGAAGCGTTTTGTTCGCAAAACTTAATATTTTTGAAGAATCGGCTGCAAGGCAACGGATCGTGGCAAATGCAAAAGGGGTAGGGCGTCTGACGAACAAACATCGTACATTTAATGTATGAAGTTTCCACACTTGAGCATAAAATACTTAGGTATCCGTTGTTGTGCGCTATACCACTAACTACTCGTATCAAGAAATGAGTGTAGTAACAGGAGATGGACGTAGGTTGTAGAATGGAAATCACATCTTAGTAGTTGTGTATCTTCATACGAGTATATTGTATGAAGAAGTGCACCTTAATTAACATTGTGCATTATTCTATTGTAAGTGGAAATACCTACTACCTTCAATATTAAATTCACTACCTCGCGAAACTGTAAACGAATTCAAAAACACTAAAAAACATAAATGTAAACCTTTTCTTAAAAAATATTTTCTTGAATTGTATAACACATAATATAATACTCTATGCACGTACCAAATTATCTTAATTTCTATTAGAATAATGTGTACTTTCATTAGCCAACTATAGGCGACTCAAAAATTAGCAGATAAACCTTTTCAAGGTTTGAGCTGATTTTAAACTGTAAATTATGTACTGTAAACTCATATATATTGAATAAATAAAAGTAAAAAAAAAAAAAAAGTGCTTGCTAATCATAAAGTGCAACTTATTGTAATAATAAGGCTACGCGCCTACTAGATGAGTCTAAATAATCATGATATACGAACCAGTATCAGAGCTGCTCGCAGGGCCTTCTTAGCAGCCAGCGGAGTCCTGTTGTTGATTGGAAGTTTCGTCAGTAGCACGCGCACGATGTTTACCAGGAATACTGAAAATTAACGCCTTCACAGTCCTATACAATGTTTGTCTCTTCCAACCTATTAAGGGGCCGTATAAAGCCAATTATGCTGACTTCAAACCACCAATTCACACAGTTCTACTTAGTTTATTAATTTCACAAAAATAGTACAGACACTAGACTATATTTGTGATGAGCAGGTTTAACAAAAAACGTAAAAGATAAAAGTTGACTCGATAGAAAAAAAAAAACTTTTTAAGTTAAACGGTTTTATGTTAAACATACATTGCAATGTTTAAGATAAATGTACTAAAAACCAAAAAATAATAAAATAGATACAGTCGTGGGAATTATAAACATATGCATAGACTAGACTAAAATAAAACCGTGGGGCACGTCAATTGTCTACAATCGTTGATTAAAATGTTTGTTTTGTAATGTTACACTATGATTAGACAGTTGACGTGCCCCACGGTTTTATTTTAGTCTAGTCTATGCATATGTTTATAATTCCCACGACTGTATCTATTTTATTATTTTTTGGTTTTTAGTACATTGCAATGTATGTTTAACATAAAACCGTTTAACTTAAAAAGTTTTTTTACCTATTTTTATTTTCTAGTTTTAGTTTTTATTTCGCATTCTGTTTAATTCATATAGTACATTGTATTATACTGGTTGAGCACTTTCATTTGATACCCATATTGATGGGATCGATAAAACCTACGTTATCCGCCATTTTGTAGCGGCCGCCATCTTGTATTTCAATTTTTTATAGTATATTGTATTCTTCTTGTTGAGCCCTTTCATTTGATACCCATATTGATGGGATTGATAAAACCTACGTTATCCGCCATTTTGTAGCGGCCGCCATCTTGGATTTCAATTTTTTATAGTATATTGTATTCTGCTTGTTGAGCCCTTTCATTTGATACCCATATTGATGGGATTGATAAAACCTACGTTATCCGCCATTTTGTAGCGGCCGCCATCTTGGATTTATAATGATAATGAATAAACATAATTGTATTGTCACCAAAATCCAAAGTGTATACAAAATTTCATATTAATCGGTTGACAGGAAGAGGGTGAAATTTGAATTACTAAATTTGACCCAAGAATAAAGAATAAAACAAACGGGGTGAGGTAAATAAAACCGTTTAATAAAAAAATACCAAGTTACCTCTATTTCCCCAATTTATTGAGTATTTAAACGCCTAAAATGTTCTTACTGTAAGCATACAACCTCAAAACATATATTAATCTAGCTTTTGCCCGCGACTTCGTCCGCGCAGACTATTTTTTTTTCTCGTGAGTTTTTCCGTGTTTTTAATGGTTATTCTGCTATTCGGGGCGGAGGGAAATCCAACAAATCAAAATTCATAAAAATCGGTCCACCCGTTCTCGAGTTATAAATGGTGTAACTAACACGACTCTGTTTTATATATTAAGATAGGGTCCCGTTTGGCACCGTTCGGGTACGGAACCCTAAAATAATATTTGATCTCAGCCAGAATCTGCACAGACGGCTATAGAGCGAGCAATGCTTGATATCAAGCTTTTACCGAATACAGAACGTTGTAATAAGAAGCCGCACAAAAGAGGCTGACGTCGGAAAACGGATAAAATCTTTTAACTAGAAGTGGGCACTTGAGCGGGGCACCTGGGGCCTTAGCCAATGGTGACAAAATGAGCTCCCAGTTGAAGGCTTCCAGTACGATTTATTATTGCTGTCGGTCCTTTTATTGTTTTTGTAGTACACAAAAAATATTCTAATCCTAGTATAGAGGATTAGTTCGCTGGTTATAGGAGAAAAACGAGGAAACCCGGTTTTGTCCTTCTGCTGGGACGCCATCGACACGCCATTGCGTTACAGGCTAAGGCCCCTGGTGAGGCGTACTGATGGCAGGTGGATAAAGTCTATTGCAACCGAATAGATCTGTTGGCAGACCACCAGGGGCCTGAGTCTGTAACGCAATGATGCCCTGATAGGCGTAAAGGGATAGGCTTATAGTTGTAAGCTTCAATTACGATTTATTTATGCTGTCTGTCCTTTTTATGTTTTTCTAGTACACTAAGAATATGTTGAATGTAATTCTAGAGGATAAGTTCGCTGGTTGTAGGAGGAAAACGAGGAAAACCCGGTTTTGTCCTTCTAGTCCTTCTATCGAAACGCCATTGCGTTACAGACTAACTACCGGTTTCTGAATTGAGACATTCGCTAAGCAAATGGGTAAGTATCGTCCTGTCTCTGCAGATTTCTCAAAAAAGAGCGTGACAGAACTGTAGTTAAGTATTAGCTTAGCAAAATTCTCAATTCAAAAAAGCAAAAGTCCAATAATCCGACAACATAGCCCGGGTAGCCAGAAATCAGTGGTTTCGTCTGGCACAGGATTGTGAAGAACCCTAGCTTGAGCATGATAAGGCTTTAATTAGCAGTGGGTATCAACAGAATATGACGGCGCTGATGAGAATGTAAAACACTATTATTCAGTCTGTTGAGGAGTTTGATATTAAATATCTGTCATTTTTGCGAACTAAGAAAAGGTTTCGATTTATGGACCACTCTGTCGATTAATTTTCATACAAAATGCGAGGTTTAATCAATGGACTGAGTATTAAACTGTGGTTGATATTACGGGCCTCAGGCTTGTAATATCTCCGTAATAATAATACCCGACTCAGACCATAGATAAAACCTCGCAATTAGTATGAACATTAATCGACAGATAGGGTTTAAACTAGTCTTTTTGGTTTAAACTGGGATTGAAATTACGGGCCTAAATCAAGAAATCAACGTTCCGACGGTTGAACAAATTAAATGCAAAACGGAAACGATTCGCAAATTCTCAAGGGAACGAGCGGGGTACCTACTTTTAGTGACCCACTTTGAGGAGGTTTTCCTTAGCGCGAACTGAATGATAAGTTACTTAACTGCACCTGACATGGCCTTAATGACTGCGGGCAAGGAGCCGCGCCACGTTACACCCACCTGGGGCGGTCTGGCCCGATATTTCACATACGAAATACCCGACCTCTCACCGTCGCACACGCGCCTCTATTATCAAAAAATTCCACTCAACCTCCGAGCCTCAAAACACTCGAAAAAAGCCCTTATTGAAATGAACAATCTTTTTTTTGACATTTAAAAACGGTTATTTTTAACGGTGGATATTTTAGAGAATACAGGGGCTGGCTGGCTGGCTTGTTCATAGGGTATGTCGAAACATCACCTTTTCACTAAATGGATATGTAATAGGTAAAAAAATAGGATGCGTAAAAAATATTAAAATAATTAAGTATGCATTAAAATTTCTATTTCAATAATGTTCTTCGGAGTTCAGTTGAAATCTTTAAATATTTTGAGTGTTTATGCCCACTCAAAATATTTAAAGATTTTAACTGAACTCCGAAGAACATTATTGAATATCGGATTCTATTTGGTACCTACACCTTCGGGCACGGAACCCTAAAAACTACCCAAGACTTGCATCTAAAAGTTGTTACATGAAGGATTCAGCTCGGGTATATAAAATATACGGCATTATATCTTGAAACATATTGTTATTCACGCACTGGCCTTTATTTAGTGGTACAACATTTTTTTTTTGCTGAGGCGCATCCTAACTTGTCGTTTAGAAATCTATATCTATACTTATAATAAAACTCTAGCGAAGTCAATTCTGTACATTGAATATTTTTAGAAAAAAACTATCAGGGGTTACTAAGTAAACTATTCTGAATACAAAAATGCAAAAAAATCGGTCTATGTCTGTCTGTCTGTCTGTCTGTCTGTCTGTCTGTCTGTCTGTCTGTCTGTCTGTCTGTCTGTCTGTCTGTGTGTTACCTCATCACGCGAATACCGCTGAACAGTTTTCAGTCAAATTTAGGACCGTGATAAGTCCTGGTTCTGGGAACAATCTAGGCTATAAGATGTTCAGAATACATTGCGGGTTGCAATTTTAACTTCGTTTTTTGTAAGAAATATTCATAATTTTGATATAGCTTCTTGAGAAGATATGTTAATAACGTGATACAGAACACATTTCCGAAAAAAAAATTGCATTTCCGGAAAAAAAAATCCGACTTGGAACCTCATTATCTCGGAAACCGTTGATTTCCTAGGCATAGTTCCTTGGGCAAAAATGATCGTTATGATGAGGACTATACAGGGTGTTAAAAGACCGCCAACAGACCCGAAAGCCACTAGACACCAAAACAAAGTACTTTTTCGATAAATTATTGTTGGGAAATTATTTTGGTTTTTTAGGTTATAATTTTGATAAATATTTTTTATGCAATGTACGTGTAACGCACAGAAGTCATATTGCGCAAGCGTAGGTATCAGATTATGTTACTTAAGCTTGAAGTGCCGATGTTTAGAATACATTGCGGGTTGCAACTTTAACGTCGTTTTTTGTAAGAAATATTCATAATTTTGATATGGCTTCTTGAAAAGTTATGTTAAGAATCCCCTGAAGCTCTGCAGCCCTCTCGCTCGCACTTTTGAACATTTGAATTTATTGTAAGAGAATGATTCAACTTTGGACGATAAAATATAGTTGCAGACATAGATAATAAAGCTATCGACATGTAGACATACTTTAAATTTCACATTTATAGTTTAAACAATAAATTACTGAACTACTACTTTTAACCGAAGTTCAGTGATATTTTTTTTTATTAGTAGGAATATGAAATCAAAAGTGTGTCCACATGTCGATAGCTTTATTATCTATGTCTGCAACTATATTTTATCGTCCAAAGTTTAATCATTCTCTTACAATCAATTAAAATGTTGAAAAGTGCGAGCGAGAGGGCTGCAGAGCTTCAGGGGATTCTTAAGAACTAGATACTGAATACATTTCTGCAAAAAAAAAATTTTGAAAAATCCGACTTTGAACCTCATTATCTCGGAAACCGTTGATTTCCCAGGCATAGTTCCTTGGGCAAAAATGTTCCTCATGATGAGGAAAATACGTGGTTTCCCGCTTTGTTGGCGGTCTTTTACTCGGTATTCAATACAAGCACTCGCCGCAAACAATAATTTTGCATTCTTGCATAACAAATAACTATTGTTTACTGTTGAGCTGGATAGACAGAGTTATTAGCCGTATGCTTTGCTTGCTGGCTTAGCATGAGAATGAATAAGACCTTATCTATGGGCTTATAACTTTATCTATCCCACTCTACGTCGAGGGAGATACATATAAACCCTTTTACTTCCTAAGCAATTCTTATGCTAAGCTTCCTGGTATCTTATCACGGGCGATACCTTAATGTAAACAATATATATTGATTATTAAATTTATAAATGTATTGTTTAGATTAGGGTTTGTATTCTATTTTATTCTATTGCTTTCTTTTGAGCCCTGCTACCGCAAGTTAAGAAATAATAACTATTAAAATACTCCCGACATTTTAGCTTCAAATAAGCATATGTAATAAATAGCTGAACCAATTTTGACAAAACATAACTAAGAACATTCGCTAGAAAACCTGCTTTCAAACCAGCTACGGTGCCACAGACAGACACACCGTCATAAACACTATACAGACACACTCACAAAGCTGTCAAACTTATAACACCCCTCTTTTTTGGTCGGGGGTTTGACTTTTCCTCCACAGTCGAATTTAAATTAAATGTCAAATGTGTAAAAACGCATACGAAGTCGCGGGCACAACTAGTTTAGAATAAGCCTGAGTTTTTTTTACCACCTGGTTATAAGTTTCCCATGGGTCTTTTCTAAAAATTACCTTGACATAAAATATTTTCATTCGCTGGACAAAAATAAAAAAGACCACCAAAAATGGGCCACCCAAATATTATACAAACTCCCGCAAACTTGTGCGTAAAATGCGAATGTGTAAAAGAATGCCGCCAGAGAGATCTTTAGATACTGGATCAAATTTCAGAAGGGTCTGGGCCACCACTCTCTACCTTCCTACATCAGAGAAATACCTCCGTCCGAACACTTTTTCTCCCGAAAAACGGTGAGAGTAATAGGTAACCACTAATACGTACAAAATGTACGGTCTTATTGCTAGGAGCGAGGCGAGGCAGTTGTCCGGGAGAGCCCAGAAAACCTTTAGGATAAAATAAATTACAAACTTACTGACCTGCATATCTGTAAAAAAATAACTTTAGCTACAATAAACCGAAAACAAATTACAAAGCATTCAAGGTGTGTGAAGTGACCCTTATTTTTTTACAGAATTTTCCAATCCTCGAAACCGGTTTATTTGCGGAAAAATACCTAGCTATTATCGAAATAATAGTTATTTGTTATGCAAGAATGCAAAATTATTGTTTGCGGCGAGTGCTTAACCGAGCTAGCGAAGGCTTGGAGCTACGAGCATAGCGAGTGGTTCAAAAAAGGAAACCTGAGCGTAGCGGGGTATTCAGAAGCACGAGACGCAAATAATATTGCATTCGTGCGAAACACAAAACTTTTCATCTCACAGAAGCGAGGAAATGATTTTGTTAGCCGAGCGGGAAAAACTCTATAGACAACTACCTACTTACAGGCAAAACAGCTGAGTCAAATAAGTTCCTTTTAAAAGCATATTTTACTGTAGTTACGGCTGCCGCACTAAAGTTTTGAGCTTCGTTTGCGAAGTTCGTTGGTATTAAAACCATTCGTTTTATTAATAACTAGTTGTGCCCGCGACTTCGTATGCGTTTTCTACACATTTGACATTTAATTTAAATTCGACTGTGGAGGAAAACTCAAAAGGAAGGTTTTTTTTAACCCCCGACCAAAAAAGAGGGGTGTCATAAGTTTGATAGCTTTGTGTGTGTCTGTTTTTGTGTTTATGAGGGTGTGCCTGTCTGTGGCCTGTCTGTGTGTGCCCTAATCTAAACAATACATTTATAATAAAATATGTTTTGCTTAGATTAAGGTATCGCCCGTGTAAGATACCAGGAAGCTTAGCATAAGAATTGCTTAGGAAGTAAAGGGGTTTATATGTATCTCCCTCGACGTAGAGTGGGATAGATAAAGTTATAAGCCCATAGATAAGGTCTTACCCATTCTCATGCTAAGCCAGCAAGCAAAGCATAAGGTTGGGTTAGAGCGTATCTACGGCAAATAACTCTGTCTATTCCGCTTTACGGCAAACCAAATATATTTTTTTAATATCAAGTTAGGCTCAGTAGAGTAAATATTAAAAAAAGGCACAAAAAAAATTTCAACCTCGCGTGGGTTCAAACCCCGAACCTTTCGACCGCGACGCAACAGTACTTCATTAATTTCTAACATCGATAAACTTTGTCCGACCTCCACCGAAAACCACTCACAATTCCCTCCAGCAAGGATCATAAGGCTGGGTTAGAGCGTATCTATGGCTCTGTCCATCCCGCTCTACGTCAAACAAAAGAGTGAGATACCTATTGTTTTAAACCCATAGATACGATCTAACCCGGCCTTATGCTACGCTTGTCGAACTAACATTTTCCGCCAAAATAAAATAAAAACAAATGCCGACTTTTCATTTACAATATGGCGCCCCAAATGCCAAAAGTCGTAGCGTGATATTTTACAGAGACCGCCAACAAAGTGGGAGACCACGTATAGTCCTCATCATAACGAACATTTTTGCCCAAGGAACTATGCCTGGGAAATCAACGGTTTCCGAGATAATAAAGTAGGACTTTTAATTTTTTTTTTGGAAATATGTTCAGTATCACGTTCTTAACATACCTTCTCAAGAAGCCATATCAAAATTATGGATATTTCATACAAAAAATCAAGTTAAAATTGCAACCCGCAATGTAGGTTTCCGAGAGAATGAGGTTCAAAGTCGGACTTATTTTTTTTTTTTGCAGAAATATGTTCAGTATCACGTTCTTAACATACTTTCTCAATAAGCCATATCCAAATTATTAATATTTCTTACAAAAAACGAAGTTAAAATTGCAACCCGCAATGTATTCTAAACATTAAAATAAATAAATAAAATAGCCTTTTATTTCTAAAATTAAGTTTACATTAGGTAATTAATAATACAAACATAGTTATTATATTATTGATAAAAAAAATAAAATCCGTAAATAGTTTGATAAAAAATTATAAAAACATGACAATAATAAAATTAATACATGGTTCGATGACATAATTGTGAAAACTGTATAATTTGGATTTAAAAATTACAGCTTATCAGTATTGGGATGAAAATAGTATTGTTATTAAAATAAAATTGTTATAAAAAATAGATTGCATTCAATTAATTAATTAAGAATCACTTTTTTTTTTTTTTTTTACTAAATCATACCATTACATTTCAGTTTAATACTTATTTGTTTATGTTTACTTTAAAAAAATAGCATAGCATTAGTAGAGATTATCATGTTTAACTAAAAAACAAAATGCAACCTAAAATTATCTTACTTGTTTTCTATTTATTGCATGCATAATAATAATATTTCATAAAATGTCCCTAATTTCGGAATGTCTGTTGACAAAGGCCTCCTCCAACCCTTTCCATTGTTTACGATCTAATGTCACTCTCCTCCAGTATGGCCCTGCGGTGCGTTTTAGTTCGTCTTCCCATCTTCTATATTGTCCGCCTCTGCTTCTTTTGCCATCTCGTGGATACCAGTTAGTGACTATTTCGCTCCATTTTTCTTGACTGTTTCTAAACATGTGTCCTGTCCATCTCCACTTTTGTATGTCTATTCTCTTAAGTATATCCGTTACTTTGGTTTTATCTCTAGTGTCTTCGTTTCTGATCCGGTCGCTTTTTCTTATTCCGATCATGCTTCTCTCCATAGCTCGTTGACATGTTGCTAATTTATTTCTATGAGACTGTGTGAGACTGTGTGAGAGCCCATGTTTCGCATCCGTATGTTAGGCAAGGAAGAATACACATATCAAACACTTTTCGTTTTATTGCCATGCCCAACTGTTTGCACTTGACTATTTCTTTCAGGGACCAGTATTTCCCTGAAAGTTCTAAACATTAGATAGCCTAAGTTATGCCCAGAAACGTGAGTTACGACCATGTTAAGTTTGGTTGAAAACTATTCAGCGGTGTTCGCGTTTATCGTGTTCATACAGACAGACAGACAGACAGACAGACAGACAGACAGACATAAACCGTTTTTTTTGCATTTTTGGATTCAGTATAGTTTACCTAGTAACCCCTGCTAGTTTTTTTCTAAAAATATTCAATGTACAGAATTGACTACGCTAGCTAGAGTTTAATTATAAGTATAGATTTCCTGAAGTTTATTTATCCAGACACAAAAATAATGTAAATAAAAGAATGTTTTTTTTTTTCCGGGTGTATTCTGAACTTTTACCATATAAATTAAAAAATTCTAGGGGATAAAAAATTAAATTAGTAATATCGTTTAAAAAAAATGTAATTAACAAACCAAAACATAATTATCTATTTGATAAAACAGAAGCGAAGCATTTTTTTTATTTACTGGTATTATAAAATAAATATCATCATCATCATCATCATCAGTTCCTTTTATCCCTAATCAGGGACATAGGGCTCTTAAAACAGTTTTCCAATCTGGCCGATTTTGCGCCTTCGTCTCAAGCTCGGGTATGTTCATAAAATAAATATGTGTACAAAATATTGAAAAGATTATAAGAAGAAACCGCGTTTCTGAATGTTCTATTCCGCGACTTTACCTTTTTAAAAGATGCTAGTACCATTTACATTCACAGTTTTGTATAGAGAATGGGCACGAACAATCGCTTTCGCTGAAATACGCGTGTAAACGTACTATGAATGAGGTTTTATTTTCCGTCGGGATTTGGCATCTACTTAAACGGCCAGTGTTTTTTTCTTTTTCATCACCATAGGGCGCGGGAAAGACTGTCCCGGCGTCGCGTTCAAATTTCGAAGCGCACACAAATTCAGATAGTTTAAATCCGGCCTTTACACGATCGTAAGTTACTAGTAACAGCAAACTTTCCGAGCGTGGGAGATGAAAAAGATCTTTTACTCAAAAAAGCTCGTAATGTGGACATTAATTCGACAACCTTCTTCGAGCAAAGTCGGACTTGCGGGCTACTTGGATTAGGCGCCAGAAAAGTTGTATGGAACTTCATTAATGTCGTGTTTTGCGGCCAGAAAAACTGTATGAAAATCCATTAATGTCGAGTTTTGTTTCATAAATAGAACTCAAACATCAGACGAAAAAAGTATTTATTTAGAATTGGGCTGTATGGGTACTGGCAGTCGATACATTTCACAGAAAAAAAAAACGCGGCCATATTGTTTTCGGCTTTTCGCGCGTCGTTCGAAGTGATTTTTTCTGTGTTTCTGTTGAAAAAGTGAACTCTTAAAGCGACAAATCCTCCGATTTAATGTGTTTAATACCGCCGGACATTCAAAAGCAAGCGAAATTAGTAATTGGAAATTTATTGCCACCGAAGTCAAAAGAAAAATACAAGCAAGCTTACCAACAAAAAGTTTGCGGAATGGAAAATCGTCAGAAAGTACCTAATCTACGACAAATGGTAAGCTAATTAAATTACTATTTTAATTACTATTCTAATTACTATTTTAATTACTCGCATTGTTTGAGTAAAGCACTATACAAGCCTTGGTCTGTAATGAGTGCGTTTCTGGCGCGCTTTTGATGGCCGACAGAGCGCAGCGTAGCGCAGCTCAAGGCCATCACAGTGCGGTCAGCATTGCTGCCCTTGATGGACAAGCTGGGATGAAGGCCGAGACCGAAGTAGTAGTACTATTTCATCTTCCATGCTCGGAAAGTACGCTGTTACTTTAAACATGCGATCGTAGAAGATCCTTTTTTAAACCGCTTTGTATTTTTGTGCGCTTCGAAATTTGAACTCGACGCCCTAATAAAAAAAAATAAGGAACTCCTTCAACTTGTAGCATTGCCTAGCAACGGGTTGTTGATTTTATGACACTTCAAGAAGACACGATTTGTAATCAACAACCCGTTGCTAGGCAATGCCACATACTCCTTTGTGAATTAGCAAAAAAGAAGGAAACTTGTTTCACTAACCTCTATGGTAGGTATGTCTATTGTTTGTCACGCTTGGCTAACAAAATCATTTCCTCGCTTCTGTGAGATGAAAAGTTTTGTGTTTCGCACGAATGCAATATTATTTGCGTCTCGAGCTTCTGAATGCCTCGCTACGCTCAGGTTTCTTTTTTTGAACCACTCGCTACGCTCGTGGCTCAATTTTAGAAACCTTCGCTAGCTCGGTATTCAATACAAGCACTCGCCGCAAACAATAATTTTGCATTCTTGCATAACAAATAACTATTTTTTCTGGCCTGAGTGTAAAACACTATGATGCCTCGATAGGCAACAGTACAACTGTAGGCTTCAATTACGATTGAATGATGTCTGTCCTTTTAATGTTTGTCTATAGTAGATACAGCAAAGAATATGCTGATTCTAATTCTAGAGAATTAGTTCACTGGTTGTAGGAGTACAACGAAAAAATAAACCCGGTTTTGTCCTTCTACAGGGAACCTATCGACACGCCATAGCCTGGGGTAGGCTGGCTAATGTCTTTCTAGCGCTTGCCCTAGAGATGAAAGGGTTTGACAAAAGCCGAGTCTATGGCAGACTGGCTGACTGCTCTCTGCGACCTTCAAGTGATGGCCTCGATCATTGTGTATATTCTGTAAAAAACGCACAGTTGCTAGCCCTCAAAACAGTTTGTTATTTTTTATTTAAAGATTTTTATTTATATTTCTGACAATAAACCGGTTTTGAAGACGAGCAACTGTGCGGTTTATTTTTTAAAGAATAAGCACACATGTCGCTTCTATACTTTGAACTCTATGTACTTTGCACCTACACATAACTTCGCGAGAAATGCGGGTTAGGTTTTCCAAATCCACAACTTCCAAATGAAAATCATTCCATATAAACTGGGGTTTTACCTAAAGATCCTATCTGGTGCCCCCGCCAGGTCGAGCGCGAAGCAAACACTGCCGTACCATCCTTAACTGGAACCATTTCGTCGCATTTTCAGGCCCCTATTTGAGAACCTCTGGATAAGACTAGAACGCAGATATTTTCGTCATCCAGGAAGCTATAATCACATACCTACTTAAAATCCAAAATTTCAAGTCTGTAGGTCATTTAGTTCCGAAGTTAAGCGAAAGCAAAGTTTCGCATTTATGACACTCACTCACTCACTCATGATCATCAGAATAGAACTAGTACCTCCCATAAACTCAGAGAGCTGAAATTTGATACATAGTTAGGGTTTAATGGCCACATAAAGGGAAAACTATAAAAAACTAGGATAATCGAAGATCTGGAGTACCTGGTGACCCTGATTAGAAAACACAAGAGCCCAACCAAACTATTATAGATCGACATATACCGCCTTTACAAAAAATATTCAACTTGTTGGGCCGCTTCATTTGATGTCAAAAATCGAAGGTCTGAAGTATCTGATGAAGAACCCTCAGATGGTCTCAGCTGTATTAGAGATATGGTAATCTCTACTACTATCTTCTACTATTGGTACATAAAACAATCGACTGATATTGCAAAAATCCAGCATAGTGGAACACATCTTCTAATTTAATCTAGCCTATAGCGTCCCACTACTGGGCGAAAGCCTCACCTTCTGCTTTTAATACGCATATAAATAAAATAAAGGAGAACTCTGGATAAGACTAGACTGGCTTTTATACTTATACTTACAAGTTAACAAGAAGAAATAGTCGAACGATTAACTTTATTCTACTCGAACATTACACAAATAAAAAATCTGTGTCAAATAAGAAATTCTAATAAAATAAATCAATATGACCACGTTTCTACAAAAAGAAGTGAAATCCCACCAAAAACATTCTGTAAAAAACTAGCCAAGTCTCGATGGAGCCCCTCCGGTCCGTCAGAACCGAATCTCAATCTCTAAAATGTAATGAAATCTAGACAAAGTCGTGCCAAGTCTAAGGTTCCTTACTGCGATTTCTTTATTATTATAGTTAATGTTGTGTGACTTGGCCGTTGAAGGGTACACAAGCGGTTCTGACGTCGAGTGAAACTTCTAAACATAAATCTCGCAAGATTGGTAATATTATTGGGTACCCAAAGACGTGGGAGAGAAGGGCGCAATGATATTGATCTACTGAATTGATATTGATCTATCTTTGCCAGTTCTTTTCCAGAAATAAATGGAACTGGTAGAGATAGTTGACAGAAATAAAAACTGTGATATTTGTACCTACATACATTTAACGATGAACGTTCAATGAGCAACTTATGTTTTAGTAGATCTAAGATCAAACGAATTTTGACACAAATGACCTCATTTTCACCATGATCACAATGTTATTTAGGTCTAAGTTGGTATTCAGACCAATCTCAAAACCTATCTTCTTAGGTAGGTACCTACATTTAGCAGCACCCTACACAATTTATTATTCTGAGCCTACGATTACCTGAATTTCAGGTGGCACAAAATAATTAGGTACAGCGCCTAAAATTAGAATTAGTATTCTGTACTACTTGGGTGGAAATCAATTACGATTCCACACGAGCAAATTCTGGACGAGCACATTCATAGAAATATCCCTGTCATCCCTGTGGCATAGTTTAGCGTTTTCACAGGAACAGTCAATCTGAGTGCATTTTGATGGGATGAAAATGAAAATGATATCAAAATCTCTACATAACAAAGAATCTTTACATATAAATAAACTAAATACGCAAACTAGAAGATATATCGGAGTTTTAGTGAACGCTGCCACCAGTCCGGTAATTTGCGGGGTAAACTAAGATTAATTTGTTTCATGACAATAAAACTGTCATCTTTTCATTATTCTAATTAAAGGAACAACGATCATTAAGCCTTGACGTCGCGCGTACTTTGATCGTCAGACGGTCTTGGGACTATAAGAAACTTGAGGCTACTTAAAGGGTAGAGGGGAGTAGATGCCTTGTAACTTACCTAAGGAAGCGACGAGTGAGATCAGCACCGGCACCGTTAGAATCCAAGAAGTTTCGCTGTAGTCCATCCAGCACCTGCCAGACAATACAAAATATAAGCATTTGAAAGAGCGAGCAAACGAGCGAAGATCTCCGAGTCTACTTGATTACATACCTAGGTAGGTACACAGAAGGCTAAGAGTTAGGCTTGCGAAAACAAAACGTGTTAGATAAAATCGTCTTATACAGTGTCCATTACTCTGTTTGCTGACATTATTGCAGAGCGTTGAATTACCTAATTTCGTAAGGCATAAAACACTGATTAGGTGAGCATACAAACTATGATTATAGCTAAGTAAGTAATATTTGCGAGGATTTACAGGCTATAGGTAAACGGATTTAATACCTACGCGAGTGCGAAACACGATTACCGACTAGGCGGATAGACACGCGAACACGACAGGACAGGCTAATAAACAATTATTATATGTATTGACATTTCGAATAGTCACCAGTCTGACTCTTCGAAATGGCCAAGTTACATAGGATTTTGAAGGTTCGAAAAAATAACAGTCTAGGTTATTATTTATTGTACTTACACCAAAATAAATACCTATGCTACAGACAAAAACCGGAATTACCTATTATATGACATTATTGAATTAAAAGTACCCCAGAGCCCCACATAGCTAAATACAAGGTTGGTAGGTAAATACCTACCTACCTACAATTAAAAGAAAGGGTTATAGAAAGTCCTACGAAACAAGCGGTTGTATGTGTGCCAGAATAGGGTAAAGGGGCACTCAGGGTCTATTCTGTAAAAAAAACCGCACAGTTGTATCGGTTTATTTACTTGAAAATAGTCCTTATAGAAATGAATGACCAATCTTTTTTTTAATTAAAAAACTGGATTATTTATGGTGAGAGATTTTAGAGAATACATACACTCTCGTTTATTTTAGACAATTTCCACAGACTCACCGCCTGGTGGCGCCAGCAGTGTAGTGCCGAGAAATTGCGTAGCTGGCGGTGAGGACGAGTGGAACCCCCCACCCCACCACCGCGAACCACAGCATCGCCACCTCGTCTTTTATGAACACCTGGTACCGACAACACCATTTTACTGAGAGAGGTTCACAACTTCGCATGTTACTACAAGAAGTGCTGAAGGGCACGAATTCGCTGGAGAATGCTAGTAAGTACTGCTCAATATGCAACGCTATGAATACGGCAATATGTTATTTCTTAGATTTCAGTCAGTGACCAATCCCTGAACACACAGTTTTGTAGCGAAAGATAACGTTATAGCTGTAGCTTACGTGCGAGTTGATGAATGCGAGTTGATGAAACAGTGCCCTTTTTTAAACGTCGTAGAGCTACAATGCGCGCCACGAAAGATGTGACACCAAGTGGGAGGTATCTTAGCGTTATGATGATGTCTGAGCGCGGAAAGGGACCGGGCGTCATCGGCGTATTGTACCTACGTTTCCTTTTTATTATTGGAAATCAATAATTAAAAAAAAATGTGGCTTCTCTAAAAATGCACTGACCACAATGAGCGCGATGTGCAGGTGCAGGCCCTCGCAGAACATCCACATGTAGTTGGTCACCATGAAGAAGTGGGTCAGCACGTGCAGTGCCTGGCACCAGACCTGTGTCAAAATGATCGATCATGTCACAGTAAGCGTCCGTTTTAACATGGAAAACTTTTAAAACCCGCTTTAGGGCGTTTGCCCACCTTGTTCGACGTAGAGTGGGATGGTTATAAACCTTATACGCTCTTAAAAAATCTTATGATACGCTTGCGGCCAACAGGTCCTAAAAATCGGATGGTTACATGATATTTTTTAAAATAAAGTGACCTGGTTTAAACATATAGACCCACTTGATTGTTCATTGAACACCCGCTGCTACTTCCCCTGAGTTCCCAGTTTAGGTAAGGTACTTACGCGATTATCTTGCACCACTGTGACGTCATCCACGACAGTCTTGTACCAGATGATCCACAGCGCGCAGTTGACGGAGAAAGAGGTAAACAGATGCAAATGGACTCGAATTCGGGTACAATGGAGGGTCCTACGAAGAAAGAAAATACGCATTAAATCTCCACATTGAAGATGTGTCCAATGGAATGCTGCCACGCCAAAATCCGCTCCTCAGTGTGGAAAACGGCATCTATTTTCAATGGAGCGTGCGTCAATTGGACGCAGTCCACCATGGCCAGGACTCATTCCAGTTAGAAGCATGCCTCCAAATGGAATGCTGTCGCGCCATTTGGCGTGCCAAACCCGCTCGTCAGTGTGGCAAACGGCATCCATATTCTATCAAGGACGCATCCCATTTGGAAGCATCGTCAGTGGAAGCATCGTCGATTTAGAGACTGATAAAAGGAGGAGATGGAGAGAAACATTGTTTCAAAACCAACAAGTAGGTACTTGATTATGATTGTTTGATGTAGAGCACTGGCTCTACATCAATCACTATAGGTTGGGTGGGCTGCCACTATAAAAGGGATCGGCTTTATTAAGGTTGGAAGTTAGCAGCGTGGCGGGAAATCCAAAATTTTCACAGTTTTTTACATTTTGTAGTTAAACTGAGCTATTTTTGTTCAGCGATCTTTCGTTCGCGGCAATAACATAGTATTATTTTCATTATTGTAAACAACTGAACAACAATAATTCAGCCGATTATGTGTTCTGGTCTACGACAAGTTTTTTGGGCAGTGCCACTGCTTCGTAGACCAGAACACATAATCGGCTGAATTATTGTTGTTCTGTTGTTTACAATACTGAAAAGAATACTGTTTTATTGCCGCGAACGAAAAATCGCTGAACAAAAATAGCTGAGTTTAGCTACAAAATGTAAAAAACTGAATATTTTGAATTTCCCGCCACGTTGCTATCGTCTACCCTTAAATCACATTCACGGACAGCCGCACGTGGTCTATGGTTTCTTCTATTGTTATTTACGGCTATCTAGGCGGAGTGTCCGTGAATTAGTAAGTTGGTAGGTAGGTATCTGTCCAATTGAAGTTTCGATCGATCGATAGTAGTAAGAAATTAATGGTAGAGCAGAGAGTATAGGTAAATATTGATAGAGTGTGTTTTGCATTAATTAATATATAATAATAATAATATCTTTATTTAATAATGTCTTCACAAATTGGTAATTACCAGGGGTCCCCACACTAGGCTGGGCCTGTGACATGGGGAACCACTTACATTTTTAAACATTCCATTGTAAGAGTTCGTTTCTAAAAATAGAAGTTAAAAACTAAAACCCGACTAAAAACGCTTAAAACAAGACCTGTGTTAACGCCATCTGATGGGCGTTTTATGAAGCAGAGGCGTCGTTAGTGGCATAGTGTGGTAGCGACGAGTGCTGCCACCACTATGACGAAATTAGAATTAAGATTTTTGAATTTTATATCGAGTCACCATTTTTCTTTCACTTGCATTTGAGATACAGCTCCGAATATACGTTTTGTCGAGTAAAACCTATAATAAATCAATCATTTGCGCCGAGTTACAACCCTCACTACCCCGAAGCCAGAGCAATAAGAAGAGGAAGGCAGGGACACGAGAGCAGGCACCAGCTGACCCGAGATAACCTCACCATATGGACCTTCATCGCCGCATCACGAGAAGAAAAGACTCAGCGAAAAACGGTCAGGCCTTCTAATCCATCCTTATCCCATCCTTTAGCTCATTAAACTAATACAGTGTTGTTTTGTAAAATTCCAGTGCAATTACTGTGCCGCGTCCATCGAGCATAACCTCTCTGCGACCGCGCCACAGCTCTGCTCCTTCCGCGTGTTCTGTGAGTACTCCTTTCTTCTTATAAGCCCCCAAAATGAGTGACGATGAATCTAAGCAACCCTCCGCAAGTGCCAATGCGCAGGGAATTAAATTAAACATTCCAAAATCCCCCCAAAAACGTGATACTAGTGGTGACCGCATGGCTGACCTCAAGAGACAAAGGGGTACAACCAAGCTGCGGTTAACCTTATTTGAAAAATACTTATCTAAATTCGTAGAAGAAGTGTTAGATATTGTAGAAAAGGCGGAATTAAAACTGCGCATCCAGGCCGCTGAAAGATTGTTCCAGGATTTTAATGCTCTTCAAGCAGAAATCGAGAGAAAAGTAGAAGAAAAAGATTTAATTATCCAGTTAGAATACCGCGAACAATTCGAGGAACAATATTTCAGTGTGATGGCTGCTTCAAAGTGTAGATTGGTTGATGAGAACAGTGAATCCAATTCCAAAAGTGCTAAATCACCTAGGTTAGTTTCGGTCAAGTTACCAGAGATCAGGCTACCTTCATTCAGCGGTTCTTACGATCAGTGGCTAGAATTTAAGAACTCTTACGTCACCATGATCCACACCCGCGATGACCTGGACCCTATCCAGAAATTCCATTACTTGCGATCGTCATTAAACGGTAGTGCACTGCAGGTCATTAGCGCGTTGGAATTCACGGCGGCCAACTACACTCACGCATGGGACTTACTAGTTGAACGGTTTCACAACAATCGTCTTTTGATCCATAATCACGTAAAATCATTGTTTACTATTCAAGCGATTTCACAGGACTCTCCTGCGCAAATAAAAAAGTTGATAGACACCGTTAATCGTAACTTACGTGCACTAAAAACTATCGGTGAACCAACAGAGTCATGGGACACCCTAGTTATTTATTTAGTTGTCGCGCGATTGGATTCTGCCACAGAGAGAGAGTGGGAGAATCACAAAGGTTCCATCATTTTGCGTAGCACCGAGTCACTAAAACTGGATCATTTGCTTTCTTTCTTGAAAAACAGAGCAGACATGTTAGAAATGATAACACTTAATCACAGTAAACACAATCACACTGCTAAGATTCAACAGGAAGGCAAATCATCCAGCGATTCGAGAAAAAACTCATCCGTAAATTCATATCAACACGTCCACAGTTATGTAACAACGCGCAATAATAAACCTTCGGAGAAACCAACTCGTATCTGTGCAATGTGCGAGAGAGACCATGCACTGTATACGTGCATTCTTTTCCTAAATCTACCCATACGAGAGAGGATTAGTTTTGTGGAAAAGAAAAACCTGTGCCCCAATTGTTTGCGATTAGGGCACTCCTTGTCAGACTGTACTTTTGGGCCTTGCAGAGTATGTCAGCAAAAGCACAATGGTTTGCTACATATTTCGAACGATAGTGAGGGTGTCTCGATAGCCGCGCGTGCGCATTATTCACAGCCGGCCGATGACCACCAAATGCCTACCGTGTCGACTGCAATGCACAGTCAATCTGATTTTAATTCGCGAGAGATTAGGTGCGATAATGGCTTGCATACCATGTCGAGAGGTTTGCAACCGGTTATATTGTCCACCGCAATAATAGAAATAGCTGATGTAAACAACGAATATCATCGCGCGCGTGCGCTTCTTGATAGTGGCAGTCAGCATTCTTTCATTACAGAGAAATTATGTAGAAACTTGAAAAAACCTATGATACAGTCCGCTATTCGTGTGTCGGGGGTAGGGCAGTCTGAAACTAGCTCGAGTCAAATTTGCGATATAACGTTACGTTCAAAGTTACACGACTACAACGCGAAGGTTCAGTGCCTGGTGCTCCCGTGCATTACTTCCAGTCTGCCCTCGATAGGGATAGACTTAGATACATTAGGTATCCCGGAGAAAATTACTCTTGCTGATCCTACATTCAACATCCCTTCAGAAATAGACGTTCTAATTGGGGCTGACTTGTTCTGGGATCTGCTAGATGGAGAAAGAATTCGATTGTCTTCTGGACCTTATTTACAAAATTCTAAATTGGGTTGGGTAATTTCAGGCGTCATTGACATTGCACAAGGTACAGTGAGTGACGAAACACTTTGTACCTTCAATAAAAGATGTGATTATAATAAAGAAGGGCTCTCGGTGAAGGACCAAACAAGCAAACAGATTTTTGCTTCCATTACCGAGCGCGATAAAAAATGTAGATTTCACCCCAAACAGATGTACAGTGACTTAGGTAGACTTAGGTCACATGTGCATGATTCCCCTTCAAGTGTACGAAACACAATGTTACGTCCTCTCGCTTCACGGGGTATTTTTCGAAACTAGTTCCACAGCATAAGAGTTGTTTTTTGGCGCTAGTGTCGTAACTAGGTCAAAAGGTCACTATGGCTTTCTCAGTACATGGGTTCCTTACTAACCTGCTTCAAAACATTTTAAGTAGTCAGATCAGGTCGACCCCATGTCTGATGACGTCATAGAGACTTGGAATAGTTTTAAAAATATATCAAAATTATAATCTTCATATTTTATTTTAATTTTAGAAATTGATCTTAAATCGTATGAACTTTTGTAGCTTATTGTACCACATTAGGCCTATCGTCATGTAGGTAACAAACAGCTGACCGCTCGCTCCGTCAACTCAAGCAACCGGTTTTTCAGTTGACGAGCCTCGGATAGCTGAGAGCACGCTAATCCATCCGCATAAAAATATATGTTTTCGTGAGAATATTTTAATTTAGCAGACAATCTACCGGTCTCTGTTAGAAGAAATAGTAGACTTTCAGGCCTTAGTACATTTCTAGAGAAAGATAGTGTGATTAGGGTCGGTCGTAGGTAGATTGTTGAACGCGAGTGATTTTAGCTATAAGAAATAGCCCGTTTTACGGTGCACTAAACATCGGTTCACGGACTTGTTGTTCATAGGCGAACATAAAACTTTAGATAGGTACATGCAGGCCCTCAACTACTTCTAGGTACTATGTGTGAGTGTTTGTGGCTGCTAGGAAACAGTAGTGCCTTGCCTGATTGTAATTTGTTTAGTTCGTGACCCGCGCCATACATTTGGAATTGGTGAGTGATCTGATCTCTCATCCAAAGACTTTGTACTAAAGCGCTACCGCGCTTTATTTCTTGCCGTAGAAAACCGGCACAAATAACCTCTGACACTAGAATATTTTTGTCGGAGCCGAGAGAAAACTTTCTTATTTGTTATGAATAATTTGAAATACATTTTAGATTTTGTCTGTAATTAAAATAAATTCATCGTTTAAATTCATCGTCCCTACAGTCCTCATAGCGGGGGTTTATGGGAATCTGGAGTCGAGTCGTACAAACATTTCCTTCGCAGAATAACAGGGAATGCTCGATTGACTTTTGTAGAATTTACCACTGTATTAACTTTAATGAAGCTGTCCTTACCAGTCGTCCATGTCCCCTTTATCCACCGATCCTAACAGCCTTGTTCCCCTTAGTCCTGCCCATTTCCTCATAGGAAGGCCTCTGACCACACCAGCCTGCGAAGTCCGCACAGAAGGTGCTCCTCACCGCCTGCTACGCTACGATAGAATCGTTGGTCAACGAGTACACATCGGAAAAGCAGATCCGTACTGATGATGATGATGAAATGGAAGGCGAATCCACAGGACCTATGTCAAGAACATGCTCGTGCTGATGAAGGAGGACAACCTGCCAGCTTGAGATGGTGGCTGGGCAGAGTAGTGAAGACCTATCCTGGCAAGGACGGCGTATCCCGGACGGCAGATATACGCATTCCTGATGGGACTTCCAGAGAACCTTTTTCGAAGATTTAACAGCTTCCACTGCAACCTGATGATGAGAACCTCATCCCCAGCATCGAGAGCTGCGAGGCCATCGAGTGATGATGATGTTGGAAATAGAAGATTCCAAGGCCGGCGGGATGTTAACGCCATCTGATGGGCGTTTTATGAAGCAGAGGCGTCGTTAGTGGCATAGTGTGGTAGCGACGAGTGCTGCTACCACTATGACGAAATTAGAATTAAGATTTTTGAATTTTATATCGAGTCACCATTTTTCTTTCACTTGCATTTGAGATACAGCTCCGAATATACGTTTTGTCGAGTAAAACCTATAATAAATCAATCATTTGCGCCGAGTTACAACCCTCACTACCCCGAAGCCAGAGCAATAAGAAGAGGAAGGCAGGGACACGAGAGCAGGCACCAGCTGACCCGAGATAACCTCACCAACCTGCTTATCCTTAAAATAGACTCATAGATAATTAATCGTAGTCGGAGGCCATCGGTTTATCAAATGCGAATGTGGTGCCAAAACTTTAAGTAGGCTGTCTACTGATCACTACAAACGACTTGTACTAGGTGGCAAAAAAAATATCAGCTGTTTCATACCTACATTTGGCGCAGTACTGAGTCGACCTTTTGTATGGAACAGCTGATATTTTTTTCACTCCATTTTTTTCGCCTACTGGTACAAGTTGTTTGTAGTGATCAGTAGACAGCCTACTTAAAGTTCCGCTATCGAATTAGAGTGCACCCTGTAGATGACGACGTGTTTGCAATAAAACAAGCATTGATTTCCAAAATAAGCAGATAGAGGGATCATCGAAAAATATAATTGGATGTTAGTTGGGGACTTACTTGAAGTAGATGAACGTCGCTATCGATAGTATCAGCGCCGCCAGTGAAACCGAGTATCCGGCCACGTAGATGTTGTTCACCACATTTCGGAACTGCGACAAGTTGAAACACTTTGTATCTACAAAACCCGGCGAGTGGAAGAAAACAACAAAACCTTTCATTCATGCCAATGGGGCCACCCATTGGCATTAATGAAAGGTTTTGTTGTTTTGTTGTTGTTTCACTACTTCGTTCATCATGCTGTCTGCATACAAAATGCGTCAATAGAAAGATACAATTTTTTAATTCTGTTTACACTCGCCACCACATCTTCTCAACTACCGATCCACCGCCTACTGCCCTTTGTCCACCAGTCAGCTTTTTACCTCGCGGTGTCGCCCACTTGCCCAATTCTACTTGAGACCCGATATTCGACCACCAACATTGTCAACCATCACAAAAAAATATTTCATGTCGGACCGTCTAATTTTTACAAATTTAATCATCATCATCATCAGCCCACCTCTGCCCACTGCTGGGTATAGGCTTTTTCCCCCTCACGCCGCCTCTCACTCTTCTTTACAAATGTAAAGTTGTTTAATTAAGTTTACCAGACGTATTTTGCCGCCAGTTAAAGATTTTTTTGAATTTTTGGTAGATTGTAGCTCCTCCAACTGATCCCGGGATCAGTGGATACAACTCCCCTTTTAACAATAATTTATCGAAAAAAACTAAATAGTCTGACATGTCGGGGGTGGAGATGTCCCCAAAATGTTTGCTCTATGATCCAGGGAGGAAATTGGGGACCACGTTTGTAAGTAGAAAACACTACTGTGATGTAATAAAAAATCGGAAAATTCTGTCTTCGAGGATGAAGTCGAGGGCAAGAGCTAGTATTTCATATTTGATTCCACAGTTATAAAATATAAAACTACTGTAAAAATTGATTGTAATTGATTGTATTATTTGACTTTTTTCTTTTTGCATGAATAAATTTCTTTATTTAAAAAAAAAAAAAAAAACTGTAAAAATCGATTCTAATATCTGCTTGGAGTGTAACTAAGTATGCCATTTTCCCACTCACGTCTAGGTCCTGTACGTCAACGCACGTGGTGTAGTTGGTCCACATCCGCTGGCTCTCCGGGTGTTTGAACCAGGTTCCGTTATCTGTGCAGCTGCGGACAACATCAAGTTTGACGAAGTTTAACCCGCGTTGAGAGGGTTCCGTAATAGGAAGCTTTTCATACAAAGTCTACTAAGATACATTACTCGAAAGTCCAAACCATACCTACAAGAACAAAATTAATATTTTACTTTGTTATTTTATACACCATGAATTTCTTATAGGATTTCCTGTAAGTAATCTACATATAGGTAAAGACCTATTTTCGGGATTTATTTCAAAATTTTACGCCCTTTAGTTTTGGAGATAAGGGGGGAATGGTCAATTTTGGCGTATTTTCTTAGGGTGGCGTAATAGTCGTCATCTCAAGCTCGAAATAAAGTAGACAGAAATTAGGGGATCTCAGTAAAGCCAAATGCTAATGTCAAGCCTTGGCTAATGTCAATGTCAATCTCAAGATAGTGTCTATTACAATGACAGCTACTCAATTTTGACATTAGCCAAGGCTTGACATTAGCATTTGACTTTTCTGAGTTCACCTACTTGAGATCGAGCGCAAGTAGGTGATCTCAGACGACTATTAATGCCGCCCTAAAGAACTTAAAAACCATTCATTTTAAAATTTAAAAAAAATATATAGGTACCTAATATTGTAATGCTTAAAATGAGCCCTTTCAAATACAGGGTGTTAAAAGACTGCCAACAGACCCGAAAGCTACGCATACTAGACACCAAAACAAAGTACTTTTTCGATAAATTATTGCTGGGAAATGATTTTGGTTTTTTAGGTTATAATTTTGTATAATATTTTATCACGCAATGGACGTGTAACGCACAGAAGTCATATCGCGCAAGCGTAGGTATAAGTTTATGTTACTTAAGCTTGAGGTGCCGATGCTTAGAATACATTGCGGGTTGCAATTTTAACGTCATTTTTTGAAGGAAATATTAATAATTTTGATATGGCTTCTTGAGAAGGTATGTTAAGAACTAGATACTGAATACATTTGTGCAAAAAAAAAGTTTTGAAAAGTCCGACTTTCAACCTCATTATCTCGGAAACCGTTGATTTCCCAGGCATAGTTCCTTGGGCAAAAATGTTCCTTATGATGAGGACAATACGTGGTTTCCCGCTTTGTTGGCGGTCTTTTAACACCCTGTATATTATGTGACATGATATTATTTTGAAAACAAAAAAGAAAAAAAAAACACACACAGCGGTCAAACTTTTAACACCCCTTTTGGCTCGGGGGTTAAAACTGTGGTCTCACATGTTGTTGACAGTACTTTATAGTCGACAGCACGTCGACCTTTACAAGCGTGCACTCTATTCAGTAACGTTACCGGTGACTTTGCTACTAAAATGTAAAGGTTTACGTGCTGTTGACTGTACGTACGGTTCCCAATAAGCACTTGCCTTGCTGAACGAGCGAGCGAAGCAAGCGAAGTTCTCCGAGTCTACTGGAACAATCCGGCGTTTGTATGTTTGTATGTATGAATGGCCTTTCGACGATAACTTGAGTAGATTTAGTCAGATCATCATGTGGTAGGCAGGTAAATAAGGCAAAGAGAATTTTTAAGTTCGAACATGAGTCAAATCGGTCGAGGGGTTGCTGAGTTATGGGGTCGCGAGTTCATAGTTCGGGGCGAACCACTAGTATACATACTGCATACGCGTCGTAGGTAAATATAGCGTCGAGTACAAGTCGGACTCGTTTTAAAAGCTTTTTGTTTACTGTCATGGATTGAAGTTGTTGATTGAAGCCAGCTGCGAGTTTTTGTTTAAAATCATAACATTTCTTGCGCTGACTAAACTCAAGAGCTAGTAATAAATCTCTCTAAATCTTGAAGTGTTTCTATGGATTGGTGTCTACTAAAGTTCGTATGTTATAAATACACAAACGCTTCTTCTGCGTTCGAAAGGAAACCAGTGTACCTATTGGGTTTATTCACATCTAAATATTTTATTTTCTTGAAGATGCGCGTAAAAAAAGAAACGTGCGGTGTTCCCCAAGTTGCACGAACTATGAATTTTATAAAAACCGTAGCACAATTTTACTTATCCAGTCCATCGAAAGGTTGTCTGGAAGAGATCGCTTTTAGCGATAAAACCGCAATATCTGTACTTTTAGGTTAAGAAAATTCTTGTATTTTTTGGGTTCACTCAGCGAGCGGAGGTTCACTACACGCCTTGCCGAATTACATTTGGCCTTGTTACACTTCACCTATGACGTATCATCCAATGTCACTTAAACTAGACTTCATTTAACCGAATGACATTACACTCCGCTCGCTGCATTACACCTTTTTTTCCTGTTGTACAATAAAGTGTTATTTGTCTAGGGACCCGGCGGACTCTAGTTGCAGCGGGGAAAGTATGGCGTAGCGTAGAACTCACGTCTTGTGGGCAAAGCGCGTCGGGTCGAAGCCGACCACGAAGTCGGGGCACAGCTGCACGGCGGTGCGGCCCGGCGGGGTCCAGTCCCAACAAGCCAACCCGTCGAACGTCCTCCGGCACCACGGTCTCTCGGAACCATCGTCTGTCAACAATAAGGATATTAGCAGTACAGAGAACTCGAGATAGGTACGAGACGGCACCTCGATTTTTTACCCGACAATGCGTAGCAAAAAAAATCCGACTACTAAAAGGCTTAAAAAGCATGACTTTTATCGAAGCGGATTTATCCAACAAATCGTCGAGAGCGATATATAACCCACTATAGACGTTAAAAATGCTGATAAACCGCCATTTTGTTGAATAAATCCGCCTCGATAAAAGTCATGCTACGGGGACTGCTCATCCTTAAAATAGACTCATAGATAAATTAATCGTAGTCGGAGGCCATCGGTTTATTAAATGCGAATGTGGTGTCCTCCGACTACGATGAATTATCTATGAGTCTATTAGGATGAGCAGGTCTTGTTTTAAGCCTTTTAGTAGTCGGGTTTTTTGTTTTTAACTTCTATTTTTTTTTGAGCTTTTTAGTATGTCATTTTGGACGATCACCCAAAATGCCCAACAAAGAAGGGCAAAAAAAACGTATTTTAGTATTTTTTGTTCTATTTGTTATGTTGACGCTACATGTGTTATACATTTTTGAAAAGGCCTTTTAAAGCCCTTTTATTTGATACCCATGACGATGGTATCCGTTATTTTTTATTTTTAGGTCCACTACTTTAGGGCGCAGCACAGCCGCCATCTTGTTTTTTTTTCAACATGAAACTATCCTATGTTACCTGGGTAATTAAGACGAATCCAACGACACCTCATTTGTTGAAATCGGCCGAGTAGTTAAGGCTCTGCGAGGAAACAGATGAACACACAAACATACACACATACATACATACATACACACAAACATACATACATACGCTGCTAAAATCATAACCCCCCTTTTTGCTTCGCGTAGTCGGGTAAAAAAGGAGGGTGATGATGTAGTATGTATGTATGTATGAGTATGTAAGTAAGCATGTACGTAACTTGGAAGAAAGGAGTATGAACGATAGGGATGTGAAAGAAACGTTGTCGGAATACAACGTGTTACAAAACATCCTAACTTTTTTTACAGGGTGTAACCTACTGGTCAACAGGATATCAATTCTGTAAAAAAAAGTTGAAACAATCAATTTTTATTTTATTAAAATTTTTCATAACTTTTTCTTCTTGGTATTTAGCTCAATTTTAAAAATATGTTTGTGGGTGTAGGTGCATTTGCATAGGTTTGAGTTGTTAAAACATTGTGAAAGTCAATGAAAATAATATTAAAAAAATACTTTTCTCCCGCCACAGCGTTCACATTTTATTAATTTAAAAATCAACGGAACGTCATAGAATAAAAAAAATATTTACGTTGTGATCCCTATCACCGGGTGCTATTACCCTGTAAAAAGAGTTAGCATCTTTTGTAACACCTTGTATAAGATGATGCGTGAAATGAAGTGTGGGTGAGAGGGAGAAAGAAGATGGATTTCAATTTAGAATTTAGGAAAAAAAAAGATGGTGGAAGAGTCAGTTGGTATCAGTGGTGAAGTTGAAGATTTTAAAGATGTAAAGACGAATAAAGTTGATAAATTACAATAACCGGAATTTCCCGTCCATCATACATACCTACTATACAGAAATCATAAGCCTCCTTTTTATCCTTTTAATAAGGTTCCTAGGACATGTGCTACGCCACGACAGGTACCGACTTATTCAAATAGAGAAGATTGGGGACAAGAGGCGTGCTGGTAAAAGAAAAAAGTCAGTAACATCAGGAAATGGACGGCGTCTAATTCGCTTGGCAAGGGACATAAAATAAAATGAAGAGCTGAAGTACCTTCATAGGGGGGGTCGGTGTCTTGCAGCCAGCTGTGGTTCCTGAGCCGGTCCGTGTAACACTGGAGGGTGAGGTTCCGAAGCAGCGCAAGCGCAGGGTTTGCGGGGCTCTCTCCCGACGCGTTGTGCATCGTGTCGCCTCACATCATACGCACTGGGGGTTTCACCAAACACGACTTTATAAGTTAAGTGTCAAAAAAGTTTTGTAATAATGCTGACAGCTACTCAAGTTTCACAAGAACCTTAATGGCTCGATCTGTTCATATCCTTGCTTATAAAAAAAATTATGTCTATGCTATCAGTAGACTCTTTACACTGTACCGTTTTTTACCGCCATCTATGAGATATCGAAAGAACGTGGCCTAGAAAGTATCTTAGGCGGACTTGCGTCACTCAGGGTTAGCAAACTAACTCCGAGTTAACTTGACATTTCTATACAAATTTTGACGTTAACTCAGAGTTAACTCGCTAACTCTGGGTGACGCAAGTGGACCTTAGTAAACTGTGATCACTTTGTTGTCCGTCCGTCTGTCGGTCAAAGGAGAATCAATGATTACTGAAAAATAAGTTCTAAACCTTTTTCTTGAAACTTCCAGGAGGTCAGAGATGTTTTCTGACCTTTGTTTTCAGGGTTCCGGACGGACGGTTCAAATGAATAAAGAGTTCACTGACTACATTGAAAGAGATAAATCACGTAGAACAATCAATGACATTGCAATACAAAAATGTCATTGCGAACAATGCGTGGACAAGAAACTCTGCAGTATAAAAAAACAAACCACAGACGTGGTAAATAAAAAAAAAGTTTGCGATAAAAAAAACGTCAGAAATGCATTCCGTGATCCGTCTTCGTTCGTAATAATATTGTTTTCATCTCACATGCTCGGAAAGTTTGCTGTTACTAGCAACTTAGAACCGTGTAAAACCCGAATTTAACCAATCTGCATTTTTGTGCACTTCGAAATTTGAACGCCCTTTTTCGGCACGCCCCATGGTGTAGAAATAAAAAAACACTGGCCTTTTCACTAGATGCCGTATAAGTTCATAAAAGCTTCAGAAAGAAGAGCCTCGTTTAGACGCGACTCTCCACGAAAGTGCCCATTTTTGTATACAAAACTGTGAATGCAAATGAGGCATAGGCATCTAAAGTCACGGAATTGAACATTCAGAAACGCGGTTTCTTCTTACAGTCTTTTTAATATTTTGTACACTATATTTATTTTTAATAACAGTAAATTAAAAAAAAAATTTCGCTTCTGTTTCATAAAATAGATAATTATGGGTTGGTTTGTTATATACATTCTTGAAACGATATAATTGAATTTATTTTTTATCTCTAGAAATTTTAAAATAATATGGTAAAAGTGCAGAATGCACCCGGAAAAAAAAACATTCTTTTATTTACATTATTTTTATGTCTGGATAAATAAACTTCAGGAAATTATTAATAATACTAATAGTTTTAATACCATCGAAGTTGAAAACTTTAGTGCGGCAGCCGTAACTACAGTAAAATATGCTTTTAAAAGGAACTTATTTGACTCACCTGTTTTGCCTGTAAGAGAGAGTTTTTCCCACATGGCTAACAAAATCATTTCCTCGCTTCTGTGAGATGAAAAGTTTTGTGTTTCGCACGAATACCTCGCGTCTCGTGCTTCTGAATACCTCGCTAAGCTCAGGTTTCTTTTTTTGAACCACTCGCTACGCTCGTGGCTCAATTTTAGAAACCTTCGCTAGCTCGGTTTTCAATACAAGCACTCGCCGCAAACAATAATTTTGCATTCTTGCATAACAAATAACTATTATTTGTTTTAATTTGAAATTGGGATATTACTTATGTTCGGTAATGCGACCTCACTGCATTGCCGCGTACTGGCCACTTTTTATTTTCCATCAAAATTTCTGAACGTTTTTCTTTTGTTTTTTTTATGCCTCGCGCTCTTTTCGAATATTTTGACAGATGCATTTTTCTCGCCCCATTTTTCGCCCACTAATATTTTTACCCACTTATTTTAATTTGTTTTCTCGCTCATCTCTCTGTATTTATTGATATTTTGACCCACTATCACCCATTTCGTATTGTTATTATTGTAATCTGTGTATTTGTGGTAATTGCCCCGCCCAATCTCACTCACTACCATCATTGTCGTTCAACCCTGTGGCTCACTGTTTTGATCCCGCATACAACTATTTACTACGCGCCCGCCGTGCCTGCTTTTCGGTGAGTGTTGCATTGCTGAACATATTAGCTAGCCCCCTCGTTACTTTGCATTCGCCGGAAGAAGCCGCAGGGCCCGTACGAAAGGAGCAAACCATATTTCGCCCGCCTTCTATCGCGGCCGCTCGGTCACCCCGATCGAGTGGCTGCGCACCCTCTTGTGTTCGAGGGTGGACACAATAGCGAACATATTTTGGTCCTTCGAGCCGGATTTGCTCCTTTTGG
Organism: Zelleria hepariella; assembly: GCA_949319315.1. NCBI lineage: Eukaryota > Metazoa > Arthropoda > Insecta > Lepidoptera > Yponomeutidae > Zelleria > Zelleria hepariella. The sequence continues at coordinate 20,434,967 of OX439379.1, forward strand.
AAGGCTTTGTGGCTTCATTTTGGTGAATGTGAAGCCACTTATTCAGCACTGTTTCCCGTAAATTGTCCCTGCCCTCTTTGTCTCGTTGTTATATTTTTGTCTCGATTCCCTCTCACGTCGTAATCAACTCGCATACGAACGTTATTTTTTGATCCCGTATTTCCCAGTAATTTTACCTTTTGTTTGACGCAAAGGCGTAAGTAAAAGCAATGGCTCCAACTTTATCACGCTCGGTGATAAAGTTCACACATTTGTCCAAGACGCTTGTGATCTTGGACACAGTTTTGACTCCCACGCTTCCCGAAGTGTTACGGATTCAACACGAATTGGGCCGTTTCACCGAAGTAGAGAATTTATATAATGAGATCTATGCTCAAGTCACGCAGCCCGAAACTGACAAAGTCCACCCCATCTGCGCTGAAGACCTATGCGCATTGTTTGAGACGTATGTGTCCAACTTTTGCTCCCTGCAAGCAAAGTATGGCATCGACTCCACAAGACCTTTATATTGTGCTCTAGAAAACCTCCGCCAATGTGATGATGACGATCAAGACCGCTTTCGAGCACCCCTCTCGACCGAAGTAGCTCTGTTTTCAGCTGATGCACCCCGCATGCCGTCTCCCTCTCTTTCGCGTGATGAAACTTGTCTAAAGCCGCTCGCACCTACTCACCAGTCTCTTCTGAACTCCAGTAGTTGGGATGGTGATGAAGTTCACCCGCCACCTCTTTCAGCGCCCGCACCACTTCCGTGTAAGATCCCTGTACACATGGAACAGACCCCTCTGACAGCTAACAAGCCTGAGCTAGCTGAAACAAATCACAGCTCTGTGTCCGCCCATACCAACAATATGCCTCCTGTGTTGTTGACCACTGACTCACTAAACGATAATGGCTGTCAAGGTGTGCTGCTTGAAACTCCCACTCCTTTTGACATCGACAGACAAGTCGGTTCTGGCCCTCAACAGTTTGCAGCCGGTTTATCTCGCACTCCAGCTCCCTCTCTTTTGCCCAGCGAAGCTTGTTCGCAGCCGCTCACGCCTGCTCACCAGCCCCTTCTGCACTGCAGCGGTGTGGATGGTGTCGAAGATCTCCCGCCATCTCTTCCACCGGTTGCCCCTACCTCGAATGCAATGCCTGCGTTTCTTGTTAAGGCCCATCTGACCACTCACAAGCCGAAACAAGCTGTGTCAAATGACAGCTCTGTCGGCGCCTATTTCAACAACAAGCCCTCTGAGTTGCCCTCTGTTTTGTTGAAGGCTTGTGTCAGTCAAGGTCTGCCACGTGAAACTCCCGCCTCTTTTGACCTTGACATGCAAGTTGATTTTGACACTGAAGACCTTGCTGATTTGCTACCCCATCACGAGATTGACGCTGTCGTTCCACCCCAATGTGGTCTTGTTCACTCTACTCCTACTGACCCCTCTGGTAGAGATGCCATCAGCTCTCGATCACAGTGCATTCCCAATGTCAGGGGCAATTTTCCTGCCCGACCTCCTCCAGTTCTGGTCTGGCCTCACGTTGGTGATCTACAACTTGCAGATCCGACCAATCACTTTACCTCTGACGTTTGGTTTTGGTTTCGTTTTCCAGGCCCTCCAGGCCCTCCGTACACTCTCTTCGCTGGTCTCTTTTGCCAGACCCACTGTTGGCCTGTCGTCACTTATGTGCCGATCCAAAATGCCCCTTTGTCCCAAGCATTGTAATAGTTGCCCGAATTGTAAAGTTGTATGTTCCATTAGCACATTTGTGTCACTCTGTCACTTGTATTGTTGATTGTTTGGTTTATTGGACTCTCAACCCGCAGAGCTCCTTATCCTTGAATACTGATCTTCTCTCTGATCTGCACTTTTGATTTATTTTGTGTCTTTGTTTTGACCCGACTTCTGGGTTTTCGTCCGCCCCCAGGACAACCCAGTCTAGTCTCATGTGTAGTTGTTTCCTCGTTTTTAATTGTTTGTTGCTGCTCTTGCTCTGACCACTGGGATCCCGTCCGCCCCCAGGACAACCCAGATGTGTTAAATGCTTTTGAATAAACTGTGCCCGTCACACCCCGCTGACGTCACACTCTACTAATTTATCTTGATCCCTGTGTAATATGTTTATGTTGAGTTTTCCGCCCGCTGTAAATATTGGTATGTATTTATTTTGTGTATTTTATGACCCGATGACTGAGCTTCGTCCGCCCCCAGGACAACCCAGTCTTGTGACATGTAAAAGTTTTTACTCGTTTGTCGTTGTTTATTTTGATCTGACTACTGGGCGCTCGTCCGCCCCCAGGACAGCCTAGGTGTTTAGATTTTTGGATGACCTGTGGCCGTCACTCCCCGCTGACGGCACACTCTGCCAAATTTCTTCCAACCTCTTTGTAATTTTGTAAATGGTTGTTTGTATGGTGTTTCCCACTCCCTGTGAATATTGTAATTATTTGTAGTGTTTAGTTTTCCTGACTGCTGGGCTATCGTCCGCCCCCAGGACAACCCAGTAATGTCATTCGAATAGATCTTTTCACTGCCCTTTGTTTGAATTTGTATAGTTATTTTGTAAATAGGTCTACTTACTTGTCACAGGCTCTGCAACTCGCAACTGCGAAAGTAGTAACCTACCCCTGTGAATCTCTGCTTTTTTGTGTCTCGTCCAACCCCAGGACAACCCATTTTTTCCCTTGTATTGTATCTTTGAATTTGATGGTATTGTGTCCATCGTACATCACAACCCATTAACGTATTTTTATTTGCCTTTAATTGAATGATCTCTCTTGGTTATTATATGTTTGTCAATTTGTAAATACATTACTGTCGACCGCTGGTGTCACGTCCGATCCCAGGACTACCCAGCCTGTCAAGCTCATATCCTTGCCCGAATGATCGTCACAATCCGTTGGCGCTTGTTTTGATTTTGATTTCATAAATTTGTATTAAATTGTTTTGTTTTACCTGACAATTTACTCTGCTCTCGGTTAAGCGTCCCAATTCTCATCGTTGTACTTTATGGCTACTTTTTGAATAGAAGTGTGATGTTTCCCTATAGCCCATAGCTTTTGCTTTTACTTTGCGTTTGCCCTTAATCAACTATTCCTCCCGTATAATTTCCCTTTTCTCTGTTTTTTATTTTAAGCTGAATACGTGGTTTCAGGGGCGGCGGTATGTTCGGTAATGCGACCTCACTGCATTGCCGCGTACTGGCCACTTTTTATTTTCCATCAAAATTTCTGAACGTTTTTCTTTTGTTTTTTTTATGCCTCGCGCTCTTTTCGAATATTTTGACAGATGCATTTTTCTCGCCCCATTTTTCGCCCACTAATATTTTTACCCACTTATTTTAATTTGTTTTCTCGCTCATCTCTCTGTATTTATTGATATTTTGACCCACTATCACCCATTTCGTATTGTTATTATTGTAATCTGTGTATTTGTGGTAATTGCCCCGCCCAATCTCACTCACTACCATCATTGTCGTTCAACCCTGTGGCTCACTGTTTTGATCCCGCATACAACTATTTACTACGCGCCCGCCGTGCCTGCTTTTCGGTGAGTGTTGCATTGCTGAACATATTAGCTAGTCCCCTCGTTACTTTGCATTCGCCGGAAGAAGCCGCAGGGCCCGTACGAAAGGAGCAAACCATATTTCGCCCGCCTTCTATCGCGGCCGCTCGGTCACCCCGATCGAGTGGCTGCGCACCCTCTTGTGTTCGAGGGTGGACACAATAGCGAACAACTTACTTTCAGTGTTTCTTCCTCAAGTAGTGAGAATGAAAGTTTTGTAAGTGATATTAATTATTCGTAAGTTCCTCTCACTTAATTTCTTCATATTCTCATAGAGGGTGATTGTGTGCAGTTCACCTCGGGAGCAACAGTTTTTTAAGCTCGAGTGCTTTGAATCCCTTGCTGCGCTGAGGATTCTACTTTAGAAACCCTCGCTACGCTCGAGATTCTACTCTAGAATCCTTCGCCCCGCCCTGGATTCAAAGAAACACTCTCGCCTTAAATATTGTGTTTCAGTCCCTCGGGTAACAATCTACTATTTCTCCCGCCACGGCGCTTTCATTTTAATAAATTAAAAATCAACGGAACGTCGTCGTAGAGTAAAACCAGTATTTGGGATGTAATCCCTCTACCACCTTTTGTACCCCCTCCCCTGTACTTTTAGGTTTTTGTTATAAATGTATTTATTTTATTTATAGGTAGTTTGAGAAAGAAAGAAAAGAAAGAAAAGACATTTATTATTAAGTCATTTAATTTAATCATTTATTGTTTATGTATTGTTGTGTACTTTCTTGCGCTACCCAAGCCACTATCTCGAGAACCAAAGGATCACTGGTAGAAAATGCTACTTAGCATTAAGTTCGCCTTTGTACACTATTTATTTATGTACAATAAATAATTTAATAATAATAACACCTTGCATTCTGGTGAGCAAGCTGGCATTCTGGTGAGCAAGCTGACGTCTACGCAAAGAGTGGTTTCACGGAAGCATGCAGCTCAGGCACAGAAAGTTGAATTAATCAAAACATAAGAAGCAGTCACAAGATAGACTTATAATTTCCGGTCACATTGACCTTAGTCAGTCCACGATGTACGTGTTGCGCCGGGGCCTTGGGTATAGGTGTTCTGTGGCCGGGGCCGAGTGAGTCATGCCAGAGGTGCGAGTTATCGCCGAGCCAAAGCAAACAGTGCAAGCCTAGCTATACACGTTTTCCATCGCAACACAGTTTGTTATTCCTGATCTGATGAAAGTTTAATTGCTATGAGTGTGCTCTGTACAGGTGCTTCTAAGCACCGCGACATCTTTGCGGTTTTACCAGTCAACGAGATGTAGACCCACTAGCGCCGCCAAATAAGATTTTTGTGCTATCAAGGCGTTTTGAAATTCGGACCAGAGGGTTACGATTTTACGATACGATGATTCTGCTGTCGATGGGTCCAGTATTTACTGTATACTTATCGGGCGGCGGGCAGAAGTTCGCTGTTATCGGGTAAAATAAATTGCATAGACGCTTACACGCGTTTACTCTATTCACTTGCGTTACGAGCGACTTTGCAACGAAAGTGTAAGCGTCTACGTCCTGCCGTGTGTACTACAAGCCTATCAACTTTCAATACGATAGTCGTTTTAGTTTTTTGATCGCCGATTCCGTAACCGTGAGATGGCTTCGATTTTAGGGATTTTATGGCTGTCGTTGTTAATCGACTATCCTAAGAACCCTCGCCCACGGCGACTTTTTTAGCGATGCAGTAACGACGCTGTCGCCCGTTCGTATCGATACAGTCGCGATGCGGTCGCTAGGTGGGCCTCGCCCACCGTAACCACGATTCAGTCGCGATGCAAATATGGGAACTATATTTTGTGTCATCAAAGTTTATATTTGGCATAAACTTGTATCATCTAATTAATAGATCTATCACCACGAAATATTTTCATTCTCAGAAAAATAAAAAGTGTCGCCAGGTACAAATTACTAAATTAATGTCAATACGTACGTAGAAAAAGAGATGGATTATCTACAGGGTGTTAAAAGACCGCCAACAAAGCGGAAAAACACGTATTGTCCTCATCATAATGAAAATTTTTGCCCAAGGAACTGAGCCCAACCTGGGAAATCAACGGTTTCCGAGATAATAAGGTTCAAAGTCGGACTTTTCAAAACTTTTTTTTTTGCAGAAATGCATACAGTATCTAGTTCTTAACATACCTTCTCAAGAAGCCATATCAAAATTGTGAATATTTCTTACAAAAAACGACGTTAAAACTGCAACCCGCAATGTATGCTAAACATCGACACTTCAAGCTTAAGTAACATAAACTTATACCTACGCTTGCGCAATATGACTTCTGTGCGTTACACGTTCATTACAAAATAAAATATTTTTCAAAATTATAACCTAAAAAACCAAAAGCATTTCCCTGCAATAATTTATCGAAAAAGTACTTTGTTTTGGTGTCTAGTATGCGTGGCTTTCGGGTCTGTTGGCGGTTTTTTAACACCCTGTATACAGGGTGTCCCAAAAAATAGTGTCAAGCGGAAGTCTAGAGATAGAGCACCCCTAGGGGTACCCGAATCACCCCCATTTACGTTCAGCGATTTTTTGACGTTTAGAAGTTATGAGGCTTTTAAGGTTTTTTTGGGAAGGATTTTTAATTGATTTCAAAAACTTTCCTACAACTTGAACCTTCAGAATAGCACAAAAAATCCGTCACTATATGGGCCTTTTAATTCGAGTAATTAGCGATCAAAGTTGAAAAAGTGGAATTTTGAGAAATGTAATTTAGATCGGTTTTCTTTTATTTTTGTTGATTTGGATAAAAAAAAACATTGGAGATACGCTTAAAATCATCTGTAAGTACGGCCTGCATAAAAAAAAAACAAGATTTTGTTTCAAAAGACACTGATTAAAAAAAATATGTTTTCGTTTTTTTTTCGTTTTCTTTATTTTAAGTTATTTTTTTACCGAATTTATTGACAAAACGTTACAAATAAAACGGGATTCTTAAACGGACCCTAGCAGAGATCTATGGGTTGTTTTGGTACCAATAGTTCGTTTTTTATTTGTTTTGATTCTTTAAAATACTGCAACTATCGCGAAAAATGTATCACTTATTATAGTCGGTTTAGAATTCATACAAAATTAACATGATTATTGTAAGAAAACGGGCCACGATTTATAATATTACATATTTCGGCACCGTTACAGGTGCCATGGTCACGGGTAGAACACGGGTCTACCCGGGGAAACGGTGCCGAAATATCGGGAACTGAAATAAAATAAATTGTAGTAAGAATCCCGTTTTATTACAATTTATTAATTATGTCTCAAAACCACGAAGTTATCAAAAAACTAAATTTATTAACACCCCTGACATTCATTATTGAAAACTTTAGTATTTTGTAGGAATTTTAACTCGAGTTGCTTGTATTGATTTAGATATTCTTGGAAATGTAAAAAAAATAAAAGATTTTCTAGATATACCAGCCAGCATTGTTCCACTTCACGGAATAAAACCTTAACGCTCAGAATTGTTTCTAGGCTAAAATTAGTGAGATTTTAATTGATCCTAACTTTATTCCAGCAAACATTTCTTTGGGTACAATATAATAAAAATAAGTTTAGTTTTGGGATACCGTCCGTGTCCTTTTGTTACGGAACCATGAAAACAAACTGTTACCTACCAGAAAGTTTCACCGGTAAACCGCGAAAAGTGGTTTTGTGTTTTATATTTTTTTTAAATAAAATATATAGGTGTTTAGAAATAAATAATAGGGACGGCCAAGAGCCAGCTACCAGGCGCTGGTGCGGACCGGCGAGCGACGAGCGACTGAAGTCGCCGCTTGCCCCGCGATTGTTCTTGCCCCATGACTGAAACTCATGTAAACTAAGTACTTTATAAATAAAAAAAAAGGAAAATATTCCTGTAATAAGTGGCTATAATATATTCTCTTTGACATTTTAACCAAACGTGCAAAGCGATTTTAGAAAATAATACAAGTAAAGCACATAATGTGCAACTTTGTAAATTGGAACGGTCTTATTGGAGAGGCATAGTTACTTTGAATGAGTGTCGGCGTGTAACCTACTGTGGCTAGTGACTTATTCATAACTTGTAGTAGGTATTACATTAATTTACATAAATTTTTAAGTATTACATTAATTTAAATCCTGTGTTTATGTAATTTAATTATTGTTGTTTATGTACATGTCCGTCCGACGGTTGTCTGGAAGAGATCGCTCTTTGCGATAAGACCTCCATTTGTACTATTAGGTTAAGAAAATTATTGCAAATAATATAATTTCTGGTGCACAATAAAGTGTTCTCTATCTTTCTAGGCAGCAGGGAGTTATCCTTGACGCCATTGCGTTCATATTGACGATTTTTTAAAATTAATTTATCTTTGTATTAGCATAGTCATGTTTTGATTTTAAATATTTTATGATGTTTATTCAAGGTAAGGCTATTTTGTACAATAGAAGTATAAAATGCGTCTTAATTCGTGAATTTTGTGAATTGCGCCATATTGAAAAAAATGCGTCATGGGTAGAGGGGCAGTTCGTTGTAATAATAGTTTTAAATACGAGTACCCATTCAATAGCGTTACACAACATAATTATTTTATTCCCGGTACTAGCTCTTACAAGCACGAGCATTAAATTGAAGTACCAAGTGCACAAAGTATGTAAAGAATATCACCATATAATGCTGTACCTCTTTCATGTTTCTATTCATAGTTTTTTATTCATAAAACTCGTGTGAACTTTTACTGAAAGCTCCATCTATATTACACTTGTGGAACTTATCCGAACTTCACTGTTGTTCTACTGAACGGGTGTTCGGAAGTTTTTGGTTGTTTCGGGATTAGTACCTAATACTAGTATAGATGACGCGTCAAGAAGAAACTTTGCTTCTGCATACATTTAATAATATGGAAAAAAAAAGCTTTAAAAATTATATTTTATCCTTGTAATGGCAATTTAATGGTAAAAATAGTTTTTTTTAGATTTCTTTTAGTATCCCTTAACGGTTTCATTCATATGAAAGGTTACCGGCTCCTCTTTTGTTACGTTATAAAATACGCTAATTCTGGATGTCTTACAGCTCCTTACCTAATATTTCTCGACAAAATGTTTTTCTTTCCTATTTAAAAAAAAAATACTTTCCATGAACAAAAATAGTCACGCCTAACGACTACAAATAATAGATACAGATAGAACATAAATAAGTCTCGGCGAAATTTCTTGATAATACGCGCTACGCTGAGATTCGTTAACCCTACGTAGCAAGTGTCTATACGCTACGTGGAAAATCCTAGACCCTAAGTAGCATGAGGCTAAGCACTACGCGGAGAGTCGTGGACCCCATAGCAAGTGTCTACGCGCTCCGTGGAAAATCGTAGACCCTACGTAGCCAGACTAGCCATTGGCTACGCGCTACGCCGAGAGTCGTAGACCCTACGCAGCAAGTGTCTTCGCGCTACGCGGAGAGTTGTAGACTCTACGTAGCATGGGACTACGCGCTACGCGGTCAGTCGTGAACTCCGTAGCAAGTGACTATTCGCTACGCGGAGAGCCGTAAACCCTAAGTGGCTACGAGCTACGCGGAGAGCCGTAAACCCTAAGTAGCAAGTGGCTAAGCGCTACGCTGAGAGCCGTAAACCCTAAGTAGCAAGCGGCTACGTGCTACGGGGAGAGTCGTAGACCTTACGTAGCAAGTAGCTACGCGCTACGCAGAGAGCAGTAAACCCTACGTAGCAAGTGGCTACGCGCTACGCGGAGAGCCGTAGACACTACGTTGCAGTAGCTACGCGCTACGCGGAGAGCCGTAGACCCTACCTAGCAAGTGGCTACGCGCTACGTGGAGAGCCGTAGTCCCTAAGTAGCAAGTGGCTACGCGCTACGCGGAGAGCCGTAGACCCTAAGTAGCAAGTGGCTACGTGCTACGCGGAGAGTCGTAGACATTACGTAGCAAGTAGCTACGCGCTACGCGGAGAGCCGTAGACCCTACGTAGCAAGTGGCTACGCGCTACGCGGAGAGCCATAGACCCTACGTAGCAAGTGGCTACGCGCTACGCGGAGCGCCGTAGACCCTACGTAACAAGTAGCTACGCGCTACGCGGAGAGCCGTAGACCGTGGACTCCGTGGAGCGTGGAGTCGTGGACTCCGTAGCAAGGGCCTATGCGCTACGCGGAGAGTCGTGGACTCCGTAGCAAGTGGCTACGGAGAGCTGTAGACCCTAGTCGAGCTGTTCTTTATTTTAACTTCCGGTAACTGGTGTCATCAATATATTTAATCTAAATATCCAAATCCATTCTGGCTGTAACTTAATGCTTTCTTAAGAGGCCCCTCCAGGACCGTGGGAACTCAGTGACAGCGAAGTGCGTGAAACACTGTTTTCTGTAGCTGTTTCACCCAGAGCGAGATGGGGCGCGGGAAAAGAGAGAGGCAATGCGGCCGTATGAGTCCACGTGTGTTCGTGTCCTTTCGCGAGTATCTAGGGTTAGTTGTAGTTGTAATGTAATAGATCTATTTTCCCAAATTTTTCCGTAGTTCCGCTGCCATGTCTACATTTTAATGGCTATTTAAAAAAAAAAATTTTCTGACAAGGTTAACACATTATTGGTGTTCCCAAGGTAGTTAGACTCCAATAGACAGTGTAATAATGTAAGCAAATAACGGCTAAAAGTAACCCCTCTTTCGGTTTTAAGGTTTATTCTCTGTAAACCGCTTTGTTTTAAGCACTCAGTCTCTTAAGTTGAGGATTTAGAGGCCAAGAGCTGCAGAATGTTTGCATGTAAGTTAGATGGAACAACATTCAGGAAAATAGCTAGGTTTTCAGCAAAAGGTAATTAAAATACAAACCTACATAATAACATTTGGGGCGTCATATGACTACAAAGCGAAAAGAGGTAAGTAGTGAGTCCGCTACTGAAGCGAGAAAGACGGAAGCTCGAATAACGGAAGCTCGAATGAACTGAAGCTCGAATAACGGAAGCTCGAGGGGGGCATGTCAGGGGATCTTCATGGAGTGTTATATTAAGGGTCATAGGGGGGTTATGTCAGGGAATTATCATGGGGGTCATTATATGGTCATAGGGGTGTCATGTCAGAGGGTCATTATGGGGGTTCATGTCAGGGCTCTATCATCAGGTGTCATTTCTGGGGGACAGGGGAATATTAGGGGGTCATGTCAGGCGATCATCAAGGGCGGTCATGTCAGGGGTTCATCATGGGGTGTCATGTTAGGGGGACATAGGAGGGCCATTCTGGGAGTCATAGGGAATCCATATGTCCCCCTGACTTCTGACATGACACCCTATGATAGAGCCCTGACATGACGCCCCATGAGGATCCCCTGATATAACTCCCCTATGACCCCTTAATATGACACTCCATGATGATCCCCTGACATGACCCTATTGGACCCCATGAAATGGCCCCTCTTTGACCCACAACATGCCCCCCCCCCCCATGATGACCCCAATATATGACCCCCTATAACTTTCTCCCAACCTTTGTTGTCGAGCTATACGTAGTTCATTCGAGCTTTCGTTATTCGAGCTTTAGTTCATTCGAGCATCGGTTATTAGAGCTTTAGTTCATTCAAGCTAGCGTTATTCGAGCTTCGGTTCATTCGAGATTCCGTTATTCGAGCTTCAGTTCATTCGAGCTTCAGTTTATCCGAGCTTCCGTTATTCGAGCTTCAGTTCATTCGAGCTTCCGTCTTTCGATCTTCAGTAGCGGACTCGTAAGTAGTCAAGAATTTATCATCACACAGAATGGCCGATAAAATTTTGCCGCAGTTGCTCACTACATTCATTGTGAGTGCGGCCGCAAGCGACAGTTTAGTTTTTTTAAAGAACTAACCCGGGCTGGTCAAACATCTGAAGCGACCTACATGCGAACAGAGTCCGCCTCTGCGGTGGCCCGCGACCCGGACCTGCAGCCGGCCCTGATATCTATGGTTCAGCCGTCAGCCGCCAGTTCACTCACTACTACCTTGTTAAACTCATAACAAAGAGTATCTATAATAATAATTTCGTCAAGGAGTACGGTAGACTCGATCGAAACCTCCTTTAAAAAAAGTGTCCTTTGCGAAACGACTGAAAAATATTATGAAACGGAACGTTTTAAATGTCATTCGGTGTCAGTCAATATGGCGACTGCGATTTGTCTGTCAGCACTCAGCACCAAAATACTCAATAAAATACTCGATAATCCGAATTTAGCGGATAGATGTTGTCGACTCAAAATAATATTTTTTTTATGTTTTATCATTCAGGTAAGGTTTCGATCGAGTCTATCGTAGGTACCCCTGAACGAAATTATTAATAGAGAAATAGTAATAACTTAAAATCTGCGGTATTTTTTTTATTCCAATTAACTTGAATCGGCTACGAAGAAAAACCTATAGAAATCGCGCTTGGAACAGATTTTGATTATAAAACGGTACAAAAAAGATTACAGTCACTCAATTGATAGACACGTAACATTTAGCCAATTCGGAACGCAAAGTTTTTTGTTCGAAAGTCCGTTATTGGCTTAATCTTATCTTTAGACAATATTGAGAAACTAATTTCAATATTTTTTATTTTGGTTCAGTAGTTTGGATTTTACGACGTTTCAAAGATACGGTTTTATGACGTCACGCGACGGTCTGCATACTGTTGGCGGTCATAGGAACAAAACATTTTAGCGCATAAAAACAAAACTACTGGACCAAAATAAAAAAATATTTAAGGGTCATTCTTTGAGAGGTCGATTTTTTTGGTCACACCCTAGTATCTACTAAACTATACATCACACAGTACTAAATTAGCACTTAATCATTGAGGCATATCAAATAAAATCAATATTTTATAGAGGAAACTGCCTAAATATCCCTTTGAAGGTCAAAAAATGGGTGATTTTGCGAGTATTTTGCATGTCACCCGCGTGTGGGCCTGGTATGTTTTTGTTTGTGGTTTTACTCATGTGCCCACTACTCTGCTAATTTATACCTTTCTAAATGCCCAAGAGTGCCTCTATCCAATCGTATATCCAGCATTCTAATAGAATGAAAACTCTTGTGTCTGTAGACATTCCTAGAAATGTCACGCGGTGAGCAAAGTTTAAATCGTGCAACGAAAGTATGTTTTTATACAAGCTTAAATACGCGGCAAGTTTCTAGTTACTGGTGCAAAATGTCGTCAAATGGTCCTTGTCAACTATTATGGTTCGTATGTGTCGCTATCTTTCATGCCTAAACTTTTACGTAAGTTCTTGACTTTTTTTAAACTTTGGTTCGGTAAGGTAGCTGAAAGTGGTGGCACGTTTTGCAAGTATAGTAAATAAGACTACATTAAACTGTCCTAAGTACATGAATGCGTATATCCCTGAGTAGGTATTGTCGTAAAAATAAATACGATTGCTTCTATAGTTTAAGAGAAATAGCTACATTTTAGTTGTTTCTGAGATCGGTGGCACTGAGATCGGTGGATTTAAGCCACCGATCTCAGTTATTAGCCAAGGATCTCAAAGAAGTTTTCAACATATTGTATCAATTTCACAGATTCTTTAGATACCACACCGAACGAGATGCTATGACTAATTCAAAATGTATCAGTTTGTTTCTATGGACTAAAGTTTAGACTTCATTTAAGCTATTAAGGTACTGTTTTTTGCAAGGAAATGTAATTTCACGCAAATAAAAAGCAAAATCCGTATAGACAGACAATTTTAGTGTTTAAAACTGTCTACAGTGTTTAAAACTGGTTTAATTATTACAGTCACACATATAATAGAGCATTGGTCGCCGATGCGAGAGAACCAGGTTCGATTCCCAGCGCAGGCATGTAACATGACTTTGTTTCTTTTCAAAGTTACACAAATTTGTAAATTTGAAGTAGCTAAACCCCTCCCTAATGTGAGGAAAAACATCGTGATGAAACCCGGTTGGCCCCACACGTAATGACTTCTCTTGTGGGCTAGGCCGACCAAGCTGTCAGGATGGTATAGGTGCTGGGCAAGCCTACTCCATTTAAAACAATGTCCCAGACACTGCAGCGCCGACTGGTCTCTTCACCCATCTAGTGTAAGTGAAGGTACCACTGGACGCTGTATAAATAGATGCAAAGGCTTGTTGACTATAATTTTGCATATTTAGCTTAGGAATTCATCTTTTACAATGATTTTATGAAAATAAAGATATGATTATTTTGATAATTTGTATGATGTTTAATAGAAATGTTTTGCTTAATTTAGCCCCGTTTTATCTGTGTCAGTTCATGAGTGACGTTTAAATTTAGAACAAACGTTTATTATTCACTGTAATCACTGTTTATAATAATTTTAGACACTATCTGAGATCGGTGGCCTTTTTGCTGAGATCGGTGGCTTGTCAAAAAAGAAGATTTTTTTTCATTAATCTATAAAGCCTACGGGTGTGCCTCATCGACATATTGACTAGTTTTTAAGCCATCTTTTACGGTGTATTTTTAGTTTTCACCTATCTTGAAAAAAAAAAGCCACCGATCTCAGCGAAGAACGCTTTTCTCAGGAATGACCCTTAAATTAGTTTCTCAATATTGTCTAAAGATAAGATTTAGCCAATAACGGACTTTCGAACAAAAAACTTTGCCTTCCGAATTAAATTAGCACAAATCACAAAAGGCTCCTGATTGGTTCTCATTCAAAACTAAGCTAGCCCGTGACTGGCTGAAACAGTGACAAATTCACAGTGTCACAATGACAGATACATTAGTGCAGTGGTTCTTAACCTTTTTGGACCAAGGACCACTTTGATTATTTTTTTCTTAGTACGGACCACAAGGTCGACAAATCGTTTCGCCTGACCCAAAGTATATTGTAGGTAGGTAAGTTGAATACAGGAAATATGAGTTGGATTCGGATCAATGGATTATTCACGCGAAAATTCACTGATGAAATTTCATGACGTTCATTTACTCAAGTTATCGTCGAACGAACATTCATACATACAAACATACATACATACATACAAACATACATACATACTTACAAACATACAAAAGCCGGATTGTTCCAGTAGACTCGGAGAACTTCGCTCGCTTCGCTCGCTCGTTCAATTATTAACTTTTAATTGACAGACAAACGCAACGCGCGTGCAGTGCGCCCGATTTTTTTTTCTAAGATACAGGATGAGGACCCTCCCGCGGACCCTAGTGAGGCCCTCGCGGACCACCTGCGCGATAGTGCTCAAAAAAAGTAGTAATCAAAAAATATCGAATACAATTTGGCGCGCGCGCTGCTCAAGTACGTTGCTATGCGGGCGGGACCGCTGCCAGGCGGCAAGGGAGGAGGGGTGCTATCGACTACAACAATTTGGCGCGCTTCACTAGTTGCTATGCGATGCGAGTGGGACCGCTGGGGCTGCGAGGGAGGTTAGAGTTCGCGCCACGCCTATACAAAGTGTTACAAAAGTTCGAATAGTATTACTAACTATCGCGCATCGCTACCAACAGTGGCCCGCGGACCATAGCCGCCATAGGTTAAGAACCAATGCTATTGACAAAATGTGATATTTTTTTTTTATGGTTTTATTATCGGTGTAGATACACGTGGAAAGTGATTCCAGTATCCTTACGGCGTCGATTTGTATGATTTTGGCACCACTTCACAACACATGAAGGCATTTTTAACAAAATCTTGTTCTCCAAAACTCGATCAGCTGTCGACGGCGGTCACGACCGAACTGAAAGTCTGCGGGGCTAATTTTTATGCCCCGCCCACTCCGGTCCAGTTTTCATAGTGTCAGAAAAGAGCGTAAGTTATTCTTCTATAAGTTTTTCTTCGTAGTGAATCGGTATTTTTTTATGTTACTAGATATTTTACAAACTATGGTGACATGATAATAAAATTAATACTAGATTAAATTTTACTATACAGGGCGTCCCACGGCTATGCCACATGGAGGGAAAGTACCTTAAATATTGTAGATGGAACATTTTACTGAAAGAAGACATTATTTTAATTTAAAAACCAATTTGAACTGCATTCATAGGTATTGAAATAATTACATGGTTGAACAGGGAATCGAACCCGTTACATGAGAAAAATAATTACCCTGTAGTTTTATCATACCGATCGAAAGGCTTCATCATAAGGATTATTTTTTGCTAAATAACATAGTGTCAGAAATAAAAGGAAGACCATGAATTTTAATATTTTTAATACAACATTAATCAATTTATCAATGAAAATCACAGTAACAAAAGAATAAAAGCATGAAAATGAAACACATTTTTGAATTATTTCTTTATAATCAGTCAGCCGCATTGCGATGGACAAAATTTTACGCGTCTTTCGGCTCAGGATACGGCTCGATTTGTTGCATATTACCAGGTAAATGTAAAAATTCTTGGTCTTCCTTTTATTTCTGACACTATGTTATTTAGCAAAAAATAATCCTTATCATAAAGTCTTTCGATCGGTATGATAAAACTACAGGGTAATTATTTTTCTCATGTAAAGGGGTTCGATTCCCGGTTCAACCATGTAATTATTTCAATATCTATGAATGCAGTTTAAATTTATTTTTAAATTAAAATAATGTCTTCTTTCAGTAAAATGTTCCATCTACAATATTTAAGGTACTTTCTCTCCATGTGGCATAGCCGTGGGACGCCCTGTATACAAGGTGTTATAAAAGTACCTAACTCTTTTTACAGGGTGTAACCTACAGTCAACAGAATGTCAAATCTGTAAAAAAAAGTTGTAAAAAATTTTTTTTTTATAACCTCAAAATTGATTTTTTTTTATATTTTTTTTGTTTTTGTTATTAGCTCAAATTTAAAAATATGTTTGTGCGTGTAATTGCATTTACATAGCTTTGAGTTGTTAAAACATAGTGAAAGTCAATGAGAACAATATTTAAAAAATACTTTTCTACCGCCACATCGTTCACATTTTATTAATTTAAAAATTTACGGAACGGCATTGAGCAAAAAAAAAATTTAGGTTGTGATCCCTTTCACCGGGTGCTATTACCCTGTAAAAAGAGTTAGGTACTTTTGTAACACCTTGTATACGTAATACACAGGGTGGCCCATTTTTAGTAGCCCAAATTTTTTGTTGTGGTAACTTTTTGTACGATTGCAATAAAAACTTAAGATTTTAGAATAGTTTTAGAATAGTTTGCTCATTTAGTGGTTTTTGTGATTTAAAATCAATGACATTCTAATACAAATGGACAACTCATAGGCGCTCGAAATCGGTAACTGAAAAATTGTGCTTATATTCAGTGTAAGCACAATATTTTCATTAGACGTTTGATGACTACGCAGCTGACAACATGCCAAAATGTGGTACAAAAGAGTGCCGAAATAACACCTTGACGATGCAAAATAAAGATGGTGTGACCTACCATCGGTTAATTCATATTATTTACATATGATAACAGGAGAAAAGGTACAAATATTAAGAGGAAACTATTAAATTTTCAATAAAAACCATTGATTGAAAACAAATGTTCCTGTTTCTTTCTCTCCCGCGGGTCAGAAAGAGATAGACAAAATGATGCTTCAAGAACATAGTCAGAAAAGAAAACAATGGAGACTCCTTTTGTAAAGTAAAAATTCTAAGGACTAAAATTTTTCGCACAGTTCTTGCTCTATCCTTAGTCAGTTGAAAAGGGGCAGGCATTTTCACTAACATGACAGTTCGACCTGCCAGTTTACTGAGTAAGATGATGGGATAGGCTTTAGTTAAAATAATATAAAAAAACTACCAGGGGCTTAAGTCTGTAACACAATGGCGTGTCGATGGCGTCCCAGTATAAGTAGAAAGACAAAACAGGGGTTTCCTCGTTTTTCTCCTGCAACCAGCGAACTAATCCTCTAGAATTAGAATCAGAATAATATTTCCTGTACTTACAACAAAAAAAAAGGACCGACACAGCATGAATAAATCGTAATTGATGCTGTCAACTGGGAGCTCTTTTTGGCACCGTTGCGTTACAGACTCAGGCCCCAGGCCCCGCCACACTGATACACGAATACTTCATCCTCTTCATTCGGCAGAAGACCAAAGTCGAAGATATCTGGCTAGGCGGGAGTACCAACGGTGGACTAGGGCGACACGGAATGGTGGCCTAAAATGGGTCGAAGGTCGGTGTGTAGACTGAAAGCTCGATGACATTGTCAAAACAGCGGGAGGACAATGGACGAGATTGGCATTAGACCGAGGGGGTTGGCGTGAAAAGGAAGAGGCCTATGCCCAGCAGTGGCCTTTATATTTTATGGGCTGGATAAATAAGAAGATTTGTATCACCTGGTTTTTTAAACTTCGCTGTTATTATTTTCCTAGAAGCTATCGAGCTATTCGAAAAGTCGTAGAACAACATTTGTTGGAAATCACATTTAGGGGTTGACATGTTTCAGGAAAAAAGCTATTTACAAATTATACTTACCTGCCTATTTTTCATAGTTTTGAATATAAACTGTTTAAAATAATATCCGCAACATTTAACAGATTTTTTTTCCCCATAACAAAAAACTAAAATAGGCTATTGCTACTCCACTGCTATCTTTATTCAAAAAAACTTCAAAAATCAACTTACGTAGCTTCAAATTGCGTGATTGATTTACATTTCCGCTTAGTGACACAATACATTTCGAGGGCTTGAAGTGTCAGCAGCAATGTAGAAATAAAAAGTCAGTCGAAGCATAATAGGGTGAAATTAGCGTGTGCCATGTTTCGACTTGGTTATTGTACGGAACAGTTTGTCCATTTGTATTAGAATGTCATTGTTTAAAATAGAGAAATTCATAAGTCTTAAAAAAAACATAGCTCCTAAACTATAAATATTAGTAAAACAAAAGTTTCTTCTAAACAATCAGTAAGATACTTTCTAGGCCACGTTCTTTCGATATCTCATAGATGGCGGTAAAAGAGCGGTGTAAAGAGTCTTTACTCATAGCAAAGATATTTTTTTTTATGGGCAAGGATACGAACCAATCGAGCCATTAAGGTTTACACAAAGAAGTTTATAATATAGACCACTGTATCGGCAATCGGCGTTGACAGCCTAGCTGGATGGACCACAGAGGGAAAAAATGTTGGACTAACTATTTGATTGTTAACCGATTGGTTGAGGAGCATGGTTACTAAAATTCCAGCCAAAACTGTTGAAAAGCTGTTTGTGAAATAATTTTGAACTTATAAGTAATATTTTGAAGGCGTGAAAACGGATATGCACAAACATACATTCACCAACGAAAAAATCAGACCTTTTGAAAAATACTTATAACAACTTTTGTTCCTATTCGAAACCTATTGTGAGGGGATTATTAGGTATCAATGGAAAGGACATTTAACGACGTTAATAATAAACAATCATAACCAAAACAAACCTCTCAGTGCGTGATGATGAATAAAATATTGGTAAACGCATGAAACATACCCATGAGAGATCACATGGTAGCTGTTATCAGGGCAAGGGGATGTAATACTAGGGGTAATTAAATTTATTACTTTTAGAGTAAAATAGAGCACAATTTAGTTATTTTTCTCTGTTAAATTCACAAGCTTATTAAAATAGAAAAGTCGTAGAACAAAAGTTGTTGAAATTTGCATTTAAAAGTTGACGTGTTTCAGGAATAAAAAAAAAATGTTTTAAAGGCGTTCAGATGGCGTTGATCCGACATGGAGTCTATCACAGAGTAAATTAGCGCTTACTAAAGAGAAAAGTCTTCTTCACTTCATTGCTCTGTGACTTCATCTTTCATCACATCATCGTAGTCGTCATTCAATTTAGGTACATGAAAAAGTGCACACGACTTTGTGTTCTTGTATGAGTTAATGGTAAAAGCGGAAACACTACATTTTGCTCCACCATTAATACCTAAATGTGTTTGGATGTATATCTAGCAAGGCAACGAGCGCGAACTGCCATAAAAAAAACTTGTCTCGTCAGCGACATCTTAGTAACAAATTTGGAACTACAACGTATGAGCTGTCAAAAAATCACCCATTGGTTTAATTTAATGCAATTTTTCTGATGCTGAGTGTTATGAGTGTAGCTTGTCAACACTTTGGGCTGAAATTTTTGTAACTTATCATAACCTAGCTACATCAACTTTACCGATCGGTTAAGACGCAATAGGTCTCACAACTAGCGCCACCAATGAAAAAAATAACATATCTTTTTTTGGATGCGTTTTTGGCAAAAAACGCTCCTGCGATTTCTCAACGCGAGACTTACCTAACTATTTTTAGGACCTAAGTTTTGGATTCCAGGATTGCATTCTTAAGTTCTAGGATCTGGAATCCAAACCTTAGGTCCTAAAAATTGTTAAGCCTCGCGTTGAGAAATCGCAGGAGCGTCTTTTGCTAAAAACGCATCCAAAAAGAAGATAATATTTTTTTTTATTGGCGGCGCTAATGTGACTCCTATTACGTCTTAACAATGGCTAGTCCAACCTTTTTTCCCTCTGTGGTCTAACTGGGCTGTCAACGCCAATACAGTGGCTTACATTGTAAACTTTTTGTGTAAACCTTAATGGCTCGATCTGTTCATATCCTTGCCTATAAAAAAATATTATATCTATGCTATCGCAGTAGACTCTTTACACTGTTTTTTTACCGCCATCTACGAGATATCGAAAGAACGTGGCCTAAAAAGAATCTCATTACGAAGCCCAGGTGCCAAAAAAAAATTTTTCGTACACTATAAATGGGCCACCTTGAATAGAAACTTCTTAAACCCTATATTTACAAAAAAAAATCCTGCGCCAGATCACTGTCCTGCGCCAGATCACTGTTTGAATGCCCAGACTTATCCTCTGGCCGAGGTACCAAAAAACATACGCTCCGAATTGAGAACCTCCTCCTTTTATTAGGGTTCCGGACCTCAAAAGGAAAAACGGAACAATTACAGGATCACTTTGTTGTCTGTCAAGAACTTTTTCTCAACAACGCGTGGAGGTAACGTATTGAAATTTATATCAAAATCTTCAAAATAGGTCAGCAATTGCTTGGAGCCTAAAAAAAAGTAAGCTTCTAAGTTAAAGGAATCAAAAGATACTACAAAAAATGTGGTCCCTATACAAGATATATGGGCGGTTGTAAAACTGCATAGAAACTAGCGCCCTCTATATTAGTTGACGGTGTACATAAGCAGCATAACGCCCTCTGTATTAGTTCCAAAGCTCAACTCCAGATGCTCTGTATCTTTATGCATTTATGTATGTAACTCTGTATGCAGCCTACCTCTATTTTATTTTTCTTCCAAATAAATAGAATTCTTCCAAATATCCATAATATATTGGTGGTACGGAACCCTCGGTGCGCGAGTCCCACTTTTTTGTAACTCTGTTAAATATCCGTCCACGTGATTATTCTCAACATTGTTTCGGATCACGTGGCCGTTTTTTAGGACACAGTTGCCCGTAACGGTTTAATTCACGTAAAAGGTTACCGGCTGCCCTTTCGATATGTTATAAAGTACTACGTAATTCTGCGTATTAAAACCTAAGTAAGTCTTGCAATTTCTAACCCGCCTCATTCAATGATTTAAATGTGGCTGTAGAATGTCAGATTTAGATTTGCCGCTAGGGACGCTGGTGTAGCGTGAGGTCCAAAATATCACTCTTTGTTTGGGCTACGCGGGTTCATTTCTAATTAGAATTATGGTGAATATTTTGAAATACCTGAGAATCCTGAGATTAATTTATTACGGCAAATAAGTCTTCCTCAGCTTCTAACTACTGCTTTGAAACTGTTTTACTTTTGGAAAATTGTGTTAAATTTTTTTCTCCAAAAGGGGCTTGCTCGATGTGTTTTATTAGTACAATTTTAAAGTAGGTATATGATTTCAATGTACCTAAGTAAACTTTTAAAACTTACTAACTTTAAGAATGAATACCAGATTAATACTTCATGGCTTTACTCGAAAGTGGCGCCAACTAGTGAGCACTAAAACGGTAGACCTCATTGCCATTCGACCAAGAGTAATTTCTTATAATTTCAAATACATGAGTGTACGGCGACATTTCATAGTATTTTTTCGTCGTATGACACTGAAAATAATTTTTAAACATTTCTTTTACGTCGGCGGCGGCGGTAAGGATTGCGCTTTTAGATGCAGAATTACGTACTTTATAACATATCAAAAGGGCAGCCGGTAACCTTTTAAGTGAATTAAACCATTACGGGCGACTGTACTATTACTTTATTTTATATTTATTTCCAAAGCCATCTAAACTTGTTTGATTAACTTTTTCTATTAACATATTGCCATCAACTTCTTAGAATGTCGGCACGATTATAAAAAAACTATTGAGCATTGAAACGTTAGAAATACCTTCCTACGGAAAGAAAATCAGTAGGTACCAGTTTATTTTTTGTTAAAAATAGTACGTTGTTACCCGAGGGACTAAAACACAATTTTAAGGCGAGAGAGTTTCTTTGAATCCAGAGCGGAGCGAAGGATTCTAGAGTAGAATCCCGAGCGTAGCGAGATATTCTAAAGTAGAATCCTGAGCGCAGCAAGGGATTCAAAGTACTCGAGCTTTGAAAAGTGTTGTTCCCGAGGTGAACACTCTACTTTTTATCACCCTCTATGAGAAAATAAGTGACTGGAACTTACGAATAATTAGCGTCGGCTCGGCATCCGACACACTGTTCTCTGAAGTTAATATTATGACACTTTAATTCTCACTACTATAAGGAAGAAACACTTTTATTTTATGAAAGTAAGTAAAAGCCAAATTTTGTTTCACAAATAAACGATAAGAACGAAGACGGAATGCATTTCTGACGTTTTTATTTTTGTACAAACTTTTTTTTATTTGGCTTGCGCCGCGTGGTATATTTTTTCATACTGCCAGTTTCTTGTCCATACATTGTTCGTGATTAGTCTGTAAACAAACTCTTTAGTCATTTGAACTTTTACTTACAGATCCATATTCCAAATTCAAATCACTTTTTGTCCCTCCGGGATTAAAAAGCTATTTTAGTCCCTGTTTGCGGGGAACAAGCTAGGTCTTTTCGAATAGATGTGATAAAAAATACATTTTTGATCTAGTAAGATTGTCGTGCGAGCGATGGGGCCTCAAGTAGAATGTTTGTTCTTTTGGCAGTCAGAAAAGGGCGAAATAGCAAAAAAGATATACGAACAACAATGACATTCCAATACAAATGGACAAACTGTTCCGTACAATAACTAAGTCGAAACATGGCACACGCTAATTTCACCCTATTATGCTTCGACTGACTTTTTGTTTCTACATTGCTGCTGACACTTCAAGCCCTCAAAATGTATTGTGTCACCAAGCGGAAATGTAAATCAATCACGCAGTTTGAAGCTACGTAAGTTGATTTTTGAAGTTTATTTGAATAAAGATAGCAGTGGAGTAGCAATAGCCTATTTTAGTTTTTTGTTATGAGGAAAAAAAATCTGTTCCATGTTGCGGATATTATTTTAAACAGTTTATATTCAAAACTATGAAAAATAGGCAGGTAAGTATAATTTGTAAATAGCTTTTTTCCTGAAACATGTCAACCCCTAAATGTGATTTCCAACAAATGTTGTTCTACGAATTTTCGAATAGCTCGATAGCTTCTAGATAACAGCGAAGTTTAAAAAACCAGGTGATACAAATTTATCCAACCCATAAATAAAGCCCACTGCTGGGCATAGGCCTCTCTCTTTTCACGCCAACCCCCTCGCCAATCTCGTCCATTGTCCTCCCGCTGTTTTGACAATGTCATCGAGCTTTCGGTCTATACATCGATCCTCGACCCATTCTAGGCCACCATTCCGTGACGCCCTAGTCCACCGTTGGTACTCCCGCCTAGCCAGATATCTTCGACTTTGGTCTTCTGCCGAATGAAGAGGATGAATTATTCGTGTATCAGTGTGGCGGGGCCTGGGGCCTGAGTCTGTAACACAACTGTGCCAAAAAGGGCTCCCAGTTGACGATTCATTCATGCTGTGTCGGTCCTTTTTTTTGTTGTAAGTACAAGAAATATTATTCTGATTCTTATTCTAGAGGATTAAATTTAGTTCGCTGGTTGTAGGAGAAAAACGAGGAAACCCCTGTTTTGTCTTTCTACTTATACTGGGACGCCATTGACACGCCATTGTGTTACAGACTTAAGCCCCTGGTAGTTATATTATTTTAACTAAAGCCTATCCCATCATCTTACTCAGTAAACTGGCAGGTCGAACTTTCATGTTAGTGAAAATGCCTGCACCTTTTCAACTGACTACGGATAGAGCAAGAACTGTGCGAAAAATTTTAGTCCTTAGAATTTTTACTTTACAAAAGGAGTCTCCATTGTTTTCTTTTCTGACTATGTTCTTGAAGCATCATTTTGTCTATCTCTTTCTGACCCGCGGGAGAGAAAGAAACAGGAAAATTTGTTTACAATCAATGGTTTTTATTGAAAATTTAATAGTTTCCTCTTAATATTTGTACCTTTTCTCCTGGTATCATATGTAAATAATATTAATTAACCGATGGTAGGTCACACCATCTTTATTTCGCATCGTCAAGGTGTTATTTCGGCACTTTTTTGTACCACATTTTGGCATGTCGTCAGCTGCGTAGTCATCAAACGTCTAATGAAAATATTGTGCTTACACTGAATTTAAGCACAATTTTGCAGTTACGTTTTTCGAGCGCCTATGAGTTGTCCATTTGTATTAGAATGTCATTGACGAACAATAATGAATGACTACAGTACAGTCCAGTCGATAGCACGTCGACCCTTACAAGACGTGTGCGCTCTAATCAGTTACGTTACGGGTGACTTTTGGAACGAAAACATAAAGTTTTAAGTTCTGTTGACTGTACTATTCCTTTGTCCAACTAATAGATGCTAAACGGAACCCAAAAATAACAAATAATAAAAAACGGCCAAGAGCGCCAAGAGCGAGTCGGGCTCATGCACCGAGCTACAAGCAGGGTACAAGAAATTTTTTTTCAATTGCGTGGCGGTACGATCCCCTCAGTACCCGAGTCCTACTTGCTTTGATCCAGTTTTTATTTTATTTAAGTTTTTAAACAAAAAAACTGTTTAGAATGTACCTATCACCATAAACAACATTGGCCGCTAGAATAGTTATTTGTTATGCAAGAATGCAAAATTATTGTTTGCGGCGAGTGCTTGTATTGAGTACCAAGCTAGTGAAGGTTTCTAAAATTGAGCCACGAGCGTAGCGAGTGGTTCAAAAAAAGAAACCTGAGCGTAGCGAGGTATTCAGAAGCTCGAGACGCAATAGTTATTTGTTATGCAAGAATGCAAAATTATTGTTTTCGGCGAGTGCTTGTATTGAAAACCGAGCTAGCGAAGGTTTCTAAAATTGAGCCACGAGCGTAGCGAGTGGTTCAAAAAAAGAAACCTGAGCGTAGCGAAGGTATTCAGAAGCACGAGACGCAAATAATATTGCATTCGTGCGAAACACAAAACTTTTCATCTCACAGAAGCGAGGAAATGATTTTGTTAGCCAAGCGGGAAAAACTCTATAGACAACTACTTACAGGCGAAACAGGTGAGTCAAATAAGTTCCTTTTAAAAGCATATTTTACTGTAGTTACGGCTGCCGCACTAAAATTTTGAGCTTCGTTGGTATTAAAACCATTCGTTTTATTAATAATTTCCTGAAGTTTATTTATCCAGACACAAAAATAATGTAAATAAAAAAATGATTTTTTTTCCGGGTGCATTCTGAACTTTTACCATATAAATTAGAAATTTATAGGAGATAAAAAATGAAATTAGTAATATCGTTTGAAAAAATGTATTTAACAAACCAAAACATAATTATTTATTTGATAAAACAGAAGCGAAGCATCTTTTTTATTTACTGGTATTAATAATAAATATAGTGTACAAAATATTGAAAAAACCTGAAAGAAGAAACCGCGTTTCTGAATGTTCTATTCCGTGACTTAACCTTTTTAAAAGATCCTTATGCCCCATTTACATTCACAGTTTTGTATAGAGAATGGGCACGAACAATCACTTTCGCTGAAGTACGCGTGTAAATGAACTATGAATGAGGATCTTTTTTCCGTCGGGATCTGGCATCTACTTAAACGGCCAGTGTTTTTTTCTTTTTCAACACCATAGAACGCGGGAAAGACTTTCCCGGTGCCGCGTTCAAATTTCGAAGCGCACTAAATTGCAGATAGTTTAAATCCGGCCTTTACACGATCGTAAGTTACTAGTAACAGCAAACTTTCCGAGCGTGGGAGATGAAAATAATATTGCATTCGTGCGAAACACAAAACTTTTCATCTCACAGAAGCGAGGAAATGATTTTGTTAGCCAAGCGTGACAAACAATAGACATAGGCCTACCTACCTATAGGTGCCTACCATAGAGGTTAGTGAAATGAGTTTCCTTCTTCACAAAGGACTATGTGGCGTTGCCTAGCAACGGGTTGTTGATTACAAATCGTGTCCTCTTGAAGTGTCATAAAATCAACAACCCGTTGCTAGGCAATGCTACAAGTTGAAGGAGTTCCTTATATTTTTTTTATTAGGGCGTCGAGTTCAAATTTCGAGGCGCACAAAAATACAAAGCGGTTTAAAAAAGGATGTTCTACGATCGCATGTTTAAAGTAACAGCGTACTTTCCGAGCATGGGAGATGAAATTGTTATTTGTTATGCAAGAATGCAAAATTATTGTTTGCGGCGAGTGCTTGTATTGAAAACCGAGCTAGCGAAGGTTTCTAAAATTGAGCCACGAGCGTAGCGAGTGGTTCAAAAAAAGAAACCCGAGCGTAGCGAGGTATTCAGAAGCACGAGACGCAAATAATATTGCATTCGTGCGAAACACAAAACTTTTCATCTCACAGAAACGAGGAAATGATTTTGTTAGCCAAGCGGGAAAAACTCTATATACAACTACTTTCAGGCAAAACAGGTGAGTCGAATAAGTTCCTTTTATAAGCATATTTTACTGTAGTTACGGCTGCCGCACTAAAGTTTTGAGCTTCGTTGGTATTAAAACCATTCGTTTTATTAATAATTTCCCGAAGTTTATTTATCCAGACACAAAAATAATGTTAATAAAAGAATGTTTTTTTTTCCGGGTGCATTCTGAACTTTTACCATATAATATAAAAAATTCTAGGAAATAAAAAATGAAATTAGTAATATCGTTTGAAAAAATGTATTTAACAAACCAAAACATAATTATCTATTTGATGAAACAGAAGCAAAGCATTTTTTTTATTTACTGGTATTATAAAATAAATATGTGTACAAAATATTGAAAAGACTATAAGAAGAAACCGCGTTTCTGAATGTTCAATTCCGTGACTTTACCTTTTTAAAAGATGCTTATGCCCCATTTACATTCACAGTTTTGTATAGAGAATGGGCACGAACAATCACTTTCGCTGAAGTACGCGTGTAAACGAACTATGAATGAGGCACTTTTTTCTGTCGGGACTTGGCATCTTCTTAAACGGCCAGTGTTTTTTTCTTTTTCAACACCATAGGGCGCGGCAAAGACTGTCCCGGCGTCGCGTTCAAATTTCGAAGCGCACAAAAATGCAGATAGTTTAAATCCGGCCTTTACACGATCGTAAGTTACTAGTAACAGCAAACTTTCCGAGCGTGGGAGATGAAAAATAAATTATGATAGGTACTTTACAGACCTTCCTCGCTCCTGTAGAAAGTGAAAAAAAAAGAACATTTCTTAAAACGTGATTTTTAATTACTATCGGCTTCGTTGCTACTCTCAAAGTACCATTTTGGAGTTAAACAAAGGATAATGACTTTGGGCCAACAAGCCGAGCTTATTAGGTGACTTTAATTGGCAATCGTCGCTCCAATTAGCACACCTCTTTTCTATAGCATAGAAGATATCATTCGGGATAAACATCATCGGTTTCATTGTTCCTATTGTTGGTCCTATATCTTCCGATTCATCTTCTTTAGAATCCCAAGGTGTGGTCATCTCATCTTGAATATTCTTGGATTTTTCAGCATGACTATCTTTAAATTCTTTGGATTGATGTGTTGGTGGTTTGGTGGTCACGATGTCGTTAGGTCTGTTAAATTTCAGATCATCTGCCGGCCTACCATCAGGAGTCTTGATTGGTGGCTCATAATTTGGTAATTTGGTGTCATTGTATAAAGGTGTATTTATAGGTGGTTCATAATCATCAGTTGGTGATAGTGGTTGATAATTCTCAGTTTGTGGTGGTGGTTGGGTATCATATTCTCTAGGGCCATGATGACCTTGATGATGATTATGAGGTGAGTACTCATCTAGAGTAGTATCATCTGGAATGGAATTATCTGGTTCTGTTTGACCAACGGGGGTTTGATGATAGGGTGGTGGTTCGACGTGGTTTTCATCTGATGGAGTTTGGTGATCATGGATGTGAGTGGTTGGTCTATCATGATGTGTAATTGCTGGTGGTTGATGAGTGTGGTCGTTATATGGTGGTGGTTGATAGGCATGGTCGTTATTTGGTGGTCCTTGATCAGCATGGTCGTTATTTTCTGGCGGTCGGTTAGCATTGTCGTTATTTTCTGGCAGTTGGTTATGTTCGTTGTTGTGGTTGAATGTTGAATATTGATTATGCGGTGTTTCGTCATGATGGAGATTCGGTGGTAGTTCGTGACTATTTGGTCGTTGCTGAACCTGGCCATGATTTGGTGGCAGTTGTGCAGGGTGGCTGTAATTTGGTGGTGGTTGATTCCCATCTCTGAGTGGTGGTGGGGAAGTATAATCTAAGGAGATAATATTATAATACCAGTTCTGATCGTTATGCTGCAAACTTCTCCGCATGTCGGTCATAATTTGATGAGAAACCGTCTTATTTATTGTAACTACGAGATAAGCTGGGTAATTCTTTTTTAACAGTTCCAAAGTGTTGACCTTAGTTGCTGGGATGTCGTGAACCGTTCTAAAAACCGGTTCAAATAGTATTTGGTCTACATTTCCGAGGTTAATTTGGCCGCGAAGGTGTTCTTGGACAGTTTTCTTCGCATAGCTGTGTAGAGGTCCCGTGGCTAGTATTACACGACCTTGTTTGTCCATGTAAAATAGAGGTTTTACAACAATATTATATTTGTTTAGAATAGACGGTTTAGCTACAAATTTCCCTGACAACTCTAATAGCATAAACATTATCACTACCACATTCCTGAAACAAAATACAATGCTTTCTTAAACACCACTAATAAGCACCACTATCTATTGTACGTATAATGTTACTCTAGATTCTTACACCTTCCACAAAAATCCATATTCTTAGCGAGAACTTCCAATTACCATCTTCTATCCACAGTAAACAATCCGGAGAGCATTAAAAAGTTTTCGATTCTAAACCAGGGTCGTGGTCTTACAAGTTAGGCCAGTTCACTGGTGTGGACAAAAACACAGCTCATTTTTCATTTGGAAGTATTGTTTAAAATTCTCTGATTGCGAGATACCAACATCCAGTTGTAGACCATGTAAAATAGAAGAAAAACATTTGAAACAATCTGACAAAATATAATTGACTCTATCTTTGGAGGTAAGGGCCGTGAAATTAAAAATATTGTGTTATTGTTGATGAACTGTTGGCGGATAACTTCGCGGCAGCTCTTATCGCACACGTTATAAGTACGATTTTAAATAAATACTGTGTTTCTGGCTTTATCTGGCTCAACAGATATTGACACAGGATCGCATTCACTTTTTACCCGACTCTCCAAAAGAAGGGTTACGAAGAGTGGTTCCAACAACAGTAAAAATAACGATTCATACAATGAAGAAACAATTAATGCTCGACAAAAAATATTGACAAAATGAACCGATTATATTGTGACTAGCTGTGCCCGCGACTTCGTATGCGTTTTTACACATGTGACATTTAATTTAAATTCGACTGTGGAGGAAAACTCAAAAGGAAGGTTTTTTTTAACCCCCAACCAACAAAGAGAGGTGTCATAAGTTTGATAGCTTTGTGTGTGTGTCTGTTTATGTGTTTATGAGGGTGTGCCTGCCTGTGTGTCTGTCTGTGTGTGTGTGTGTGCCCTAATCTAAACAATAAATTTATGATAAAATATGTTTTGTTTAGATTAGGTATCGCCCGTGTTAGATACCAGGAAGCTTAGCATAAGAATTGCCTGGGAAGTATGGGGGTTTATTATGTATCTCCCTCGACGTAGAGTGGGATAGATAAAGTTATAAGCCCATAGATAAGGTCTTACCCATTCTCATGCTAGGCCAGCAAGCAAAGTATAAGGTTGGGTTAGAGCGTATCTACCGCAAATAACTCTGTCTATCCCGCTCTACGGCAAACAAAATATATATTTTTTAATATCAAGTTGGGCTCAGTAGAGTAAATATTTTAAAAAAGGCACAAAAAAAATTCAACCTCGCGTGGGTTCAAATCCAGAACATTTCGACCGCGACGCAACAGTACTACATTTCTAACATCGATAAACTTTGTCCGACCTCCACCGAAAACCACTCACAATTCCCTCCAGCAAGCATCATAAGGCTGGGTTAGAGCGTATCTATGGCTCTGTCCATCCCGCTCTACGTCAAACAAAAGAGTGAGATACCTATTATTTTAAACCCATAGAGATACACTCTAACCCGGCCTTATGCTACGCTTGTAGAACTGACATTTTCCGCCAAAATAAAATAAAAACAAATGCCGATTTTTCATTTACAATATGCGCCCCAAATGCCAAAAGTCGTAGCGTGCTATTATACAGAGTGTTAAAATAAATAAATCTATACTTATAATAAAACTCTAGCGAAGTCAATTCTGTACATTGAATATTTTTAGAAAAAAACTAGCAGGGGTTACTAAGTAAACTATACTAAATCGAAAAATGCAAAAAAAACGGTTTATGTCTGTCTGTCTGTCTATCTGTCTGTCTGTCTGTCTGTCTGTCTGTCTGTCTGTCTGTATGAACACGATAAACGCGAACACCGCTGAATAGTTTTCAACCAAACTTAACATGGTCGTAACTCATGTTTCTGGGAGTAACTTAGGCTATCCGATGTTTAGAATACATTGCGGGTTGCAATTTTAACTTTGTTTTTTGTAAGAAATATTCATAATTTGGATATGGCTTCTTGAGAAGGTATGTTAAAAACGTGATAATGAACATATTTCTGCAAAAAAAAAATGTCCGACTTTGAACCACATTCTCTCGAAAACCTACATTGCGGGTTGCAATTTTAACTTGATTTTTTGTAAGAAATATCCATAATTTTGATATGGCTTCTTGGGAAGGTATGTTAAGAACGTGATAATGAACACATTTCTGAAAAAAAAAAAAAAAGTCAGACTTTATTATCTCGGAAACCGTTGATTTCCCAGGCATAGTTCCTTGGGCAAAAATGTTCGTTATGATGAGGACTATTACGTATATTTTATTTTGTTTTTATTTTATTTTAGCGGAAAATGTTAGTTCTACAAGCGTAGCATAAGGCCGGGTTAGAGCGTATCTATGGGTTTAAACAATAGGTATCTCACTCTTTTGTTTGACGTAGAGCGTGATGGATACAGCCATAGATACGCTCTAACTATTGATGTACCGTTCCCGGGAACATTCCCAATCGCTGGGAACATTGCCGGCAACATTGCCGGCAATGTTCCCCAACTGGGAATTTACTGGGAACTTTGCTCAAATCTTGAGATATTCCAATATTTGTTTGCTGAACTGTACATGATTTTGGATTCTCTATACACCAGGTAATAAATTATCAATAAAAACCCCATAACTTTGAAAACTGCCAGCCCATTGGGAATGTTTCCGGCAATGTTTCCAGTTTATTTCCGCCAATGTTTCCCATTGGGAATGTTCCCGGCAATGTTCCTGGCAATGTTTCCAGTTTATTTCCGGCAAAGTTTCCAAGCAATCTTTCTCGGGATATTTGTTGGTAAACTTTACCATTATTTATGCAAATATCGATGATCTTGTATAGTGTTGTGATGAATTTTATGATAAAGATAATGGAACAGTCGCCCGCAACGTTTTAAACAACTAAAAAGGTTACAGTTTCCCTTTATGATATGTCACAAAGTACGAAATTCTAGATTTAAACAGCTAAAACTTAAAATCCTAACCAACCACACACTACCTTAACCTGCCAAGGTCGAGTCGGATTCGCGCAGCGTTGGTTCCGTAGCATACATGCATAACATGAACTTAGAAGAAAAAAAAATGTTTTATTTTTTATTTTTCCTCATAAATCGAAAATTATACGGGTGGCATGTGTGGCTGACCATTTTATGTCGTTTATAAGAAATGAGGGTTTCACGGTGGTATTACAGAACGCTCATTGATAACACAGTTTAAACTCTTCCCGCACAGTCGGAGTTAAAACATGGTTTAAACTCTTCTCACTAACAGTTTAGTAGAGCTTATTCATTAATCTTAGAGATTCCTTTATTAGGCTAATCAAATCAGTGACAGTGATCATGATGCTCGCTCAATGAGATCTACC
Organism: Zelleria hepariella; assembly: GCA_949319315.1. Classification (NCBI taxonomy): domain Eukaryota; kingdom Metazoa; phylum Arthropoda; class Insecta; order Lepidoptera; family Yponomeutidae; genus Zelleria; species Zelleria hepariella. The sequence goes on from OX439379.1 coordinate 20,466,894, forward strand.
CGATAAAAGTATCAAAACTGTAACTGTCCATATCTCCTAAACGGCTAATGCTAGACCCATGTTCATGGTACTCTGAGAAAAGGGCTCGACGAGATCTACCCGATAAAAGTATCAAAACTTTAACTGCCCATATCTCCTAAACGGCTAATGCTAGACCCATGTTCATGGTACTCTAAGAAAAGGGCTCGACGAGATCTACCCGATAAAAGTATCAAAACTTTAACTGCCCATATCTCCTAAACGGCTAATGCTAGACCCATGTTCATGGTACTCTGAGAAAAGGGCTCGACGAGATCTACCCGATAAAAGTATCAAAACTTTAACTACCCATATCTCCTAAACGGCTAATGCTAGACCCATGTTCATGGTACTCTAAGAAAAGGGCTTGACGAGATCTACCCGATAAAATTATCAAAACTTTAAGTGCCCATATCTCCTAAACAGCTAATGCTAGACCCATGTTCATGGTACTCTAATAAAAGGGCTCGACGAGATCTACCTACTTTCATCGGGTACATCTCGTCACGCCCTTTTATTAGAGTACCATGAACATGGGTCTAGCATTAGCTGTTTAGGAGATATGAGCACTTAAAGTTTTGATACTTTTATCGGGTAGATCTCGCCAAGCCCTTTTCTTAGAGTACCATGAACATGGGTCTAGCATTAGCCGTTTAGGAGATATGGGCAGTTAAAGTTTTGATACTTTTATTGGGTAGATCTCGTCAAGCCCTTTTCTTAGAGTACCATGAACATGGGTCTAGCATTAGCCGTTTAGGTGATATGGGCACTTAAAGTTTTGATACTTTTATCGGGTAGATCTCGTCGAGCCCTTTTCTTAGAGTACCATGAACATGGGTCTAGCATTAGCCGTTTAGGAGATATGGACAGTTAAAGTTTTGATACTTTTATCGGGTAGATCTCGTCGAGCCTTTTTCTTAGAGTACCCCGTCGTCTAATTCATTCATCTACCAAGTTTCATGGCTTACCTGGGGAAATGTACCTATACATCCCGAGTTTACAGTTCGGGGCGAACTACTAGTATTAATAATTTGGAATATTATAAAAACCCGCGATCAGTCAATCAATTCAGCCCACTGTTGACCATTGTCAAGGAGCATAACATCGGTAGCCAATGGTTGAAGACAAAAAAACACAATAACTCTGAGTTTCATTGAAGATTGAATTCACTAATATATGTAAATCATATGAATAATTCACTTTTATTGGCAATAAGTAGGGATTTCATGGAATTTTTAAAGAAAATACCGATTTTATGCAGTTTCTATATGGCAACACTGTAAGGAAAGACGCTTATGAATTGTCACGTGATTAACGAACGCGATATTTCAAGAATCAGCATGATTGACTTCACTAATATATGTAAATCATATGAATAATTCACTTTTATTGGCAATAAGTAGGGATTTCATGGAATTTTTAAAGAAAATACCCATTTTATGCAGTTTCTATATGGCAACACTGTAAGGAAAGACGCTTATGCATTGTCACGTGATTAACGAACGCGATATTTCAAGAATAAGCATGAATTATAAACAAAAAAACTACTGGGAATTTATGGGAACATTGGGAAAGTTTCGGAAACTTTCCGGCAATGTTTCCAGTGGAAACATTGCCGGGAGTGGCAATGTTTCCAAGCGTACATCACTAGCTCTAACCCAGCCTTATGATGCTTGCTGGAGGGAATTGTGAGTGGTTTTCGGTGGAGGTCGGACAAAGTTTATCGATGTTAGAAATGTAGTACTGTTGCGTCGCGGTCGAAATGTTCTGGGTTTGAACCCACGCAAGGTTGAAATTTTTTTTTGTGCCTTTTTTAAAATATTTACTCTACTGAGCCCAACTTGATATGAAAAACATATACTTTGTTTGCCGTAGAGCGGGATAGACAGAGTTATTTGCGGTAGATACGCTCTAACCCAATCTTATGCTTTGCTTGCTGGCTTAGCATGAGAATGGGTAAGACCTTATCTATGGGCTTATAACTTTATCTATCCCACTCTACGTCGAGGGAGATACATATAAACCCCCATACTTCCCAGGCAATTCTTATGCTAATCTTCCTGGTATCATACACGGGCGATACCTAATCTAAACAAAACATATTTTATCATAAATGTATTGTTTAGATTAGGGCACACACACACACAGACACACAGACAGGCACACCCTCATAAACACATAAACAGACACACACACAAAGCTATCAAACTTATGACACCCCTCTTTGTTGGTCGGGGGTTAAAAAAAACCTTCCTTTTGAGGTTTCCTCTATTTAAATTAAATGTCAAATGTGTAAAAACGCATACGAAGTCGCGGGCACAACTAGTAAATAAATAAAAGACCGCCAACAAAGCGGGAGACCACGTATACGTACGTATACGTATAGTCCTCATCATAACGAACATTTTTGCCCAAGGAACTATGCCTGGGAAATCAACGGCTTCCGAGATAATAAAGTCGGACTAAAATTTTTTTTTTTTCAGAATTATGTTCAGTATCACATTCTTAACATACCTTCTCAAGAAGCCATATCAAAATTATGGATATTTCTTACAAAAAATCAAGTTAAATTGCAACCCGCAATGTAGGTTTTCGAGAGAATGTGGTTCAAAGTCGGACTTTTTTTTTTTTTTGCAGAAATATGTTCAGTATCACGTTCTTAACATACCTTCTCAAGAAGCCATATCCAAATTATGAATATTTCTTACAAAAAACGAAGTTAAAATTGCAACCCGCAATGTATTCTAAACATCGGATAGCCTAAGTTACTCCCAGAAACGTGAGTTACGACCATGTTAAGTTTGGTTGAAAACTATTCAGCGGTGTTCGCGTTTATCGTGTTCATACAGACAGACAGACAGACAGACAGACAGACAGACAGACAGACAGACAGACAGACAGACAGACAGACAGACATAAACCGTTTTTTTTGCATTTTTGGATTCAGTATAGTTTACTTAGTAACCCCTGCTAGTTTTTTTCTAAAAATATTCAATGTACAGAATTGACTTCGCTAGAGTTTTATTATAAGTATAGATAGATTATCATTCGACGGTGGAAAGGCAAAAATTACCAAGCGACAATTTTGGCGATATTGAATACAGGGAGATTTTTAAATAGCTTTATTGTCCTGTATACATCATTAGAATCGGATTTTTTTTCTGCGTCTATTGATTCTACCCTTCAAGCTTCTGATGACTTTTGAAGTCCAGCTTCTAAGATGATATAATGGGGAACTGAACCTTCTATACTAGCTTTTGCCCGCGACTTGGTCCGCGCAGACTTATTTTTTTTTCTCGTGAGGTTTTCAGTTGTTTTAATGGTTATTCTGCTATTCGGGGCGGAGCTCCAACAAATCCCGTTCTCGAGTTATAAATGGCGTATCTGACACGGTTCGGTTCTCTGAATAACAATCACACTGATGGAATTTTCCCATGGAAAATAGTATCGCCCAATAATCAAAATAATGTGCATGTTTTTTCGACTTTTATATAGTTTTAAAAGTCTTAGCGTAATATTATATAGCCTAGCTAGGTGATGCCTAGAAACGTGGTGTTCTTATCGTGGTCATACAGACAGACAGTCTACCAGACAGACATAGACCTTTTTTTTTTTGCATTATTGGATTCAGGATTCATGCTTAGTAACTTAGTAACCCCTGCTAGTTCTTCTAAAAATATTCAATGTAGGTACAGAATTGACTTCGCTAGAGTTTTATTATAAGGATAGATAATACGAGTATAGAAAAACCGGCGTACGTCCAACACTACGTGGTAAAGTTATCTATAGTAAATCATGTCTTTGTATTTGTATAGTTATCTTCTCCAGGGGTATCGCAACTTTGTGATTAGTCTGTTGGCTATTCCTTTTATGGAGCAATTGTCGAGCCAGTTAACACATTTCTTCTCTATCTGGTAATATATGTCGTTTGGAATTGTTCGATCAAAGTCATACGCGTATGGTTTCATCACCAGAAAGTCGTTGAGACCTTCTTTCTCGACCCATGGGTTGGTTAGAAGAGGTGTCGGCGCTTCTCTTAGTACTGAGTTTAATTCTGCTATTTCTGCTTCGGCGGCCTCTGTCTTGGAAGGTCTTATCACTGGGGCGTTAGGGTCATCGGCGGTCACCGGAGTCTCTGATGAATCTTTTCGCAATATAGGCCACATTGAACTGGCTCGTTTTCGGAAATTGTAATCTTTGTAGGTCTCCAGATTGCCGTCGTTAAGGTAAGCTTTTAAGTCGGTGAGGTCGCCCAGCAGTTCGGCCAGGCTCGGAGCGACTTCAACATATTTCCGGCTGCCGGTCCATACGTTTCTGCTGATGACGGACTTTAGCACAGCGCAGCAAATGGCTAAGGTCACCTGAACAAACAGATATAAGATTGCTGATTACGCAAAAATCGCCAACCAGCATTGAGCACGCGTGGTGATTAAGCTCGAACTCTCTCTCTGAGAGAAGGCCTTTGCCCAGCTAGTGGGACATGTACAATTGTACAGGCTACATCTTAAGATTGCTGTAAATCACGCAAATTATACGGGTTAATGAGGGGCGATGCCAACTCAAAAAAAAAATATCTAAATGGTTTGAAAAGGTATACTAAACACACTTAAAATATATCTGTCGATGCCTTATGGAGGCCGAAACAAAGGACAGAGTCTCAAAACGACCACGCTTAGCGCACTGTTCTCGCTAAAAATCCACTAAGTGAATCTACCCGTTATCAAAGTTAAAAGATGATTGTTTATAAATGCATTGACAGTTTTCAACAGTGAGTGGATTTTATAAAATAGGCGCCATACACATCCCTTTCGCTCTAACGCTTGATTTAACGATATGGCGAACGCTAGACGTAAGATCCATATCTTGATCCGCCAGTCTATACTGGCGGATCAGGATATTTATCTTTGTCTAGGGTAGTGTATTGACGGATCAGGATATTTATCGCTGGATTTCCGGAAATCTTGTGATCCGATCCGAGATCCTGGATGGTGATACATATCTTGCGTCTAGGGTCGCGCGTCGATATTTATCGCGTCAGTAAGCAGCGAGACGGCAGTAATAAAGGACGTTACCACGTAATAAAAGCCGGCCAAGTGCGAGTCGAGCTCGCGCACTAAGGGTTCCGTAAATTATTAAAACAATACATTTGTAATGCTTAAAATGAGGCATTTGTTATGCCACACAATATAATATTTGGCAAACAATTTTTTTTATTTACCTATTTACCTCCAAAAACTGGCCACCATAATTAAAATTCCTCTAATTTATTACGTTACATGTCCGTATTTTTGGGTCACCAACATACCTATTATGTTTTTTCCTTTTGAGGTACGGAACCCTAAAAATGGCGTTACCCAAAAGGTTATCAAAATAGACATCAGGCATCCGAGAATAATTTTTGTATTCGTCAATTGCATAGTAAAATAAAATTTCGTCCTATAAAAAAAATAAGTAGGTACTTTTCTCTCTTTTGTAGCCAATTATTCATGCATCGCTTTCTTTTCACTCTTTGTTTAAAGAAAGGGCAATAATTATTGCCACACAAGCTCTAATTTTCCTCTGTCTAGGGTCCATCACGTCTACCTCGTACAAAGAACGCTTCAGTACTGACGCGATCCGTATCTTATGACTAGGGTGCGCTGTGATCCAGCCCAAGATACGTGATATGTATCACGGTACAGATCAAGATATTTACTGTCGTCTAGCGTTCGCCTATGGATACTACTTACGATGTTGGCCATTTTCTCCAGTTGGATGAAAAAGTCACCTAACTTAGGTATACTTGTAGTTTGTACATAGGTAAAAGGTATGAAAGACTGCAATAGAAGCTAAAGATAATGAGAGAATAATAATTTTGCTCGTGTATCTGGCGTAAAATTACAAATCAATACAACGTGTTACAAAACATCATAACTCTTTTTACAGGGTGTAACCTACTGGTCAACAGGATGTCAATACTGTAAAAAAAAGTTGAAAAAAACAATTTTTATTTTATAACCAAAATTTAAATTTTTTATTAACTTTTTTGTTCATGGTATTAGCTCAAATTTAAAAATATGTTTGTGGGTGTAGGTGCATTTGCAAAGGTTTAAGTTGTTAAAACATTGTGAAAGTCAATGAAAACAATATTTAAAAAATACTTTTCTCCCGCCACACCGTTCACATTTATTAATTTAAAAATCAACGGAACGTCATAGAGCAAATAAAAATATTTAGGTTGTGATCCCTATCACCGGGTGCTATTATCACCGGTTGCTGTAAAAAGAGTTAGCATCTTTTGTAACACCTTGTATAGTTGGTAATAAAGTTCTTAGAATCTACGCGGCAGTGTACCCGCAGTGTAGCAGCCATAGCAGCCAAGTTTAAAGAGAAAAGGACGATGACGCACCAGCCGCTGCTACTAGTACGTGAAAATTTTAGATCCTTTCGACCTCGCATTAAATACAGACTGTCCGTTAACTCTATAAATTAAATGGAAACAGTTTTTCATAAAGTAAAGCCGACCACTTTTCGGATCTACTATGAAAAATTGTTGCCATTAATTTCTAGAGTTAACGGACAGTCTGTATTTTTCTTTATACTTTTGGGTACAAAATCGGTAGTCTTTAAATGAAGATTGAAAATGTATTAAAAATATCAAGTGAAATTTATCCATTCAAACGTAGTCCCCGATTTCCTTCCTGGATAATTTCACTAAAGAGGCTTTGGCAGAATACCAGCGTTGTAAGGGTTTCCTCACAGCATCATTCAAAGTCCAGAGACCGTTTTATCGCCATAAAATAGGTAAAAAAACTTTTTAAGTTAAACGGTTTTATGTTAAACATACATTGCAATGTTTAAGATAAATGTACTAAAAACCAAAAATCATAAAATAGATACAGTCGTGGGAATTATAAACATATGCATAGACTAGACTAAAATAAATCCGTGGGGCACGTCAGTCTTAAATCTATCTTAAATCTTAAATCTTAAATCTACAAAACAAACATTTTAATCAACGATTGTAGACAATTGACGTGCCCCACGGTTTTATTTTAGTCTAGTCTATGCATATGTTTATAATTCCCACGACTGTATCTAATTTATTATTTTTGGTTTTTAGTACATATTTTATCTTAAACATTGCAATGTATGTTTAACATAAAACCGTTTAACTTAAAAAGTTTTTTACCTATTTTTATTTTCTAGTTTTTAGTTTTTATTTCGCATTCTGTTTATCAGCCATTTGGTAGCGGCGGCCATCTTAGATTTCAATTTTGCATAGTATATTGTATTCTGCTTGTTGAGCCCTTTCATTTGATACCCATATTGATGGGATTGATAAAACCTACGTTATCCGCCATTTTGTAGCGGCCGCCATCTTGGATTTAAATTTTTTATAGTATATTGTATTCTGCTTGTTGAGCCCTTTCATTTGATACCCATATTGATGGGATTAATAAAACATAAATTATCCGCCATTTTGTAGCGGCGGCCATCTTGAATTTATAATGATAATGAATAAACATAATGGTATTGTCACCAAAATCCAAAGTGTATACAAAATTTCAGATTAATCGGTTGACAGGAAGAGGGTGAAATTTGAATTACTAAATTTGACCCAAGAATAATAAATAAAACAAACGGGGTGAGCTAAATAAAACCGTTTAAAAACCGTTTAATAAAAACACAGCGTCACACGATTGTTCATCAATTAATCATAGCATGCAATGACATATAGCATGTGTCAATAACTACGTATTTGTTTTTGTCAACAACTTTTTTTTATTTATGCTAATTCTGTATTCATGTACTGTAAATTTGTGAGTTTTGGCCGATAAATAAATATTATCTTCTATTCTATTCTAAGTAAAAATCCTGATGATATAAACATTATCATCATCCGCAACATCAAAGTTGTCATTTTTATTTAGTTTTATGCAACCGCCCCAGGTTTTTTGACCAACTATTGCAATTTGTAAACTCTGAAACAACTCATGGGACAATACTATTAGAACAATACCATTAAAAAAAAAAATTAGGAGTAAAGTTACTCGTATTAACCCTAAAGCACCGCGCCGCCGATCCCCGCCGCGTGCAGCTAGCGGGCGGTGGGCGGCTCCCGGCCGCGGGTGAAGATGGCGGCTGACGCAGATGCACTTCCCTTCCTGCCCCAACCTGTGGCACTTCCTCGCCGAAGTCAGTCGGGAACAGACGCCTTCAGCGCAGCTCCACGCTGCGAGCACCGCCGCCGCCGCCGTCGGACCCATTCGCAAAAACTTTAGAGCCGCACTTTCTAGCTTTTATCCGCGACACTCCGTGAGTGGGTTTCGAAGTGCTCCGCACCTGACATCGGTATCTACTCGTACCAAGCTAAGGTGAGATTGTAGTTTTTTAAGCTTTAAAAACCGTTTATTATTCTGGTTATCAAGCTATTGCACTGATTGCAAGTGATTTCCTGTTGTCCGTTGAGAAGTTCTGTTCTCCATCTCCGACGTTCTTCATCAGATCTACACTTTACCAAAGAGTTCACCATACCGTCTGCCTCGCGCGCGATGCAGGCGGAACGCGACGCTGGAGGAAAGCGACGGCGCCGCCAAAATTCACCTACCTAGTCGGGTAAAAAAAAAGTGCATATGAAAATTACCATATTCCTTGGCATTATTAAGTGCCATATTCTAGCTAACTAAAGTATGAAAAGTGATATACCTCAAGAAAGTAGGTACAACTCTACTTTCGGAGATATAAGTAAGTCTATTTGAAAATAGATTATAGAGTTTTGAGTCTGAATTTTTCTATGGAGACAGCGATTTAGATTTTAAAACATCTTGCAGCCACAGTTGAAAGAAACATACCTAATCTTATAGGTCAGTCAAATAAAAAAAAATCCGGGAATTAATTTCCAGAAAGCTGGATATTATTTTAATACCTTCATTTGGTCCTAAATGCGTGTAATCCGAGTTTGCACCGTCCCAGGAGGTGAGCTCAACTTTTTACCCGACTACGCGAAGCAAAAAGGAGGGTTATGATTTTAGCAGCGTATGTATGTATGTATGTATGTGTGTATGTATGTGGGTATGTATGTGGGTATGTTTGTGTGTTCATCTGTTCCCTCACAGAGCCTAAGCTACAAAGACGATTTCAACAAATGAGGTGTTGTTGGATTCGTCTCAATTGCCCAGGTAACATAGGATAGTTAAATTTAAAAAAAAACAAGATGGCCGCTGTGATGCGCCCCAAAGTGGTGGACCTAAAAATAAAAATTATCGAATACCATCGTCATGGGTATCAAATGAAAGGGCTTTAAAGACCTTTTCAAAAATGTTTATCACATGTAGCGTCAACATAACAAATATAACAAAAAATACCAAAATGTTCTTGGTTCTATTCTGGATGATCGTCCAAAATGATGTACTAAAAAGCTCAAAAAAAAATAGAAGTTAAAAACTAAAACCCGACTACTAAAAGGCTTAAAACAAGACCTGCGACTTACGATTAATTATCTATGAGTCTATTTGAAGGATAAGCAGGTCTTGTTTTAAGCCTTTTAGTAGTCGGGTTTTAGTTTTTAACTTCTATTTTGGGGGCCAAAAAACCGCGAAAGGGTATAGCAGGCTAAGGGAACAAAATTGGCCCACGAAAGCGATCTAGCTGATTTTTATGGTGGTGCACCGGTTTAAGCCAAGGTTACTGTGTGCCAAAAATCAGCCCTTGATCTTCTTTTGTTTTAAAGATATTTGACATAATACCAAATCATCAAGGTATTTTAGAATTAATATTTTAGGTAATCCACGCAAGCTAGAATAACCAAATAAAATCACGATGAATGAGGATAAAATAAACTATTAAATGCAAACTTTTACGGAGGCCCTACTATTAAACTTCAGTCAAAAAAACATTGGATTACCTAAAATATTACTTTAAAAAATACCTTGATGATTTGGTATTATGTCAAACATCTCTAAAACAAAAGAAGATCGAGGGCTAATTTTTGGCACACAGTAACCTTGGCTTAAACCGGTGCATCACCATAAAAATCAGCCAGATCCCTTTCGTGGGCCAATCTTGTTCCCTTAGCCTGCTTTCGCGGTTTTTTGGCCCCCAAAAGTTAAGCTCACCTCCTGGGACGGTGCAAACTCGGATTACACGCATTTAGGACCAAATGAAGGTATTAAAATGATATCCAGCTTTCTGGAAATTAATTCTTCAAAACGCTTTTTTGAGTTTAATTTGCTTCGCCTAATATTAGAAAGAGGCAAAAAGTAACGAAATGGGCGCTGTAGTTTTCAAGGAATCTATTTTGTGGAACCGTAATAGGCAGCCAGTTGGACTTTTTTTAATGCCATCGATCCTTTCATGTAGGGATTGAAAGACTCTATGGAGCCTACAGAGGTTAGAGTACTAGAATGTCAGAAATCGTGAAAAACCTTCCCCATACATTTTGTTGGGCAAAAACATCGAATATTTTCTTTAAGCTAATCGATCCTATTTCATGTAGGGATCGAAAGACTATGGACCCAACTGAGTTTTGAGAACTAGAAATGTTAGAAATCGCGAAAAACTTCTCACATACATTTTGTATAGGGGAAAGTATTTGCCAATTTCTGTCATTTTGATATTTTAGCATATTGTTCGCTAACTGTAGATTTTCCAAAATCTGTGAATGCAGTTCATACTATCTCAAAAAGTTCTGGACGATCTCCTGGGAACGTTTTCCAAGGTACCTGTCCTTACCACCCCGTCTCAAAAATCCAGCCTGTCTAAAGCGCACCTACTTAAAAGATGCTGTCCTAAAGGTAGGGCAGACGGAAGACAGACAGACAGCAGAGTCATAGTGTCGCGTGTGACACCCTTCGGGTACGGAACTACGGAACCTCGACAACCTAATAAGCGTCTTAAAAAAAAAATGGTACCTATGTATGTGATCAACGGATGTTATTACCCTGTATAAACACTTAGGACCTTTTGTAACACGTTGTATTATTCGAGCCCGTTGTGAATCTTCCTTCGACAACGAGCGAGCGCGTTGAGAAGCTCTTTGATTCTCGCGTGTCTGTCGACGGACTGCATACACCGTGGAATTTTAGTGGTTTTAAAGCCGAAGGTATTTAGTTGCACTCGTGATTCTGAGCCAAAACCAAAATTTTACTTCAAAACGAGCGAAAAAAAAAAACACTTCACAATACAAACATCTATCGCCAATCGACACCATTTGTATGGAGAAGTGAATTTTTTTTTCGCGCGTTTTGGAATGAAATTTTGTAATTTGGCTCAGAATCACCAGTGCAACAAAATACCTTCGGCTTTAAAACCACTAAAATTGCACGGAGTATAACACTGAACATTATGGCCTCTTGGCGGCGGCCGTGAACACTGACTGGAACAGACATTTTTTAAGTTGCTGGTAATGGTAAGTTATGCAGTTATGTATACTAGGTACTATGGTGGTTTACCATATGATATTTAAATACAACCTTAGTAAAAACTGACACCGTGTTTAATTTATTTTTAATTTTGATTTTTATTAATTAAGGAACGCCAACAAGAAATACAATAAAATTATATTTATGGTACCTGCCTTTTATACAGGGTGGATTTTTGAGATAAGGCAGTAAGGGCAGGTACTTTAACCGTTAGTTACAGGAAAACGTTCCTAGGAGACTTTTTGAGATATTCTGAACTGCTTCACAGATTTTGGAAAAAATTACCATTAGCGAGAAAAAGGAAAAAAAATGGTATTTAGCATTTTTCTTGCTTACTTAACATTTTTCCAAACTCTGTGAATGCAGTTTTAACCCGTGCCAATAAAGAAACGATATACAGGGTGTTAAAAGACCGCCAACAAAGCGGGGAACCACGTACCAAATAAACATTCTACTTACTTACTTACTTACTTACTATTGTCCTCATCAAAATGAACATGTTTGCCCAAGGAACTATGCCTGGGAAATCAACGGTTTCCGAGATAATGAGGTTCAAAGTCAGTCTTTTCAAAACTTTTTTTTTGCCGAAATGTATTCAGTATCTTGTTCTTTAAGCAGCTGATTAGTCACCTACGCTTGGCTAATAAAACACGCCAAAATACGTTCGCCTCTTATTGTTTTTTTAATGTTTGTCGAGTTATTTCATTGTTGTAGTTTACGTTAAGTGTTGTTATTTGTTGAGGTTTGTATTATTTACTACGTTTCAATATTTTTGATCTTATTTTCATAAAGATTGTTGTTTAATCACAACCCCAACGTTGAACAATTGCCTAAACAATAAAGAAAGCATCGTAAAACGATATTTTCTTACCAAAAATGTAAGAAAGTTTTAGGTATGAACCTAAATCGTATTTTTGTAACCTCTTTTTCAGACCTTTTCATGTCGTTTCTCTATTGACACGGCTTATAATAATATCTCAAATGTTATGGATGGTCTCATAGGAACGTTTTAGTGTAACTATAACGGTTCAGGTACCTGCACAAAAATCCACCCTGTATATTGGTGAGATGAAGCAAAAGTTAAACAGCATCGAGTTCGCTAATTCAATTAATGGATTAAATCTATCATCGAACCGAGACCATTTGAACGAAATCGTATTTCAGTAGTGTTTATTTTAAAAAATCCACAGATTTTCGACGGATTCATTTTTGAACTCCAAATGATCAGCTTGTCTATTTTTAAGCCGATGTCCAAACAAAGACGGAAGTTCTCAATACCACTGTATACATTGAAAAAAAAAAGGTAACTATTTTTACCCGGCAACGCGAAGCAACAGGGCGGTTTATCATTTCAGCAGCATAGTAGGTAAGCATGTATCGATGTTTGTATGTCCATCTGTCCACGTCGCAATAGCGTGTCGATGGCGTCCCAGTAGAATGACAAAACCGGGGTTTCCTCGTTTTTCTCCTTAGTGGCGTACATACATACCTAGGGCAAATGGCGCCTAGGGCAAGCATCGCAATTGCGCCCCTTCGAATAAATATTTTTTCAGTAGCGTTGCAAGACGGAAATGAGACGTTTGATTTTGTTATTTAAAAAGCGAGCGCCGCGTGAAATTTCATTTTATAGAAGTAAATAGACTTTTATATTTTATCTTCGTTGTTCGTGGTGGTGGTGGTCTAGTGGGTAGAACAGTGGACTCTGAAGTGAAAGGTCCTAGGTTCGATTCCCTGTGCGGGCATGTATCTATGACTTTATTTTATTTCAAAGTTACGTACATTTGTATAGTATAGTAGCAATACCACTCGCTGCCGGTGAAGGAAACCTCGTGAGGAAACCTGAGCGTATGAGGCATTATCCCTCAACGCAAAAATCGCCAACCCGCATGAGCACGCGTGGTGATTAAGCTCGAACTCTCTCTCTGAGAGAAGGCATTTGCCTAGCTAGTGGGACATGTACTATTGTAGGTACAGGCTACATCTTACTTTTTTTGTTCGTAAATGGGACTAACGCGCGCAGAGCTCCCAAAAATTCCCACTCGCGCGCTTGGGGTCCGTACAAACAGTTTTTTTTTCCAAATACAGGGTGTAGAGAAAGATGCGGTGCGCAAGTCTGACTCGCCCTTGGCCGGTTTTTTCGTCAATCAATGTCGCAATACAGATACAGGTACCTACGGGCAGCGACAGCGTGTACAAATATGTCGACCGTGCAAACGTGGGAAGTTATTATCTATACTTATAATAAAACTCTAGCGAAGTCAATTCTGTACATTGAATATTTTTAGAAAAAAACTATCAGGGGTTACTAAGTAAACTATTCTGAATACAAAAATGCAAAAAAATCGGTCTATGTCTGTCTGTCTGTCTGTCTGTCTGTCTGTCTGTCTGTCTGTGTGTTACCTCATCACGCGAATACCGCTGAACAGTTTTCAGTCAAATTTAGGACCGTGATAAGTCCTGGTTTTGGGAACAATCTAGGCTATCCGATGTTCAGAATACATTGCGGGTTGCAATTTTAACTTCGTTTTTTGTAAGAAATATTCGTAATTTTGATATAGCTTCTTGAGAAGATATGTTAATAACGTGATACAGAAAACATTTCCGAAAAAAAAAAATTGCATTTCCGGAAAAAAAAATCCGACTTGGAACCTCATTATCTCGGAAACCGTTGATTTCCTAGGCATAGTTCCTTGGGCAAAAATGATCGTTATGATGAGGACTATACAGGGTGTTAAAAGACCGCCAACAGACCCGAAAGCCACTAGACACCAAAACAAAGTACTTTTTCGATAAATTATTGTTGGGAAATTATTTTGGTTTTTTAGGTTATAATTTTGAAAAATATTTTTTACGCAATGGACGTGTAACGCACAGAAGTCATATTGCGCAAGCGTAGGTATCAGATTATGTTACTTAAGCTTGAAGTGCCGATGTGAAAAAACGACGTTAAAGTTGCGGGTTGCAACTTTTTGTAAGAAATATTCATAATTTTGATATGGCTTCTTGAAAAGGTATGTTAAGAATCCCCTGAAGTTCTGCAGCCCTCTCGCCCGCACTTTTGAACATTTGAATTTATTGTAAGAGAATGATTCAACTTTGGACAATAAAATATAGTTGCAGACATAGATAATAAAGCTATCGACATGTAGACATACTTTAAATTTCACATTATTAGTTTAAAAAATAAATTACTGTACTACTACTTTTAACTGAAGTTCAGTGATATTTTTTTTTATTAGTAGGAATATGAAATCAAAAGTGTGTCCACATGTCGATAGCTTTATTATCTATATCTGCAACTATATTTTATCGTCCAAGGTTTAATCATTCTCTTACAATGAATTAAAATGTTAAAAAGTGCGAGCGAGAGGGCTGCAGAGCTTCAGGGGATTCTTAAGAACTAGATACTGAATACCTTGCTGCAAAAAAAAAGTTTTGAAAAATCCGACTTTGAACCTCATTATCTCGGAAACCGTTAATTTCCCAGGCATAGTTCCTTGGGCAAAAATGTTCCTTATGATGAGGAAAATACGTGGTTTCCCGCTTTGTTGGCGGTCTTTTAACACCCTGTATGTGGTCTCCCACTTTGTTGGCGGTCTTTTAACACCGCTCGGTATTCAATACAAGCACTCGCCGCAAATAATAATTTTGCATTCTTGCATAACAAATAACTATTGTTTACTGTTGAGCTGGATAGACAGAGTTATTAGCCGTATGCTTTGCTTGCTGGCTTAGCATAAGAATGAGTAAGACCTTATCTATGGGCTTATAACTTTATCTATCCCACTCTATGTCGAGGGAGATACATATTATAAACCCTTTTACTTCCTAATCAATTCTTATGCTAAGCTTCCTGGTATCTTATCACGGGTGATACCTTAATGTAAACAATACATATTTATTATTAAATTTATAAATGTATTGTTTAGATTAGGGGTTTTATTCTATTTTATTCTGTTGCTTTCTTTTGAGCCCAACTATTAAAATACCCCCGACATTTTAGCTTCGAATAAGCATATTTAATAAATTGCTGAACCAATTTTGGCAAAACATAACTAAGAACATTCGCTAGAAAACCTGCTTTCAAATTTAAAAAAAAAACCTAAAGCTTCCAAATCGTTCACCCATTTAAGAGCTACGGTGCCACAGACAGACACACCCTCATAAACACTTATACAGACACACTCACAAAGCTGTCAAACTTATAACACCCCTCTTTTTTGGTCGGGGGTTAAAAAAAAACCTTCCTTTTGAGTTTTCCTCCACAGTCGAATTTAAATTAAATGCCAAATGTGTAAAAACGCATACGAAGTCGCGGGCACAACTAGTGATCTTATAAAGAGCCAACAGTATTGCAGTAAACACAAGAAATTGTATTTTTATTTCAAAATGTTGCATGTTGTTATAATGCATTTCAGCGGGGGTAGCATGACTTTTATCGAGGCGGATTTATCCAACAAAATGGCGGTTTATCAGCATTTTTGACGTTTATAGTGGGTTATATATCGCTATCGACGATTTATAACCCACTTTAGACGTCAAAAATGCTGATAAACCGCCATTTTGTTGGATAAATCCGCCTCGATAAAAGTCATGCTACGGGGACAGGATTATCTACAGAACTTGGCGCCCATTTAGATCTCAATTTATTTATTTGCCAACCACGCATATTATTCATAGCTATTGAACTTGGCTCCCTTGATCACATTCATGTTTTTGATGCGATTGTAGCTTTACAAAATGCGCTCTGCACAGTTATAAATATTTGTTTAATTTTTTTCCAGCAATCATGTGGAGCACCAGTAACATGACGGCGGAAGACTGCCTGATCCAATTTAGGACGTTCGTTTACGATTCGTGTAAGTACAATACAAGATTTATAGTTAATGTGGAAGATTCTTATCTCATGCAAAAATAATATTAGGTACCTAGATAGGTAGGTGTACCTACTTATACTAATAAAAAAATATCCTGTTTGAGCTATCCGGGAGCTATCTAACATGTTATACCTACTCTATGGGCGACCAACTAAAAACTGAAATGCTTCGACATTTCATTCATGGAGAAACACTTCACCTATGACAGTTCGTTGTTAGCATTTCATAAAGTGGTTCTTATATTTTATGAAGCATTATACAGTGAACAACCATTATTCCATTTATTCTATGAGAACAACCTTTGTGCAGTGCTTGCTTACGAAAGTGAGGTATGTAAAGCACTGACTTATGGGGCGTGCATAGTGAATGGCCCGCGCGCAAACAAAAATGCACAAAATCGATTCCTTTATCAAATACACTAAACAAATTGAAAATGTTAACATATCAAACCCTAGAACTAGGTGAGACCTATCAAACAGCAAGTTTCGTGTTGACATTCATAAACGTTATGAAGATATTTTGCTTAAAAAAAATAGGCGGCGCACTTTTTTTCAAGCAAAATATCTTGCAATCTGTTATGGATATCAACATGAAACTGGCTGGGTTAGATAGGTCTCACCTAATTCTAGGGTTTGATATGTGAAAATTTTTTTTAGTGTATTGATACAGGAATCGATTTTGTGCATTTTTCTTTGCGCGCGGGCTATTTCACTATGCCCAGCGCCTTAAATAGGTCCGTGCTGCAAAGTTCCTGGTAAGGAAAACTTATAATAATTCACTTTTTTATAATAATTGCTGAGCAATCTTATTGGTGGCGTATTTTAAGGTTCAGCGCCCTGGGCCAGTAAGGTTTGGCGCCCCATAAATTAATGGGTACTTACTTTTTGATAGATTCTGCACCGGCCGAAGCCTAATCAGGCATGAGCGAATTGTCTTTGGCCTTCTATAGTCGATACTTTCACATCACGTAGAATTAACCTTAAAAATGCAAACCTAAGTGCTAGTGGCCGAGCTACGATAAAAAAACCGCAAAACATATACAGGACTGCCGTTTCGTACACAGGTAGTTTAGGTTAAAACAATTGAGCGGTAGTTCTTAAAAATCTCTCCCTTAGGGGTGGAGTTACGACATCATCAATATTTTGTATCAGATTCGTTTTTTTTTCCAGAAACCTATCGTGTGTGGTATCAAATGAAAGGGCTTAATAAGCCGGTTCTAAAAATATACTATATCATTACCTTTCGGCTACCTGTTTTCTAAAAATCCAAGAAATATTTTCAATTTGTGATTTGTGGGCCGGTTCTAAAAATATACTATACTAGCTTTTGCCCGCGACTTCGTCCTAAGTGTAAAAGCGTGATAATATGTAGCCTACTGTTATTCTGATGTCTAAAATATCTCTATTCCAAATTTCATCCAAATCCGTTCAGCCGTTTCAGCATGAAAGAGTAACAAACATCCATCTATCTATCCATCTGTCCATCCATCCACACTTACAAACTTTCGCAAATATAATATTATTTATGGAAGGAAGGAAGTCGTAGTGCTTTACTTTGCTCCTTAGTGTAAAAGCGTGATAATATGTCGTTTATGTGTTATTCTGATGTCTAAGCTATATCTATTCCAAATTTCATCCAAATCCGTACAGCCGTTTCAGCGTGAAAGAGTAACAAACATTTTTACTCTTCTTTGAAATTGTAGGAATGCATCCTTACCTTTTTTCCAATTTCTTATTAACAATTTCCTGTCTATTTTTAGCTAAGAACCTAACTTAACGTTGTTGCTAACATGGTTGAAGAGGAAGCGACTTTAGAGGGTCAGTTTTACAATTTCGCCATTTTCTTGGACTTCAAACGGGAGGGTGATACAATAACGTTGTGGCGCTCCGACTACTGGCTGCGTCAGGCCAAGATCCTGGACGACAGGAAGCTCACCATGACCGACACTGGCGATTTGTGGTTCCAAAAGTTCCTGTAGGTAAACCTACCATTTACTCTTGCCTTCACCCCCTCTCAACCCACCTTATTAATGCATTCCAGGGAGCATTCTACCGCAGAAGTTCGGGCAGCGTTCCGGTAGCTGTAGATTTTTTCGTTAAGCATTTCGTGTGGATAAATGACCATATTTGAGGCTCTATCCGTATACAGGGTGTATTTTTAAGACGGGGCAGTAAGGGCAGGTACCTTAACCGTTATAGTTACAGGAAAACATTCCTAGGAGACCTTCTATAACTTTTTGAGATATTCACAGATTTAAGAAAAAATACCGGCCAGCGAAAAAAATTCTAAAATACAAATTTTGTTGTATGCCGATCGATTCTCTTCTCCATTCAGGGATGTAGGGATAGGGGAAAGTTTTTCTCGATTTCCGACATTTCTAGTAAAGTCCGTTCGGTATCATAGTGTCACTTTGATATTTGCCGCCTTGGCGCGCGGCGGCTTTTCTCAAAAGAAATTAAAGGAAGCCGACGCGGCGCAAACACGCAAGTGAATTTGGCTCGCCGCTCGTCATTCTATGAGCGTCGTATTGAGAGGTTGTGCTTGTGACTTTTGTTTGACTTAGTATTTTGTATTGAGTGTCGATAGCTGCGTGTTGATAAAATGTTTTTTCATCCGTGGCAGGACAGTCGCGAGGCTAGACGAAACTTCGAATGACCCAAAATTTAAAAGACGAAGGTTTTGTAAAACATGTAAGAAAATTCTAGTTAATGTCCATTAGCATTGTGTTGAAATGAATATGTCTGCGCCCATCACAGATACTTCAAAAATAGTTGGTATCCCAAGAACCAAGATTGCCGTTGTGTGTACCGACACTATCTAACCGTACGGACTTTACTCAAACCTCAGTTGGCTCCTTGCAGTTTTTTGATCCGTACAAAAAGAGAACAGATAGGCGTAAAAACACATTTTTGGAACACCCTGACTGTATCGGTGCTTTAGAGAAGCATGTTATTTCAGTCACACTGAGGTACCGTGGGACGATTGGCTGGAGTACCTGAACGAGCTTTGTGATATGAAAGAGTTCGACGAAGAAGAGGTTAAGGTGACAATGACCAACTGCGGGATGCCGGGGCAAGCGGCGGTCACCGTGCCGCAGTATCGTGATTTCTTCGAGACTTTCAAGAAGAGAGAGAAACTGCTCTTCTAACCGAGTTTCTCAAGCTGATGTTACAGGAAGCAGTTTCGTTGTCAAAAATAAAACTGTTGTAGCTAGATTATACCTACGTCCTCATGTAATTTTTATTGTATAACGAACGTCATAAGTCTAACATAAGTACTTACCTACTGGGATACTGGGAGTTTTAGGCGGCTTATTTTATAGTCCTCAGATTTGGAAACAAAATCACATTTTTTTAGGCTGGACGCGGTTTAATAGAATAGAAAAATGCCATGAGAATGTTGTCTCTTCGTCGCTCGAATGGGTTTACACACGACAGCACAGGTCAGAGTGTAAACTTTTGTTGTAAAGCCGCCCGTAACGTAACCGAGTAGCGTGTAAGCGTCGACGTTCTGTCTTGTGTACTGAAGGGTGGAGGGCTAGGTTCACATTATGCCACAAATATTAAACGAGTAGGCGTTTGCAGTCAGAGAAGTCTGAGAAAAAGATTTTCTTTTAAATTGGTTATTAATCGAGGCCATCTGAGCTGAGAATGTAGCCTTCAATCATAAAACATATTGTAATATGTTTTATGATTGTAAGCGTCGACGTTCTGTCTTGTGTACTGAAGGGTGGAGGGCTAGGTTCACATTATGCCACAAATATTAAACGAGTAGGCGTTTGCAGTCAGAGAAGTCTGAGAAAAAGATTTTCTTTTAAATTGGTTATTAATCGAGGCCATCTGAGCTGAGAATGTAGCCTTCAATCATAAAACATATTACAAGTAGACAATGCTCGTAATATTACAACAGACATATCACACAACGCTGTCATGAAACTTACTGTACCTACCTACTGCACTGTACTGTAATGAAGTGTGCTGAAATTATTATGCCATGTGTCATGCTTCATATCATCTGGTGTAATGAAATGAATCAACTGTACTGCAACAAAGTGTGCTGAAATGCCAGATGTCAAATTTCATATCATCTGGTGTAATTAAATTAATTAACTGTACTACAATGTTTCATGACGTGTGCTAAATTGTCATGTTTCATGACATATACTGAATGATTTGGTGTCATGATATAATGTAAATAGCTTTTCGCCTACGACTTAATCATCCCGGAAACCATCGAAAGACCCATATAAAATTTCAACCCAATCGGTTCAGCCGTTTAGAAGTTATGTGAAAAAGATAAGTACGGAAGGATAATTCTTGCTACCCGTTGTCCTATTACAGATCTTGCAAGTCACGAATGCGTCTGAGCCATAGTTGTGTGTGTTCGTATACATGCACTTTGCGATAGTGTGCGGGCTTTGTGTGGGGACACAACATCGAATAGAAAGTATCGATACTGTACTCATGAGTAGTATCGAAAAAAAAAGTATCGTACTCATAAAAGTATCGAGAAAAAGTATTGATACTTCAAGTATCGAGTACTTTTCCTAAGGCCGTCAGGACGTCAATAAAGGTTTTCTCACGATGTTTTTCCTTCACCGTTAGAGAGTGGTATTGCTACTACAAATTCACAAATCGCTGGTCCCTATTAAGAAAGTCGGAACTACGTTTTTGTCATTTTTTACTTTTTTGCATCAGTATGTTATAAATTCGAAGAGCTATAGGCACAACATTTTATTTTTGTGATAACTCGTAATATGAAGGAATTACCAGTTAAAAAAAAGTCAGTTGTAGCAATAATGTCCGTGCAAAAATGGCGGTAGTTACGTACCGCTTTTGTTAACCGGAGGTTGAGCGCACGGGCGTAGTCGTATGTACCATTACTGACAATTTTACTGGGAAATGCGCCAGCGCATAAATATTGGCAAAAGTGCTATTGGTTTTTTGTATTTTTGTGAAAAACTTATGAAATTACAATGTAACAATATTCCAATCTGAGACGGATAAAATAGTTGGTTCAGGTAGTTACAACATTATTATCTGAAACTTGATTTTTACTTTTTGTTGGATATGCCTCTAACGACATTGTTAAGTTATCACAAGTTAGGATGATTTGTTGCATCTGACTCAACCGACATTGTTTCATGTGATTGGTTAGGTTATCAATGTAGGATATGTCACTACCCACATTTTTTATTAACATTTAGGTACAATATTTCGCAGGATATGAATTGGTGTTAAGCGAAAATTTTAAATTATTAGTAGGTTACATTAAAATGTATGAGTTATTTATTTTAATTTTGCGTAGGTATGGCACATTATGCAGCGAATATCAAAGAACAAAGGGAAGGCCATTGATCCAATCTGTCACTTCCGCATGGGCCTCGTAGATCTTTTGGATCCCTCCTTCTATTGACCACTGGGGGGAATTAGCCGTGATATGGGTCATGCTCTGCATCTCCCCGCAAGAGCAGTGCGGGTCCGTCCCAAATTTCCATCTGTACATCAGCTCAGCACATCAGCTACCCTGCGAAGTTCGGCACCTATTTATTTGAGTCCAGTATTTTCGATAGATGCCTGGCATTCTTACATTACGATCGGACACAAGAGCTCTATTTGTCACATCAGAATCATTCCACCTTTCTGACCATCTTGCCTTGAGAGTTTTGTCAGCTTCTAGGGCTTCTGACGCCATCAGTCCAAATGGTCTACGTGATTTGAGGCGCAGATCGCTTCTTGTGTGTTCCAGTTCTTGGTGTATTGGAAGCTGCGGCATTTGACTGATCTTGTCATACTCCTTTCGAACGCATAGCTCCCTTCTGAGGTCTGGAGGTAGGACGTGGCAAAGGACCGGAAGCCAAATAGTTGGTGTCGGCTGTACGGTGCCAGACATAGTCCTCATAGCACAGAGTTAAGCTCCACATCGAATAGATTAGTATAGTGGCTGCTTGCCCACACTGGTGCACAGTATTCGGCTGCACTGAAGGCTAGAGCCAGCGTTGACGTGCGCAGTGTATTCGCATTGCTGCCCCATGAAGTTGCTGCTAGCTTCCGGATGAGGTTACACATGGCAGAAACTTTCTTTTTACCTTTTCAAGGTGAGCTTTAAAGGCAAGAGTCCTATCAAGCGTGACTCCCAGGTGTACTGGATTTGGGTCGTGTTTTACAGGCTCTTGCAGAAAACCAGATTCGCTTTCTCATTGGCTTGTTTGTTGTTGATATGGAAACAGCACCTAGTTGTTTTCCGCGGGTTAGGTCTCAGAGCCCAGTTTGCGAAGTAGTGTTGCAGCTAAGCAATGTCCTCTTGTACGACGGTAGAGGCTTCATTTATCGTCGGAGCTTGTGCTGTTACTGCAATACCATCAGCATAAATAAATCGGCGCCCAGTCACCTCCGTTATGTCGCTTAGATAGATATTGAACAACGTGGGGGCTAGGACCGAGCCATGTGGGACATCGTTGTTTAGGGTCTTAAGGTGGCTCAACTTTCCGTCCATGCTCAGTTGAAATAGTCGGTTTGAGAGGATAGCGTCAAACAACTTCAACGTGTGTTTGCACCTGAAGATTTAAGTCAGCTTCAGCAAGAGTCCCTGTTTCCAAACGGTATCAAAAGCTGAGTTGAGGTCTACAAACACCGCTACAGTTTTCTGCTTTCTCTGGAAACCCGCTTCTATGTGTGATGTCAGTGCGACAACCTGTTTGCTACAGCTTCGATTTGGGCGGAATCCTGCTTGGTCGACGGGAAGATGTAGTTCGACTTTTGGTGTAATGCGTGCGAGTAGGATTCTCTCGTACAGCTTGTCGGTGGTACTCGTACAAAGGAGCGAAAAGGGTCTATAGCTAGATGGATCGTCTAGTTTCTTTTCTGGTTTTAGCATTGCAACCACTTTTGCCGATTTCCACTATTTGGGGAGTTTGCATTTAGCGGTTATATCTGAGAAGAAGTTTGCTAACCACTTTTGTGCTAGGGGCCCTAGGTGCTTCAGAAATTCTGGTAGGTAGGTCGATACCCGGTATTTTTTTTTTTTGCTTCTCTTATGCCTCTGATAACTTCAGGGATTCTGATAGGCTCTACGATTTCAGATTTAAGATTGCAGTTGTCCAGAAGATGGCCAAACTCCGGATGTAGAGAGAGCTGTTAGGTAGCTCACACCTAATTCTTGTGTTTTATATGAGTACTTTTTTGATTCGTTTAGTATATCGGATACAGGAATCGATTTTTTACACTTTTCTTTGCGCGCGGGCTATTCACTGTGCAGATGCGACCTAGCAATTTTTAAAAATTTCAATTAAAAATGTAGTATATGCCACATCCTACTTAAAATGTAATGAGTAGCCCAAACAAAAATGTCGCATGTAGCACATCCGACAATTTTGTTCTATTTTTGTCCGAGTAATATTGTCACTAATAGATTTTCTCAAAAACTACAAAATATTATAACATAAAATAATACGTACAAATTGAAGAAGAACTATCCAAGTAATATGCAGTAAAAATTTCAGAGTAATAACTTGTTACTTAGGTTTTATCTTTAAAATTAACTTCAAACTGCTCTCCTGTAAAGTTGTCATTTTGTAGTTCCGACTTTCTTAATAGGGACCAGCGAAATGTACGTAACTTTTAAATTAAACAAAGTCATGCCCGTACCGGGAATCGAATCTTTAACTTCAGAGTCCACTGTTCTACCCACTAGACCACCACAGCTTAAGAAAACGGCTCGATAAACTTAAATTTTTAAGCGATTGTACGGAGGAGGAATGGGATCTTCAATGTGTTCCTAATAGTAATAAATGAACTATTTGTGGATTTACAGTTGTTTTTTATTATTATTGTATAAAATACATGTACCATTTTTTCATATTCTAGCTAAACTGACTTTACTTTACTGACAATAATGTATTAAACGAAATTAAATATACAAAACTAAACTAATAAGAAATAATAAAAAGAAAACTATACTAATTTAACCTACTTAATTTAAATAAAAAATTTGGGCCAGATCGCCGCCGTCGCTCGGAAGGGTGCCCAGAAGGCTGGCGGCGTTGCCCCGCTGGATGGCGAGGCTCAGCCTTTGCCCGAGGTAGGCACCGGCGGTCACCGGCCCTCTGGTCACCATAGGCATCAACCAGGCGCGACGAGATCTCTTTAAAGAGTTGCCGCGCACCTGGTCCCCACGGCCCGAGGGTCTCTACGCCGAAAGGCGCAAATATGTAGCCCTGTCCCAGGCCTGCATATTTGCGCCTCTTGTTCCCCTCTGCTGTCGTCGCAGCCGCGCCGGCGCAGCAGGCGGTCGCTGCGGTATGGGACTGTGCTACTGTGTCGACGCACGTTGCGTCCCATACCAGCGACCGCCCGTTCCGCCAGGGAATGAGCGTCATGCCATCGGGCCTCTTGCCATCGTCCCTAGCTATGCCAGGTGGCTCTAGCACAGCTGGTACACTCGCGCTGGCAAGGGCCCGACGGATGACGTCATTGATGGCCGCATGACGGGATATGCGTCCAGCGCTGCGGCGGCATGCCAGACCATGGTGACCAAGCTGGTCGACGCCTCCACCGCAACGGCAGCGATGTGGCTCATTCGTCCTGGCCCCCAACCTAAGGCTCACCGACAGGCTGAAGGTGGTCCTCTCGAGCAGAGTACCTGTGCTCACCGATGGTATCACATTCAGCCAGTAACCTGACTCTGGCTCACAGCTCGCCAAGAGGCGAGCGCGCTCTGCATTATTTCCTGCCATATTTAGGAGGTCAGTCCGGACCTGAATGCAGAGCGGCTCGTCCCAGAGCCTCTGCGAAGCCAGACTCAGCGGGAGGTCCTTGCTCGGACCGACCGCGTCTAACCAAGCGCTCTTGGCCTCGGCCAAGCACGTGACCTCTACGCCAGCAAGTGACGGGAAAATGATTTTACCGATGAGGTCGGTTGTGCTATGGACCGAGGACAGGAACGCTGGCAGTGCGACGCTTGAAGGCTTTCGTATGCCCAGGCCACCGTGGCGGATCGGCAGGGTGGCCTGGGTCCAGCTTCTATCCTCTAAAGGGCAATTTAGAATTTACTGACTGATATTGACGTCCTGACGGCCTTAGGAAAAGTACTCGATACTTAAAGTATCAATACATTTGTCTCGATACTTTTATGAGTACGATACTTTTTTTCGATACTACTCATGAATACAGTATCGATATTTCTATTCGACATTATGTCCCCACACAAAGCACGCACACTATCGCAAAGTGCATGTATACGAACACACACAAGTATGGCTCAGTGGCATTCGTGACTTGCAAGATCTGTACCCGTTTTACCGTAGGAATGAAGCATTTTCTCGCGGTAATAAATAACAGTTAAAAAAAACTAAAAAAACACGCTTTTATAGCTAACCGAACTAAAAAGTGGAAAATAATTTTTAATTACAAAGAGTTTAAAATTATAATAAAATTTAAGTTATTCATACTTTTTAGTTCGGTTAGTTATAAAAGCGTGTTTTTTTAGTTATTTTAAAGTTTTATTTATTTTTAATTCTTTAGTTCGATATTTCAATTTTTTTGTAAATTTCTGACATTTTTAGCACTCAAACCTCAGTTGGCTCCTTAGAGTCTTTTGATCCCTACATGAAAGAGAATTGATTGGCATAACATTTTTTTTTTTTGTATTTTAGCATTTTTTTGCTGGCCGTACATTTTTTCCAAAATCTGTGAATGCAGTTCATAATATCTCAAAAAGTTATGGAAGGTCTCCTAAGAACGTTTTCCTGTAACTATAACGGTTAAGGTACCTGCCCTTACTGCCCCGTCTCAAAAATCCACCCTGTATAATGGCACTGTAGGGGTATAATGGGAAACTGTTATCAAATTGTTGCATTGTCATTGGTCGTCGTTTCAAATAAATCCGACTTCTGGAAATTGGTAAAAAATATGCTCAAAGATTCCGTTACATACATACATACATACATACAGGCCAAGCTTATAAAAGCGTGTTAAAAAAAAATTGCCTATGTTCATCAGGGATATTGTCGGCTTCTAATGATAAAATGATTTTTCAAATCGGTCAAGTAGTTTCGGAGCCTATTCAATACAAACCAACAAACAATCAAATCTTTCCTCTTTATAATGTGTGTAGATATCACGTGGTATGAAATGTCATGAAATATATCATGACTTCGAAGTGCACTGCTTCGCGCATGTCTAATTACAAGACGCTCATTTTGTAGTGCAATGATGCATAATTATTTACCAAGAAAATAACTAATTATTATGGGCAACCTCAAAGGGCGAAATACTCAAACTGATTGCTAACCTCCGTTAGGAGATGGAAGTGGTGCGGTGAATAGTAGGGGGAATACTTAGAATTACCTACTACTTATGCTACTTGCGGGGACTACTTAGAATTACCTACTACTTAATGCCGTAATATCAATCACAGTTTAAACCCAGACCATATATTAAACCACGCATTTTGTATGAAAATTTATCGACAGATAGGGTTTAAACTAGCTTTTTTGGTTTAGACTGTGATTGATATTACGGGCCAGTATGGGAAATGGGACGCTACTTGCGCCATCGGAAACAGTTTTGTTCGCAACCTCACTGCATTTCTGAGCACAGGTCGCTTCTTTTGCTTACCTATACCTACTTACGAGGGGCGTTCAATAAGGTAGTGAGAATTAATAAGAAGTAACTTTTTAGGTGACACGTGGTATAATGCGCGCGGGATGAGAATGGGATGCGACCTTTTGGAACTGGGACGCCCGCGGTAAGCAAACTCGCGTCGATACAACCTTGTCAAAGTAAAATAAAGTATGTTTTCGATTGACTTTGACAAGGTTCCATCCCATTCTTATTGCGCGCGGATTATATATATTTTTTTAAACATAAAATTACTTTCTAAAAAAACTAGGTACGGTGGCGATTAATGCATCATTAAACGAAGCGCACAAAAATGCAGATATCTAGTTTAAAAAATTATTTTCTACGATCGCATGTTGAAAGTAACAGCGTACCTTCCGACCATGCGAGATGAAAATGATGTTTATTGGAAGAAGTTTTGCAGCACGGAGCACAATGGAATGAGCCCCCCTGAAGTGGTGCCGGTGCCAGATGTATGTGTGCGCCTGACAACGCTTCGCAAAAACAACATAACTTTGTCATTTCGATTAATATCTCGGCCGGATATTTAGGTAAAGTTCTGGGTCACAGTACAATAGACGTAATTTAACCACCAAAATCCCAGTGGCTGAAACTGAAACGTGACCATACTAGGGTCGTTCAATCAGTAATGAAAATGAGTTATAAACTAAACTTATTTATACTTATTTATTTTCATTCCAAGGAATTTATATCTCTTTCTCACTACTTACTTTATAAGATACCTTCAAGACCACGTTCTTTGGAAATGTCATAGATGGTGGTAAATCACTGCCCTTTAAACCTCTTTACTCAAGCAGAGACATTTTATTTTTTTAAAGGCAAGTAAACAAGCCATTAAGATTTCCACAAAAAAGTTTACTATAGCCACTATATCAGCGCTGACAACCTAGTTGGACCACAGAGAGAAAAAAGGTTGGATTAGCCATCGTTAACCGATTGGCAAAGTTGAGGTAGTCTTTTTATATGGTGCGGCGCAAGTGGGAAGTGAGTGGAATGTAGGTACTCGTAGGTACCTATATGCGGGCGAACTAGGCGGACACAGGTGGTACTCGTTGGCTGCACAAATGTTAAGAATACAAAGGTTTCTCACCTGCGTATGCCGAAGGACGATCCTGAGGCCTTATCCTGTAACGCAATGGCATGTCGATGGCGTCCCAGCAGAAGGACAAAACCGGGGTTTCCTCGTTTTTCTCCTACAACCAGAGAATTAATCCTCTAAAATTAGAATCAAAATATTATTTGCTGTACTACAAAAGTGTAGTGTAGTACAAAAGTACAGTTTCTGAATTTCAAGACTAATTTCCACAATCTATTTTTGAAACAAACCTTAAAATTAATGGATTTTCAAAGGGTTCCGTCCGCAAAACACTACAACAATGAAATTCCTTATTACTTTTCGTGCGCCTAATCAAAGTAACCAGCAAGTCCAACTTTGTTCAAAGAAGGTTGTCAAAATAATGACCACATTCACAGCCTAGAAGGCTGTGCCACATTACGAGCGATTTTGAGTAAATATTTTTACCGACTTCATAAAAAATTGTTTATTAAATTCGACTACTAGGGACCTCTATACTATTGTTGAAATTTCACAATTCGTATATACTATGTTAGTCTATGTAAGCATGTACTAAGCATCTAAACACATGTGCCTCATTAGCCCAATATGACTGATCATGCAAATAGTTAACTTTAGCACCGATTCCAAGCTGCTGCCACACCAGACAGCACGTCGACCCTTACACGCTAACACTACTCGGTTACGTTACGGGCGACTTTACAACAAAAGTGTACGCTCTGAGTCTGACGTGCTGTCGGGTCTACCTATTAGATATTAGAGCTATTCAGGTTTACTTGTGAAGTATTCTTAAAGCGACTAGCCGAGATAGGTACATATTATTATGTTAACCTTTTGTTACAGTTACTGAGTACTGCAACGCTACGTTTGACAATTACCTATGCTGGCCGCCAACTCCAGCTGGTGAAATCGCCGAGCAGCATTGCCCACCATCCCGGTTCAGCTATGTGAAATGTATGTTCACCTATCAATCCACTTCTGTTCAGGGATCTATTTTTAAATTGGGCATATAATTGGGGACCCATTGATGGTAGATGGACGAAGTCCATAGTGGAATGGCGACCTCGAGAGGCGAAGAGATCGGTTGGGAGACCCCAGCCAGTTGGTCCGATGATATAGACCAAGTATCCGGAAAGCAGTGGTTTCGTCATCGTGAGCGGTGTCCTGATCATAGACCTTTAGGTAGATACTCAGCAGTGGGTGTAAACAAGCTGATGATGATGATGATAAATTTGAGAAACTTAAAAAGCATAAGAAATACTAGTGAGTAAAACCGTGATTTAATAGAAAAATGTGCAGTGCTCACGAAGGTTTAAGTTTAAAAATAAGAAATACTATTAGAAATGAAGATTAATTGTATTAAAATTAAAATTTGAATTTAATTTGATTGAATTCTAACATTATTGGTTGGACTTTTAAATTTTATTTTATATTATTATTATTTTCTGAGACACAACTTTTTGAAAATGTCGTTTTAACTTATTACTTTTTAATTAATGTAACTCTTAGATTATGAACTGCCTTACTTTTTAACTGTACAAATTGTGACGTTTTAATTTATTTAATTTTTATCTGTTTTTTAGTTTGTAATCTATGGAAGTGTTAATATTCCGAAATAAATGCTTTGAATGAATTAAATGTTATTGAGGCAGTTTAAAATAAGAGCCAGCGGATTGTTCATAAAATTGACAACAGTGACATATTTTTTTTAGGTGTACTATTTAATAAAAAAATAAAAGCGTGTTAATAAATAATAATTACAGTAGTTTTGTAATATCTTAAATTGCAAACGGAACCCTGATGTCCAGACTTCCAGAGTGTCGAGCAGCTTCGCTGACCGATTGGATAGCCCGATGTTCAAACATTGGGCAACCCATCATGTCTGTCTACCCAAATAAAAATTATAAATACAAACACTCAGCATAAGGCTTGTATTTTTACTTTATGGACTTAATGTACAAAATTGTTTAGAGGAAAAAAAATTTTTCAGATTAAGTCAATTATTTCTACTCGTGTTTTTAAGGGTTGAAGGTTTCTTTCGGTGGTTTGTTTGTCTAATTTAAATACAACGTACCGAGATCTCCATAGATCGCTACCAATCGTTTCGTAAAAAAAAAACAGTACTTTGCTAGTGCTAGTGCTAAGACCATTAATACCATTGGGCAAGACCCGAACAGACCTCAATATCATTCATCGCATAACGGTTTAGATTAGAATATTGATATTCCTAATGACAATAATTTCATGAAATACTTAGGTCTCCTTTCATTTCAGTTATGGCGACTCGTCGTTGCGGAGAGAATGGCCAGTGGATCAGCAGGAATAGCAATGTGACCAGCGATAGGGGGTGGACCAACTACTCGTTGTGTTACCCCCGCGAGGTACAAAATTTGCTTCGTCAGCTGCCCGGGCAAGTGAGTAACAAAAG
Source organism: Zelleria hepariella (assembly GCA_949319315.1). Lineage (NCBI taxonomy): Eukaryota > Metazoa > Arthropoda > Insecta > Lepidoptera > Yponomeutidae > Zelleria > Zelleria hepariella. The sequence continues at coordinate 20,497,334 of OX439379.1, forward strand.
CAAACAAAAGTCAATGATATGATAACTCGCAATATGACATGATAGCAACATGATTCCGTGGACTCGATTTAGAAATTAGGATTTCGTCGTGTTGCATGTTCTATTCCGTGACTTTACCGTTTCTAAAGATGCTTATGCCCCATTTACATTCACAGTTTTGAATAGAAAATGGGCACGATTGAAATTTCGTGGAGAGTCGCGTCTATACGAGGCTCTTCTTTTTGAAGGTTTTAGGGGTATGAACTTTTGTGCCAGTGTTTTTTTCTTTTTCTACACCCATAGGGCGTATAGAAAAAGGGCGTTCAAATTACGAAGCGCACAAAAATGCAGATAGGATAAATTCGGCTTTTACACGATCGTAAGTTACTCTCGTTCTAATATACCCTTTTTTATGCCATTTTATGGATTTAAGACGGAACGCGGGTAGCCGGCTGCTCCATACAAAAAATACAAAAAGGGAGACTGTTTCCTCCCTGGATAATTATTTTGGAAAAAATATGTTTATGCCATTCAATTTATATGTACCTCTGCCATGTACATATGTTTTCCTTTTTTTATAATTTTAATTATTTTAATAAAATTTGTTTAAATAATTAAAATAATAATAAAAAGGAAAACATAGGGACATGGCAGAGGTAAATATAGATTGAATGGCATAAATATAAAAAAAAGATGTAGCCTGTACAATTTGTACATGTCCCACTAACTGGGCAAAGGCCTTCTCTCAGAGAGAGAGTTCGAGCTTAAGGGTAGACGATAGCAAGGTGGCGGGTAATTCAAAATTTTCACAGACTTTTACATTTTGCCCAAAAAACTTGTCGTAGACCAGAACACATAATCGGCTGAATTAAACAAAGTCATAGATACATGCCCCCAACGGGAATCGAACCTAGGACCTTTCACTTCAGAGTCCACTGTTCTACCCACTAGACCACCACCACCACAAAAGCTAAAACGTATTTTTTCTAAAACAGTTATCCAGGGAAGAAACAGGTCTCCCCTTTTGTATGGAGTTGAGGTTACCCGCGCGTTCCCTCTTAACGGTTTCACTTACTTTTATTGTTGTTTCATTCTTTTATCAGTACCTAGGTAGTCGGGTTTTAGATTTTTTTCTTACTTTTTCTCTACTAACGGTTCTTAGCTCTGGTTTTTTTTTCAGGAGGTGTTCGGTGTAGCTGAGATGGTCCGCTTCATGGAAATAATTGGATTCTCTCTGTCTTTGCTATCACTACTGCTCGGATTTTGCATTTTTACGAGCTTTCGGTAGGTAACGTGAAATCAACTATTTATCTTACTTATCCCCAGAAAAGTATTGTCCTACCCTTCTACAGATACACTGTTCTACACTGTTCAAATTAGTAGATAAAGCTATGCGCCTGTGGCAGTGCGGATTTTCTACTTTGTATTGTTTTTAATAAAGATCTGGGGGCACGGCAGTGCCCCCGCCAGGTCGAGCGCGAAGCAAACACTGCCTTACCATCCTTCACTGGAACCAATTCGCCGCATTTTCAGGCCCCTATTTGAGAACTTCTGGATAAGACCAGAACGCAGAAATTTTCAAAATCCAAAATTTCAAGTCTGTAGGTTATTTAGTTCCGAAGTTAAGCGTAAGCAAAGTTTTGCATTTATGACACTCACTCATGATCATTAAAATAGAACTAGTACTTCCCATAAATTCAGAGAGCTGAAATTTGGTACAGAGTTAGGGTTTAATGACCACATAAAGGGAAAACTATAAAAACTAGGATAATAGAAGACTGGAGTACCTGGTGACCCTGATTAGAAAACATAAGAGCCCTATTTCTTCTTGTTAACTTGTAAGTATAAGTATAAAAGCCAGTTCCTTTCATTTTATGCGTATTTGACATGATTAAAAAAAAGTTTGTGAAAAAAGTAGGTACCTATGTACCTAACGTCAGAAATGGGTTCCGCCTTCGTTTGTAGATTGTTTACCCAGAGTTAAATAAAAAAATGTGTTTCTTGTGAGAATTAAAGTATTAAATATTAAAGTCGATTTTTTCAGACTTGAGTATCCTGGTAAACAAACATTACTCGAACACAAATCGAAGCATACCTACCGACGGAATCACAAATCGTAAAGAACCACAATAACTTTTGAATATTACCTTAAGGCTGGAAGATAGTAGTGTGGCGGGAAATTCAAAATTTTCACAGTTTTTTACATTTTGTAGCTAAACTGAGCTATTTTTGTTCAGTGATTTTTCGTTCGCGAGAATAAAACCGTATTCTTTTCATTATTGTAAACAACAGAACAACAATAATTCAGCCGATTATGTGTTCTGGTTTACGACAAGTTTTTTGGGCAGTACCACTGCTTCGTAGACCAGAACACATAATCGGCTGAATTATTGTTGTTTTGTTGTTTACAATAATGAAAAGAATACGGTTTTATTCTCGCGAACGAAAAATCGCTGAACAAAAATAGCTTAGTTTAGCTACAAAATATAAAAAACTGTGAAAATTTAGAATTTCCCGCCACCTTGCTATCGTCTACCCTTAAGTACTAAAGCACTGAATTATTTACAAAACTGGTCATATTTGTCCTTATTTTTGTAATTTTTGTCCAAAATACAATAGTAATTCTTTATAATATCAGTACACAGGTTAACAAAACACACAGATTAGTTTTGACATTTTAGTATTGAGATGGGCATAAGTGAACGAAAGAACGATTTGAAAAATGAATGAAACGCTGAAAAATAATACCAAAAACAAAAATAAATTATACAGGGTGTTAAAAGACCGCCAACAAAGCGGGAAACCACGTATTGTCCTCATCATAAGGAACATTTTTGCCCAAGGAACTATGCCTGGGAAATCAACGGTTTCCGAGATAATGAGGTTCAAAGTCAGACTTTTCAAAACTTTTTTTTTGCAGAAATGTATTCAGTATCTAGTTCTTAACATACCTTCTCAAGAAGCCATATTAAAATTATTAATATTTCTTACAAAAAACGATGTTAAAATTGCAACCCGCAATGTATTATAAACATCGGCACTTCAAGCTTAAGTAACATAAACTGATGCCTACGCTTGCGCAATATGACTTCTGTGCGTTACACGTCCATTGCGTGATAAAATATTTTTCAAATTGTTAACCTTAAATACCAAAATCATTTCCCAGCAATAATTTATCGAAAAAGTACTTTGTTTTGGTGTCCAGTATGCGTGGCTTTCGGGTCTGTTGGCGGTCTTTTAACACCCTGTATACTGCAGGATTGATACGCGTTAAATAAAAAATATTTTCGTATTTATTCCACAGAAATCAGTGTCGTCATAGCAATGCAGCAGTAGTGATAGTGCAGCATGATTTCTTCGGAAATTATTTCTTTTAGGAGTGCTAGCTTGTAAGGGTCGACGTGCTGTCGTGTGTACGCTCCAGGATAAACTAGTATGGCCTAGCCCGAGCTGATATTGACGAATGATTTGGTATGAATATTACCATATCTCGTAAACTAAGAGGTTTAGCGCAAAAATAACGAAATTTTCGAACCCCTTAATAAACCCGAAACCAGGCATTTTACTTTTATAGGTGTTCTTAAAACCGACATAAAGGATGTTAAACATACAGGGTATTATGTTTAAAATGTTCACGACAGATGGAAAAACCTTTGCTCAAGTGCCATCCAATTTTACGTTGACGATCAACTTTTGTGGCTTGTATCCATTTCACTTTTAAAGTTTCATCATCAGGAAACCTATGAAGGCCCTTATTTGGGCAACCCAAAACACAACACTTCCCATACATGGCTTGTACAAGATGTACAAAAGCACTTATAATTAATAAGTAGAGGTATTATTTTAATGAAAATCTGTGGATGGATACACTTGTGAATATGCGAAACAAAAATTACGAGCAAGAGCAAGCGGCGCGCGGCGGGGTTAGTTATCTGTGAAAAAACCTCGGCACAGACAATAGACAGTCTGTGGACAGACTTTGACATTTATTCTGGCTAAACTCCACTTTCTATGGTGGGATGGATAGCGCCATCTAGAGACGTCTTCATAAACGTCAAAAAAAAAACCGAAAAAAGCCTAGTGATTGAGACATTAAGAAACCGATTTTTATTTTCACTGAAGTCGCTAGTGATACCTTGTTCGTTTGAAACTTTGTTAATTAAGACTAGACTAAAATATGCCCATTAATCTAGTAAAGTGATGACTTTTACATGCATTATGTTAGTGGTTAATGGAATGTTTTATTTGCTTTCAAAATATGTATCCGGTACCTAGCTAAAGTTTCCTAAACTGGGGTCACTCAGTGGAAAATTGCATTTTATAATATCAATCGCACGTCTCTTAACAACAATCACCCCATGCGAGAGCATTTCTAAAGTAATTTTATTAGACCCGATTCATTTATTCAGTCTTATCATAGCTAATCACAACTTGTTCATTCAGTTTGTCCCAACCCTATGAATGTCAAATTTACCATTGTTGTTTACCACGATACTCAAGTAGGAAAAAAACGACTTTAGGTACCTAACTGCAGAGAACATGGCGCTAATTATTATTATTATTCGTAAATTCTATTATGTTCTTATAGAGATCGATGAGAGAGCAACACAATTTTAAGCTCGTGTATGTACTTTGATTATTCCTAAAGAAACAATCTCGCCTTTAAAATTACTCCCTCTATCTTACAATCTACTATTTTTTTTTTCCCAGGCTCGGAAAGTATGCTATTACTAGGAACATACGATCGTGGCAAAACCCTAATTTGAACGCGACGCCCCGGACGTAGCTATGGGTGTATAGGAAAAAACGGCCAAGCGAGAGTCGGACTCGAACACGAAGGGTCCCGTACATTATCTATAAAAACGGCAAAAAATCACGTTTGGTATATTGGAGCCCCCTTAAATATTGATTTTATTTTGTTTTCTAGTTATGTTGTTATAGCGGCAACAAAATTAAATACATCATCTCTGTGAAAATTTCAACTGTCTAACTATCACGGTTCATGAGATATAAAAAAGATACTAACTATTTTTACAGGGTGTAACCCGCTGGTCAACATAATGACAAATCTGCAATAAAAAGTTGAAAAACACAACTTTTTTTATAACCTCAAAATTGTAAAATTTTCAAAACTTTTTTGCTTTTGGATTTAGCTCCAATTAAAAAAATATGGTTGTTTGCTTAGCTGTATTTCAATAGCTTCAGGCTGTTAAAACATAGTGAAAGTCTATGGAAACAGTATTTTAAAAATACTTTTCACCCGTCACAGCGCTTACATTTTAATTATTTAATAATCAACGAAACGTCATAGAGCAAAAAAAAATATTTTGGTTGTGATCCCTATCATCAGGTACCATTACCCTGTAAAAAGAGTTAGCATCTTTTGTAACAGCTTGTATACAGCCTGGTGACAGATGGACAGCGAAGTCTTAGTAGGTAATAGAGTCCTTTACCCTTCTTTGGCTACGGAACCCTAATAAAGGAACTCCGTTGACTTGTGGCGTTGCCATGGCGATGGGATTGAAATGTCAATAAAAACAATAAGGGCTATTTTCCCGCAAATAAACTACATAGTTTTGACGCGTTGATCTTGAATAAACCGTTGGCTTCCAGGTCTCTGGTTAACCCGCGCACGCGGATACACAAGAATCTATTTGGCGCGATGTCGGTGACTGTCGTGACACGCCTCACACTCTACATCGACCAGCTCATTGTGAGGAGCACATTCTTCAGCAACGACTACGATGGAATTGATAACTCGGTAAGTTATGTTCTAAATTTTAATGTGTCACCGGTCACCGCGCAAGATGGGTAACTTGTTCGTTCGACGATTTTTAGCCGCCGATGCAAAAAGAGGGGCGTTAGATATTAGCATATTAGCAGGGAAGATAGTTTTAATATTGCTTGAAAAACTAAAAGCAAGTTTTTATTTTTATTTAGGTCCAATTGGATCTACCTACAAGGTGTTACAAAAGATGCTAACTCTTTTTACAGGGTCATGGTACCTGATGATAGGGATGACAACCAAAATATTTTTTTAGCTCTATGACGTTCCGTTGATTTTTTAATAATTATAATGTAAGCGCTGTGACGGGAGAAAAGTATTTTTAAAATACTGTTTCCATAGACTTTCAGTATGTTTTAACAGCCTGAAGCTATTAAAATACAGCTAAGCAAACAACCATATTTTTTAATTGGAGCTAAATCCAAAAACAAAAAAGTTTTGAAAAATTTTCAATTTTGAGGTTATAAAAAAAAAGTTGTGTTTTTCAACTTTTTTTGCACATTTGTCATTATGTTGACCAGCAAGGTTACATCCTGTAAAAAGAGTTAGTATCTTTTGTAACACGTTGTATAATAACCGCGACGTGCGGACACCCTCGGCATTCTCCAAGCGCGAGCGCGATGTGGCGCCAGATAATGCGAGCGCGGTCGCATTTTCTTTTGTGATACGGAACCCTAATAACATCCGGTAGATGTGTATTTATTTACACGGTAGGTACACACGACAGCACGTCGACCCTTACACACTAGCACTCTACTCGGTCACGTTACGGGCGACTTTACAACCAAAGTGTACAGTCTGAAACGCGCTGTCGTGTGTACCTTACTATGGAGGTCAGACACTATGTACAAAGGCGGACTTACCTCCAAAGAAATTAGATCCAGCCAACCCTCACTGTGGTTTTATTACCTAGGTAGGTACTTATTGAAGACGCCGAAAAGTTTCGAGTTGATAATACCGAAGTACTTTGACTAGAAAAGGCTGCAATCATACCTAAGGGAAATTGAAGGTGAATGTATCGGATAAGAAATTACCTTCAGATAAAATTGTTAATTTTTAAGGGTTTTTAAGACTTTTTAGTGTTTTGAAGTAGTTTTATTTATTTTATTTTGGAATAAACAAATACTTGTCACTCAATAAAATTTAAAACATTTTTGATATCTTCTACAAGCAAGATGACATCTCACTATTCAAAAAATATGATAAGTATTAAGAAGTTAATACTTTTTCACTAAATAAAAAAATACAAAAAATAATAATTGATTACTTTCTAAGCAACTTACCTTTGGAATCGGTGCCACCTCAGAAGTAGGAAGGTATAAAAGTAAGATGTAGCCTGTACAGTCGGCCACAGTCTCAGATACCCCTTTTTGTTCGATTGGCGCCCTTATGCCGCGCGCGGTAAGAGCTGCCATGGGGTATCTGAGATTGTGGCCGACCGTACAATGTGAATGTCCCACTAGCTAAGGAAGTAGGAAGGTACATACAATTTCAAACAAAAAAATCATTTATAAATCGGTCTACAATAGGCGGAGAAATCGGTGAACATGATAAGAAAAATTAAAAAAAACATATTTTTTAAGGCTTAGCATATTAGCAGTGTTTCGTACCAAAATGTATTTTTACTCAAAAAAGCTCGTAATGTGGACATTAATTCGACAACCTTCTTTGAGCAAAGTCGGACTTGCGGGCTACTTGGATTAGGCGCCAGAAAAGTTGTATGGAATTTCATTAATGTCGTGTTTTGCGGCCAGAAAAACTGTATGAAAATCCATTAATGTCGAGTTTTGTTTCATAAATAGAACTCAAACATCAGGCGCAAAAAGTATTTATTTAGAATTGGGCTGTATGGGTACTGGCAGTCGACACATTGCATAGAAAAAAAAAGCGCGGCCATATTGTTTTCGGCTTTTCGCGCGTTGTTCGAAGTGATTTTTTCTGTGTTTTTGTTGAAAAAGTGAACTCTTAAAGCGACGAATCCTATATTTAATGTGTTTAACACCCCCGGACATTCAAAAGCAAGTGAAATTAGTAATTGGAAATTTATTGCCACCGAAGTCAAAAGAAGAATACAAGCAAGCTTACCAACAAAAAGTTTGCGGAATGGAAAATCGACAGAAAGTACCTAATCTACGACAAATGGTAAGCTAATTAAATTACTATTTTAATTACTATTCTAATTACTATTTTAATTACTCGCATTGTTTGAGTAAAGCACTATACAAGCCTTGGTCTGCAATGAGTGCGCTGCTGGCCACGCTATGATTGCCTCGAGCTTAGCTTAGCTACGCTCTCGGCCCTCAAGTTTGGTCATCATTGCAGCCCTTGCTGGCCGCGCTATAAAGGCCTCGACCTTCGGTCTCGGCCTTCATTCCAGCTTGTCCATCAAGGGCTGCAATGCTGACCGCACTGTGAGGGCCTTGAGCTGCGCTACGCTGCGCTCTGTCGGCCATCAAATGCGCGCCAGAAACGCACTCATTACAGATCGCGGCAGTAATGTACTATTAACAACGACAGTTTTACAAATAAGTCGCAAAAAAATGGGATGAAATGAATTCAGAAATGGACCCCAGAGTCTGTAAGTTAATGATGATGAAGCGTGCGTGCCTACTTACAAGCAGAGTACAATTTATTTTAACAACATGATTGAAACAAAGAAGCATAGTTTTGTACTGATTTATTTGATTTAAGTAAATCTGATTTTTTATTGAGTAACTAGGTACACACGACTGCACGTAGACACTTACACGAGTGCACTCTATTCACTTACGTTACGGGCGACTTTGCAACAAAAGTGTACCTACACTCTGACGTGCTGTCGTGTGTACTACGTATATAATTTGTTTATACTTAAATACTAAAGTTGTTTTTTTATTATTATACAGGGTCTTAAAAGACCGCCAACAAAGCGGGAAACCACGAATTGTCCTCATCATAAGGAAAATTTTTGCCCAAGGAACTATGCCTGGGAAATCAACGGTTTCCGAGATAATGAGGTTCAAAGTCGGACTTTTCAAAACTTTTTTTTTGCAGATATGTATTCAGTATCTAGTTCTTAACATACCTTCTCAAGAAACCATATCCAAATTATGAACATTTCTTACAAAAAACGACGTTAAAATTGCAACCCGCAATGTGTTCTAAACATCGGCACTTCAAGCTAAAGTAACTTAAACTTATAACTACACTTGCGCAATATGACTTCTGTGCGTTACACGTCCATTACGTGTAAAATATTTTTCAAAATTATAACCTAAAAAAAACCAAAATCATTTCCCAGCAATAATTTATCGAAAAAGTACTTTGTTTTGGTGTCTAGTATGCATGGTTTTCGGGTCTGTTGGCGGTCTTTTAACACCCTGTATTTATTTAAAACCACGCATGGTTAAAAGAAACGAGTCAATAAGCAAAAAGAAAGTGTTTCGTAAATACATAGATATCATAATATTTTACCGAATTAAATTAAATTTTTGATGTGTATTAAGCCTAAGGCAGCGGGACGTGCCCGAAGTGGTCGGAGGGTACCTGCACTTTCCAAAGGGTCATTGAGAATATAATATGACTTACATGGCAGTTTCTTATCTCAGGAACGGTGCCTCTAACAATATTTCCAAGGTTGGGTACAGAATATAATATTCAGACCCCTTATTGTATGCAGCGTTAAAAGTATGGTTTAGGTACCTACATACAGTTTACAGGAGATTTTACTGAAGAAGGTTCTATTATTTAAGACGCCATACGTCTCACAACTAGCGCCGCCAATGGAAAAAATATTTTTTTTGGATGCGTTTTTAACAAAAAACGCTCTTGCGATTTCTCAACGCGAGGCTTAACTATTTTTAGGACCTAAGGTTTGGATTCCAGGATTGGATTTCCTACGAATGCAATCGATTCTCGCCAAAAGTGGACACTTTTGGCGAGAATCGATTGCATTCTTAAGTTCTAGGATCTGGAATCGAAACCGTAGGTTCTAAAAATAGTTAAGCCTCGCGTTGAGAAATCGCAGGAGTGTTTTTTGCTAAAAACGCATCCAAAAAAAAGATATGATATGGTTTCCACCCATTTTAACCCTTCATTGGCTGAAATGAGAAAAACGCTGAAACACGTGTTTAATTTTTTCTGATTTAGTATACTAATACTTAATTTCAAGTAAATCAAACCAAAAACATTTTTTATTTCATACAAACTTTGAACCCCGGTTTGGGCATTTGAAGGGTTAAAATTATATTTTTTTCTTCATGGTAGGTAGTTTTGCCACAAAACACTACTGCAGTTTCAATTTCATAATTGTAGCTTTAATGGTTTAGGCCTGGCATTGATACTAAATCAGGAAAAATCTTCAAAGTTTTCTACCCCTTTTAACCCTTTAGTGGGCAGAATTTTGAAAAACGCTGAAACACGTGTTTAATTGTTTCTTAATTAATATACAAATACTAAGTTTCAAGTTAATCGGACCAAAAAAAAAAATTATTTCATACAAACTTTGAACCCCGGTTTGGGCATTTGAAGGGTTAAAATTATATTTTTTTCTTCATGGTGGGTAGTTTTGCTACAAAACGCTACTGCAGTTTCAATTTCATAGTTGTAGCTTAAACGGTTTGGGCCCGACGTTGACACTACATCACGAAAAATATTCATACATTTCAACCTCGTTTAACCCTTAAACTGCTAAAATTAGAAAAAAGCTCAAACAGGTGTTACATTATTTTTGATTTAATATACGAATTCTTAGTTGCAAGTAAATCCGGATAAAAAATTTTTTTTTTCATACAAACTTTGGACCCCATTTTTACCGCCTTAAGGGTTAAACTTGAAGTAAATCTGTCTTAACCAGTAGCGTGTCCACAAATTACAACTATTGTCAAATTTTCATTGTTTTGGCATTAGCGGTTTTGTTCCAGCATCGATCGTAACTGGTGAAAAAAATCGAAAAACTTTGGCACCCATTTTAACCCTTAAGAACATAGAAATGAGAAAAAATCTGAAATAGGTGTCAAGTCATTTTAAAAAAAAAGTACAAAAAATCAAGATTTAAGAACAAAAGACCAAAAAAAATTTTTTTCCTATACACACTTTCAGCCCTATTTTGACCCACTTAAGGGTTAAATAAAAAAAAATCGCTTCTTAAATGAACCCTCCACCATATAACGCAACTTTTGTCCAAATTTCATACTTATAGGTTCAGCCGTTTGGGCTGTAGCGTGATGAGTCAGTCAACCTAAGCCTTTTATATATATAGATTAGGGCGTCGAGTTCAAATTTCAAAGCGCACAAAAATACAAAGCGGTTTAAAAAAGGATCTTCTACGATCGCATGTTTAATTAAAGTAACAGAGTACTTTCCGAGCATGGGAGATGAAAAAAATATTAACCATTAGGTATAAATGTCAACGTCGATAGATTACGCATTTTGATCGGTAAAGTGAAGAGAAATTATAAAGATAATTCTAATACTAAGTACAACCAGACTCCAGTGACTACCTAAGTAGGTTATTTACTATTGGCACAAAGGCACGTCGTCGGTCGCATCGTCTTCAAACAAAGGGTTTTTGTTCCAGCCGCTTCTATGCTGCTTTTTGTACTTCTTTCTGGAGTACGGCATCTGCGTTACGTTCATGTGGATGCTCATAGAAGGGCTCCACCTGCGCAACGCGGTGACGGCCAACGCGCTGCGCACTCCCGTGCCCTTCCGGCTATACTACCCGATGGGCTGGGGCCTGCCCGTCGTGCTCACCGCCATCTGGGCCGCTTTCACCGCTTGGAGCTACAAGGACGAGCCTGACTCGTAAGTTATCTCATTGCTGGCGCTGAATGCTGAAAGCGATTGCTTTTTGGCTAAATGCCTGTGCAGACGAAGGACCTTCATCCATAAATTCGTGTGCGCTATTCGATGCAGTTGGTTGTAGGTGAGGTGAGATCTATTTTGACAGGTACCTACGCCGGATAATTTGGTCCCCCGTCTGCGCCGACCTGTGTGGATTACTTATACCTAACCTACCTATATTCTAATTATTTTCATAATAGTGAACTTCAAAATTAGCGTCGTCTCGTTTTGATTGTATACAGGGTAACTTTTTAATGGCTTTATTCCAGAAACATGTCAATTTCTATATGTAATTTCCAACAACTTTTGTTCTACGTCTTTTCGAATAGCTCGATTCCTACTAGGTATTTATTTATTGGACGTTTCTTATTCTAAGTTTGATTTTGTACCATTTCAGCGCATTCGTTCCCTTCCACTCTCTACCACCTTTCCAGCCTCTCTTGCTCCTTTTTTTTGTTACACCGCGCCAGAAATTATTAAATATTTTGGAAAAATAATGTTTTTGTTGGAAAAAAATTACGGTTTCACCAAAGTAGTTGGAAACCATATTTAGGACTGTCATATCGAAAACTAAAATCGCAAACAAACGGCTAGTTCTGATTTTTTTATGTGTTGTTAGGACTACTACCAGTAACGTATATCCACGTTTGCAGCTTCGAAATAAATACCTTAGCTAACTTTGCAACTCTCGACAAACCGGGAAATTAGTATGTATGTACGCAACTATTGATGTACCGTTCCCGGGAACATTCCCAATCGCTGGAAACATTGCCGGCAACATTGCCGGCAATGTTCCCCAACTGGGAATTTACTGGGAACTTTGCTCAAATCTTGAGATATTCCAATATTTGTTTGCTGAACTGTACATGATTTTGGATTCTCTATACACCAGGTAATAAATTATCAATAAAAACCCCATAACTTTGAAAACTGCCAGCCCATTGGGAATGTTTCCGGCAATGTTTCCAGTTTATTTCCGGCAATGTTTCCCATTGGGAATGTTCCCGGCAATGTTCCTGGCAATGTTTCCAGTTTATTTCCGGCAAAGTTTCCAAGCAATCTTTCTCGGGATATTTGTTGGTAAACTTTACCATTATTTATGCAAATATCGATGATCTTGTATAGTGTTGTGATGAATTTTATGATAAAGATAATGGAACAGTCGCCCGCAACGTTTTAAACAACTAAAAAGGTTACAGTTTCCCTTTATGATATGTCACAAAGTACGAAATTCTAGATTTAAACAGCTAAAACTTAAAATCCTAACCAACCACACACTACCTTAACCTGCCAAGGTCGAGTCGGATTCGCGCAGCGTTGGTTCCGTAGCATACATGCATAACATGAAATTAGAAGAAAAAAAAATTTTTTATTTTTTATTTTTCCTCATAAATCGAAAATTATACGGGTGGCATGTGTGGCTGACCATTTTATGTCGTTTATAAGAAATGAGGGTTTCACGGTGGTATTACAGAACGCTCATTGATAACACAGTTTAAACTCTTCCCGCACAGTCGGAGTTTAAACATGGTTTAAACTCTTCTCACTAACAGTTTAGTAGAGCTTATTCATTAATCTTAGAGATTCCTTTATTAGGCTAATCAAATCAGTGACAGTGATCATGATGCTCGCTCAATGAGATCTACCCGATAAAAGTATCAAAACTGTAACTGTCCATATCTCCTAAACGGCTAATGCTAGACCCATGTTCATGGTACTCTGAGAAAAGGGCTCGACGAGATCTACCCGATAAAAGTATCAAAACTTTAACTGCCCATATCTCCTAAACGGCTAATGCTAGACACATGTTCATGGTACTCTAAGAAAAGGGCTCGACGAGATCTACCCGATAAAAGTATCAAAACTTTAAGTGCCCATATCTCCTAAACGGCTAATGCTAGACCCATGTTCATGGTACTCTAAGAAAAGGGCTTGACGAGATCTACCCAATAAAAGTATCAAAACTTTAACTGCCCATATCTCCTAAACGGCTAATGCTAGACCCATGTTCATGGTACTCTAAGAAAAGGGCTTGGCGAGATCTACCCGATAAAAGTATCAAAACTTTAAGTGCTCATATCTCCTAAACAGCTAATGCTAGACCCATGTTCATGGTACTCTAATAAAAGGGCGTGACGAGATGTACCCGATGAAAGTAGGTAGATCTCGTCGAGCCCTTTTATTAGAGTACCATGAACATGGGTCTAGCATTAGCTGTTTAGGAGATATGGACAGTTAAAGTTTTGATACTTTTATCGGGTAGATCTCGTCGAGCCTTTTTCTTAGAGTACCCCGTCGTCTAATTCATTCATCTACCAAGTTTCATGGCTTACCTGGGGAAATGTACCTATACATCCCGAGTTTACAGTTCGGGGCGAACTACTAGTATTAATAATTTGGAATATTATAGAAACCCGCGATCAGTCAATCAATTCAGCCCACTGTTGACCATTGTCAAGGAGCATAACATCGGTAGCCAATGGTTGAAGACAAAAAAACACAATAACTCTGAGTTTCATTGAAGATTGAATTCACTAATATATGTAAATCATATGAATAATTCACTTTTATTGGCAATAAGTAGGGATTTCATGGAATTTTTAAAGAAAATACCGATTTTATGCAGTTTCTATATGGCAACACTGTAAGGAAAGACGCTTATGAATTGTCACGTGATTAACGAACGCGATATTTCAAGAATCAGCATGATTGACTTCACTAATATATGTAAATCATATGAATAATTCACTTTTATTGGCAATAAGTAGGGATTTCATGGAATTTTTAAAGAAAATACCCATTTTATGCAGTTTCTATATGGCAACACTGTAAGGAAAGACGCTTATGCATTGTCACGTGATTAACGAACGCGATATTTCAAGAATAAGCATGAATTATAAACAAAAAAACTACTGGGAATTTATGGGAACATTGGGAAAGTTTCGGAAACTTTCCGGCAATGTTTCCAGTGGAAACATTGCCGGGAGTGGCAATGTTTCCAAGCGTACATCACTATACGCAACGTCTTTATTTCAGTTTTTGGATTTTGTTTCCTACGATTGTTTTTATCTTGGTATACAGGTACAGGATACAAAACAATACAAAACCATGTACAAGAAAATCAAATCCCACCAAAAACATTCTGTAAAAAACTAACCAAGTCTCGATGCTTGTTTATCTCTAGAAAGTAATGAAATCTAGACAAAGTCGTGCCAAGTCTAAGGTTCCTTACTGCGATTTCTTTATTAATATAGTTAATTTTGTGTGACTTGGCCATACAGCGAGACCAGCTGAGGGTTCTTCATCAGATACTTCAGACCTTCGATTTATGACATCAAATGAAGCGGCCCACCAAGTTGAATACTTTTTGTAAAGGCGGTATATGTCGATCCACAGGATGGCCCAAACATAGACGTCAAGCGAGAAAATCTAGATAGCTGACACCGAGGGCTACCCGAATCACCCTCATGTATGTTCAGCCATTTTTTGTCGTTTAGAAATTATGAAGCTTTTAAGGTTTTTTTGAAAAAAATTACCTATCATTGAATTTTATTAAGTAGCTTTTTTTTCTTTTGATTTTTCAGAGATATTTTTTATTCTTTAGGGTCTCAGATAATTTATCTATTACCAAAAAAATAATGATCAGCTATGGACTTCTAGAAGTTACCGCAATTTTGATCCAAAGTCCAAAAATGTTGTTTTCGAGAAATCATCACTGAAATAGTTAGTATGGAGAAAAAATTAAGTAGAGGTCTGAAGGACTTTTCTTTTATTTCAAAAACTTCCTTAAAGCCTTAATGCTCAGAATAGTACAAAAAAATTGTCACTTTATGGGACTTTTATTCAAGTAATTCGCGATCAAAGTCGAAAAACTGGAGTTTGAAGAAATTTTATTTCAATAGATTTTAATTTATTTTAGTTTATTTGGACAAAAATCATTGCGGATCGGCTTAAAATCATCTGTCAGTAGGATCTGCATTAGAATATCACAAAAAAATAAAAAATAATGTCATTTAATTTTCAGACTTTTTTTATTTTTTTTCTTTAAATTTATTTTTTTCTTCATGTTTTGTAAGTAAATTTGATAATTAAATAATTTAAAATTCAAATAATGAAAAAAAAAGAACAAAAACAAAATATTTTATGGTATTTTTTTATTTTTTTCGTAAATTTCCTGTACAGACCTTTCTGACAGGCAATATTAAGCCTACCTGCAATGTTTTTTGTCCGAATCAACCAAAATAAATGAAAATCGATGAAATAAAATTTCTTCCAACTCCAGTTTTTCGACTTTGATCGCAAATTACTTGAATAAAAGTCCCATAAAGTGACAAATTTTTTGTACTATTCTGAGCATTAAGGTTTTAAGGAAGTTTTTGAAATAAAAGAAAAGTCCTTCAGACCTCTACTTAATTTTTTCTCCATACTAACTATTTCAGTGATGATTTCTCGAAAACAACATTTTTGGACTTTGGATCAAAATTGCGGTATCTTCTTAAAGTCCATAGCTGATCATTATTTTTTTGGTGATAGATAATTTATCTGAGACTCTGAAAAATAAAAAAAATTGCAGAAAAGACGAAAGAAAAAAAAGTTACAAAATAAAATCGAATGCTAGGTTTTTTTTTTCAAAAAAACCTTAAAAGCCTCAACCAGAGATGGGCACGTACCCGGGTATATACCCACCTGTGGGTATTTACCCGATATGTACCCGGTAAATACCCGTATGCACCCATTTGCTGGGTACATTCAATTTGTGATTTCAAGTATAATGAAAATTATTAATATGAAAAACAAAGTATGCCAATCAATTCTAAACCATATTCCCTACGCAAAGTAAGTCTTAGTAATTTTTCGTTGAACGCATATTTACAAAGTTATGCATGTTTTTGTGATTTCTTTGTATGAAAACGAATATTCATAAGGACATTTTTCTTATATTTTTATAGAATTAACAACCGGTATGTGTAAAAAGTACTTTGTCATACTTTGTATGACTAATAAAATAGTTTTTAATATGAATTTAACAATAATTATTATTGATTAGGAACCAAGTGTCAAAAATTTATATTTACATTGAAACGGTAAACAATACACTGATGAAGTCAGGTCATTTCGGTCTAATTAAAATGCGAAGACGGGTTAAGTGTTGCAAATAACAATAAATTATAATCATAAAGTATGGTTTTATGTTTGTTCTTACCGAACAAAGAATAACTAAAACTTATTAAATGCGATATTTTATTTATTTTATTTTGCAAATGGCATTGTGCTCAAAATGCTATACGGTGAAATGTAAGTCGTCCAGCCACCTCATTACTTCCGAGTCAGCCTCATCGACACCGCCGCCTTGGATGGTGAACAGCGGGTAGTCGTAGTTAATGTGGGACATCGTCTAAACCCGCCCGCACACAGAGATGGGCGATGAATTTCTGCCTTTTCTGCCCAAACAATTTTAATCGGGCAAAAAGGGTTTAAATCGGGCAGAAATGGATTTTTGCCCATTTCGGCGGGCATAAATAGAAATTCACTACAAATTACTTTTTTGTTTACAGGTTTTGTAAACAAAAAAGTACTTCTAAAATAAACACTACAAATTATTTTTTTGTTTACAAAACCTTATTTGGAAAATATTAAATAACAATAATAGGAAAGAAAATTGGTTGCGGTGTAGTGTTGGGGGCGCTACCGGCGCTATGGGCCGAAAACTTACACAAATAAAATTAATATTAAAATTTTTTGACCGGTTACTGTATGGTTAGATTCTGGAGAGCAAAAAAAGTCCTGTATCTTGATGCCGGGAAACGCACTGTTTTTGAGTTATGTATTTTTTTTTATCAAAACCTCATTACCCAAAAACGGTACGTACCTACCCAACCGAACCTACGGATCTCGGACCTATTTTTATGGGATTCGGTTGGGTACGGACCTACCCAACCGAATCCCATAAAAAAAACACCCCCAACGCGACCCAGTTACTAGTTTCCCGACGCCCGACAGAATAATTTTGAGTTTTTTTTTCAAGACTTCATATTTCAAAAACGATGCGTATTCCAGCACTAAGTGTTCCTAGCGCCTACCCAAGCAATTCCCGTCAAAAAAGTTTGATTTCACTAAAACAGTAATTTAAAATTTGAAGTGAAATGGTCAAGTATATGGAGAGTCCTAGAAGGGCGGGGTATCCCCAGTAAGATCATCGGAGTCATTAAAGCCCTATATGTGGATTCGACATGTCGAGTGTCCCACCAGGGACAGCTCACCGAACCGATCCCGGTCACTGCTGGTGTGAAACAGGGCTGTCTCCTGTCACCGCTACTGTTCCTCATGGTCTTGGATGACGTCATGTGCAGAGCGACCAGTGAGAAGAGGAGGGGTTTGCCCTGGGTACACAACAGCGTACTAGAGGACATCGACTTCGCTGATGATCTCTGCCTGCTCTCCACAAGCCGAGAAGCCCTTCAGGATAAGACAGATGACCTTATCAGGGAAGCTGCACGAGAAGGTCTCCGCATCAACTGTGCAAAGACGAAGGAGATGCACACTCAAGATGCACAAGCTGTCGATGTCAGCGGTGAGGCCGTGGAGCAGGTCCAGCAATTTACCTACCTGGGTGGAGTGGTGGGGCCACATGGAGGAGCTGACATGGACATTGAAGCCCGCATCAACAAGGCCAGAGCCGCCTTTGCACTGCTGAAGCCTGTCTGGAGTTCCCCGGTCATTACACGCCGCACTAAGTTGAGGATCTTCGAGTCAAACGTTAAGTCAGTCTTGATGTATGGGTGCGAGACGTGGTTCGTTAGAAAAGACCTGTCCCAGAGGCTGCAGGTGTTTGTCAACAAATGCCTGCGGAGGATCCTGGGGATTTTCTGGCCGCGGACCATATCAAACGCCCAACTCTGGAGGCTGACCAAGCAGAAGGCGGTCAACGAAGAAATCCTCCTTAGAAAGTGGGGTTGGCTCGGACACACACTGAGGAGACACGACACCTACCCAACCAAGCAGGTGCTAACCTGGCTGCCCGAGGGCAAACGGCGAGTGGGTCGACCCAAATCCACGTGGCGCCGATCGGTCACCAGCGAGGCGCGGAAGGTCGGTCTGGACTGGAACGACCTCGAACCAACTGCGCAAGATCGTCCCAAGTGGAGAAAACTTCTTCGAGCCCTATGTCCCTCCTGAGGGATAACAGGATTTAAGTAAGTAAGTAAGTAAAATTTGAAGTAGGTACATTATTTAGTCTATATCACTAAACAGCTGACCCTAGACCTCAAGCACAAGATGGACACTGTAAACTATTTCGATATTTTTGTATGCAGTGCAGTGTATAGCTTAGTGTGATTGTTTTTCTATTCTGTGAACCATCAACTTACCTAAGTCCGACCGCTACAGGATAGGACGTGCGTGTCAGAGTATGATACTTTTATTTAATACCTCTAGGTGTTCGTTATTGGATATCTCTTTCTCTCACTTAGAAGGCATTATCATGCAGGGCTCACGTCAACATCGTCTAGAATTTTTTCCTTTACTTCGTTTTCAAATTTTGTTACTTCTGGCAAACAGAAAAGTAACTTGGAAATTGGAGTGCATGTTTCGTAAAGTTAAAAAATCCTTGTGCATAGTTTTTTTATTGGATTCTAAACGTACTAAAGCTCATTATAGAAGCTTTAGTACGTTTCCAGAAACAGGTGGCATTGTTTCAACATTTTACAAAAACCTTCGTCTAGTAGTGCTGATTTATCTTCCGTTGGTAAGTGTGTATCAGTCCTAGCCTTTTCGTGGACAGCCAAGGTTTGAAGGGCAACTTTAGTCTTTTGCATACTTATACCTAAGCAATGACTTCCCCAACAGGTATCACAGGACATTCCTATCGTATCATCGAATGTCTTTTCACCGAATGTAGTTTCATCGACAACGAATCACCGAATGGTCGGATCATCGATGGTACACTTCATCGAATAGGTCGTTTTATGAAATGCCCTATACCAATATTTAGAGCTAGAGCAGTGGTAGCCCAGTAGGTACCTACTACAACTATCGTTTCACAAGCTGCCACCCGGCAGTACCTATTCAAATGTCCCACCACGCGCGTGCCCACTGCAGATTGGCGTTTTTCTCATTATATACCCGACGTTCAGGTTTCCTCACGATTTTCCCTTCACTAGCAAGTATTGTCACTACAAATGTAGGACAGATAGACAGACAGCGAAGGCAAAGTTTGCACTTACTCATTCATCACATCATATAATTTTCAATAAGAGTTATTTTTAAATAATAAAGTAGAACGTTCGATAAAACGAACCTTTCGATGATCCGACCATTCGGTGATTCGTTGTCGATGAAACGATATTCGGTGAAAAGACATTCGATGATACGATAGGAAACCGTCACAGGGTAATTTCAAACTCTCGCCAACATTTTTTCTTTTACAATTTTGTCCAGTCCCTACTTTTTTTTCTCTTTTCTCATTTTAATAATCTTCACATGAGGTTTCATGTTACAAACATTTAAATTAAGTTCGTATTTCACCTTGCTGTAGCTTCTTTTGTTACCGATTATGCACCGAATGTAAGGACAAAATTAATTTCATTTCCGCCCGGCGTTTATTATAAATGCCCGGCGTTTATTGGGCAGAAATGGATTTTAATCCAGCGGTGGATTTTAACCCGGGCATTTACCCATCTCTGCCCGCACACGCAACTCGGGTTCGACCCACAGTTACATTTTGTGTATTTAGCTCCGCACACCTTCCCCGTAAGACCCGGAATCAATTCATTTGAGTCCAGTGCTTTCTGGGAAGATGGAAACCTGGCACACGGATATCTGGCTCGGACTCGAGAAGCTTGTTAGGCAGGTCACAGATGTCCACTGATCCCGCCATTTCTCCATCAGCGTTCTGTCGTCCTGCAAGAGTTCGTGGGCCTGCATGGCATGGCAAAAGATCTCTCTGATGGTAGGCGAAGATCACTGCGGGTTGCCTGAAGATAAGGTTCTAGTGGCAGGTGCGGCATATTGTTGATCTTATCATAATCCATTCTGATCATTAATTATCTTCACAGACGTGACGGGAATATGTAGGAAATGACGGGAAGCCAATTGGTGTTTGTGGGTCTGACGGTTCCGGATATGTTCCTAATGGCGCTGTTCAGTTCAACGTCAACCAGGTCAGTATGATGGCCGGCCTACACTGGCTCGGGCCGCACTATGGACAAGGGCTAGTGTTGATATGCGCAGTGTATCCGCTTTGCAGCCCCATCTTATCGCTGCCAGTTTCCGTATCAGGTTGCAGCTGTTTGATACCGTTTTCTTTACTTTCATGAGGGGGGCTTTAAGAGTGGAAGTTCTGTCTAGAGTTACACCAAGTTAGCCTGGGTTAGTGTCGTGTTTCATTGCAGAAACTGCGTTCAACATCTTCACTTACTAGCTTGCCTATTGTTGAGGTAAAAGGAGCAGCCCAGTTTTACATGGGTTGGGTTTAAGTCCCCAGTCGATGAAATAGCGCTCAAACTTTGCAACGGCTTCCTGAACCAGTGTTGTCGCTTTGTCCAGTGTCGAAGCTTGTGCTGTGATGGCAATGTCGTCGCCTACATAAATGATCACCCGGAGACTGACGTAGATTGTCGTAGTTTTGGTATGTAACTGACGTAGACGTTGATAAGCGTAGGCGCCAGGACTAAGCCCTGCGTAACACTATTGTTAAGAGTTTGGCGTTTGAAAGGAGGGCGTCATAAAGACGATACGTGCGTTGCATTTAAAAAAATTACGAGCTCGTAAGGTATTCCCTGATTGTTCCTGTTTCCAGACATGTTCCAGAGAGTTTTAAATGCTGAGCTGAGATCCACCAATACCGCCACTGTTTTGAGTTTCTTTTGGAATCCTGCTTTGACGTTAGAAGTTAATACTAGCACTTGGTCAAAGCAACCCTCAATTTTGGTGGGATTTTGACCGAACCAGGGTTGCATCAGAGAATGGCAACCATCTTGCCATACCATGCAGGCCCATGAACTCTTGCAGGACGACAGAACGCTGATGGAGAAATGGCGAGATCGGTGGACATCCGTGGACCTGCCTAACAAGCATCTCGAGTCCGAGCCAGATATCCGTGTGCCAGGTTTCCATCTTCCCAGAAAGCACTGGACTCAAATAAAATAGATTCCGGGTCTTACGGGGGAGGTGTGCGGAGCTAAATACACAAAATGTAACTGTGGGTCGGACCCGAGTTGCGTGTGCGGGCGGGTTCAGACGATGTTCCACATCAACTACGATTACCCGCTGTTCGCCATCCAAGGCGGCGGTGTAGATGAGGTCGACTCGGACGTAATGAGGTGGCTGGACGGCTTACATTTCACCGTATAGCATTTTGAGCACAATGCCATTTGCAAAATAAAATAAACGAATGTAATAAGTTTTAGTTATTCTTTGTTCGGGAAGAACAAACGTAAAACCATACTTTATTATTATACATTTTTGTTATTTGCAACACTTAACTCGTCTTCGCATTTTAATTACACCGAAATGACCTGACTTCATCAGTGTATTGTCTACCGTTTCAATGTAAATATAAATTTTTGACACTTTGTTCCTAATCAATAATAATTATTGTTAAATTCATATTAAAAACTATTATATTAGTCACACAAAGTATGACACAGTACTTTGTAAACATACCGGTTGTTAATTCTATAAAAATATAAGACAAATGTCCGTATGCATAATCGTTTTCATATAAAGAAATCACAAAAACATGAATAACTTTGTAAATATGCGTTCAACGAAAAATTACTAAGATGTACTTTGTGTAGGGAACATGGTGCAGAACTGATTGGCATACTTTGTTGTTAATTTTAAGTCACAAATTGTATATACCCAGCAAATGGGTGCATACGGGTATTTACCGGGTATATACCCAATGTACCCGGTAAATACCCAAACGGGTAGATTGGGTATATACCCACCGCCCATCTCTGGCCTCAACCAAACAATTGTTACACATACTAACCATTATGAATCTTGTTATTTGAAATAAATGAATTATATATATTATATATAACTTCTAAACGACAAAAAATGGCTGAACTGTGATCCGGGTGATCCGGGTAGCCCTCGGTGTCAGCTATCTAGATTTTCTCGCTTGACGTCTATGTTTGGGCCACCCTGTATAATAGTTTGGTTGGGCTCTTGTATTTTCTAATCAGGGTCAACAGGTACTCCAGATCTTCGATTATCCTAGTTTTTATAGTTTTCCCTTTATGTGGCCATTAAACCCTAACTCTGTAACCAATTTCAGCTCTCTGAGTTTATGGGAAGTACTAGTTCTATTCTGATGATCATGAGTGAGTGAGTGAGTGTCATAAATGCGAAACTTTGCTTTCGCTTAACTTCTTGAAATTTTGGATTTTAAGTATGTGATTATAGCTTATTGGATGACGCAAATTTCTGCGTTCTGGTTTTATCCAGAGGTTCTCAAATAGCCTGAAAATGCGGCGAAATGGTTCCAGTAAAGGATGGTACGGCAGTGTTTGCTTCGCGCTCGACCTGGCGGGGGCACTGCCGTGCCCCCAGATAGACTCGTATTTTATAATATTCCAAAATTTCCTCCCATTGTGGTAACTGGGTAAAAAGTGTATTTACAGTTGTGATTTTATTTTGTATTTGCGTATTTTAGCGTATTCTAGTGTTAAAATTAATGATCGTCCTAATTTAGAAGTTGGCGTGTTTTAGGTACAATACAAAGCTATTTAAAAATTGCCCTGTATAATAAGAGCGAGATGGAGGGCGCATCTTATGAGACAGTTGAAATTTTCACACATGATGTATTTTTGTTGCCTTGCCGCTATAACAAAAAATACTAAAAAAACAGAATAAAATAAATATTTAAGGGGGCTCTCATACAACAAACGTGATTCTTGCTCGATATTGATAACGTCAAAAAGTAATAGACGCTTGTAGAATGTCATTGCTTGTACCTATATTCACTTTAAAAATCAATAATTAAATTAAAATAAAACAAATATTTAAGGAGGGCATAAAAATCATGTTGTTGTATGGGAACGCAACAGACATGTTTTTTTGCGTTTTTATAGATAATGGTACGGAACCCTTCGTGCGCGAGTCCGACTCGCACTTGGGCGGTTTTTTTTTCCTTACTGACACGGGTTTTTTTTTACTTCTTTTGTTGCAGGTGCTGGTACGGGTATAACTTTGATAAAGTTTACCTGATACTTCAGGTGCCCCGCCTGCTTGTTGCTGTGGTAAGTGCTAAGTAGTCTCTGTCAAACCTTGCTTCCTACGTCTAAAGCGAATGCATACCTACGTCGGATAGTTATACAAAATAATATTTATTTATTTATTTATTTATTTGGCACACAAAACAGATTACAAACAATTAATTTACAAAATAGAATACATTATGGTTGAGAACCAGCTTGTAGCCCAAAGGTTGTGTACACAGCATGATCATAAAGTGTTGTTAAAACTATCTTAATCTAATACTAAAACTAAACTAAAACTACTTAGGCTAACTAAACTAACGATTATCCTAATCTATTTTATTTTTGAGTTTTTATTTATATAAAACCTACGTGCTACCTAAGTATCTGAAGAATAAGAAAAAACCGGCCAAGTGCGAGTCGGACTCGCGCACGAAGGGTTCCGTACCATTTACTATAAAAATGGCAAATAAATCATGTCTGTTGTATGGGTGCCCCCCTTAAATATTTGTTTTATTTTAACTTAATTATTTATTTTTAAAGTGAATATACCTACATATATTTAACTAAATATCCTGTGAATATTTCAACCGTCTACCTGTTGCCGTTATCAATATAGAGCAAAAACGAGCAAAAAAAACAAGTTTGTTGAATGGGAGCCCCTTTAAAGTACATTACTGCCGCGGTCTGTTATGGGTGCGTTTCTGGTGCGCTTTTGATGGCTGACAGTGCGAAGCTCAAGGCCATCACAGCGCGATCAGCATTGCAGCCCTTGATGGACAAGCTGGAATGAAGGCCAATACCGAAGGTCGATATCATGCGTAGCAAGCAGCGCACTCATTGCAGACCAAGCTTGTATAGTGCTTTACTAACAGGCATTTTGCCTTTTGTCTTAGATTACTTTCTGTCGATTTTCCATTTACATGTCGATAGCTTCGTTATCTATGTCTGCAACTATATTTTATCGTCCAAAGTGAAATTAAAATGTTGAAAAGTGCGAGCGAGTCGGCTGCAGAGCTCCAGGGGATTCTTAAGTAAAGGAAAAAGTCCAAGAACCGTAATATTTTATAATCACTAAACAAGAAATGGGGTCCATGTTTTGCGTAGTGAACCCGTTTTACAGTGGGGCGACCGTCGATGCGCGAGTCCAACTCACAATGGGCGTTTTTCCTAGTGTTAAATTTGGCTCCAATCGCTGTCAAACTCAGTCTTAATCTGTGGTTTCCCTATAGATAATCCTATATAATCACCTAATAATATTTCCCTATGAATCACACCACAGATTTATAGACGCCCATTGGCCAAGTCAGAGTTTTTTTTATTTGCGTTAAATGAGATTGGTTATTTCTGTCAATCTCTTCATTGGCCTACTTTTTTTTACAGATTAATTTATTGTTCCTTCAAAACATACTGAGTGAAGTTATTCGCAAGTTGAGGAACAATGCGAACAACGAAATGGAGGTCATGAAGTAAGTACTTGCTGTAAGTAGGTATTTTAATTTTAGCTTTTGTATCACTATCAATATCCCATCGGGCCAGGTAGATAGGTACCTATCCTCTTGGGTGGCTACCATTCTTGTCCACTCTGCTTCATAGTTTGACTGATCATTAACATAATCTCATCTCATCTCATCATGTCCACTTTGTGACGGGGTTTCGATTTCGGCTTAACCTAAATACTTGGTTTATCATGGAACCTAAATACCTACTTGGTTTACCATCACAAGAGACGCATCTCTTGTGATGACCTTGATACCTGAAACTATTGTGAAGGAGACCTCGGGACGTGAGGTGAACACTCTAGGTACTTTTTATCACCCTCTATGAGAAAATTAATGAGTGGAGATTACGAATAATTAGCGTCCGATACAATGTTCTCTGGATATACAATACTTTTATTCTCACTACTTGAGGAAGAAACTCTTTTATTTTATGAAACATAAACAAACAATGGGCCGTTTTCAAAGCACATATTCAAAACAGTTCGTAGATGGCGCTTACTATGAGTGCTTTGAAAACCGCTCATTACGAACGAAGACTGAATGCATTTCTGACGTTTTTATTTTTTCACATTTTATTTTATTTGTTTCGCGCGCGGTTTATTTTTTTCAAGCTGCCAGTTTCTTGTCGTTGTATTGGTCGTGCGTGATCAGCGAACTGTCGTGATACTCGTGATTGATCTCTTTCAATGTTGTCTGTGGTATCTTTAGTCATTTGAACTTTTACTTACAATATCCACATTCCAAATTCAAATCACTTTTAGTCCATCCGGGATTAATTTTAATTAATTTAGTAAATCTAAATCTAATCTATTTTAGTCCCCGTTTGCGGGGCACTAGGTCGTTTTGAATAGATGTGATAAAAAAGTATTACCCCTATCTACATTCCCAGGAAAGCCACCCGCGCTGCCTTGGTGCTGCTACCCCTGCTAGGAGTCACCAACACCCTCGAGATGTTCAGACCGCCCATAGAACCGATGTGGCTGTTCACAACTTGGAGCTTTCTTGTTCACTTCTTGCGCTCCTTCCAGGGATTCTTTTTGACATTTGTTCATTGCTTCATGAATGTTGAGGTAAGAACCTTAAACTTTATGAGAATTAGCAGCCGTAGATAGAATTAATTACAGAGACGAACCAAGTCTGTATTTGGTGATCTAAACTTTCTTTATACAGCATACTTACAGCCTAGATCACAAATATCAAAGCCCAAAAGTCGCTTGTGCTTTGCACCGAAGCGGGCTCCTTTCTTTTCAGAATTAGGATTTGTTTTGTTGGGATATAATTTTACACGAGTAGGTACCTAAGTAGATGTCGAGCTGGCATTTTTGTAGTCCTTTGTCCGAGACGCGTATTTCACTTTCCCTGTTCAATTGGGAACAGCTGCCTCTGAACTAAACAGTACCTATGCTTTTTTCCATGTATCAGCTGATCGGTGCGCAGTCTAAAAGCTACATAGGTAGATACATGACAACTATGAGTTTCAACGTGTATCGTTTCAGGTAAGTGTACACGAGGAATTTTTCCGGCAATAGGTAAGTAATAGTTGAATGACCCACCAAAACTTGTGATAAGACTGCGCACTGCGCAACGCTTTTCTAGTTCAATTTTCAGTCTGATATCACGAGAAAGACTCTTAGTTAAACACGAAAAGTGAAACACGCGTCCGACTCACCCCTCGTGGCCCTTAAATGTCCTCAACCGTTATACTGCCCTCTCAAAAACATAGACGAGGATCCCGTAGGTACGCAAGAAAGACTGAACCCAAAAAGTCGGTCATTTGAAATCTTACTTTCGTGTACCTACCTACTTATTAGGTATTTTTGTTTTATCAGTAGTTTTCTTTGTCGACAAACGCCTCAATTTTAAGTTTATACATACCTATCTACCTACTACTCTTGACTTGACTCTTTTGTGCGATGCTAATGATACCTACGAGTACAATACCTACGAGCCATACGTAGGTATCCGGTAAGTCTCCTACCTTGGCTTCCAAAGACCTATTATAGCCCAGTCATATAGGTAAGGATTTGACCTGGGAATGATAGATAATAAGCTGGAAATTCAAATCTGTTTTTCGCGATTATCCAGGTTTCTATGGCTCTAATGATGCTGACTTCTATTATAAAATTGTAGATCATTTTAAATTCTCGACAAATTTTGTTTCAAGCATTTTTTATGCGCTCAAGCGTTTTTGAGATAGATGGCGAAAAGCGCGTAGCTAGACCAAGCAACTAGACTAAGTTTGGTAGGTACCTATCGTTTTCGTTTAATTCGAGGACCGGGAATTCATTTCTGGAACTAAATATTCACCCATCCCTAAAAAAGGTAAGTTTAAGAAAAAAAAAATAATCATCCTCAATGAAAACACTTTTATTTTACAAAAAAATAATTTATTATTTTTATTTCCAATACTTTTTTGACTTATTTATATTTTATATGTATTATGGTATAAAAACCAATCATTGAAAATTGAAATCATGAAAATCGGTAGAGCCGTTTATTTTATAAAAAACTTTAAAGTTTTGTTAAATAAGTGGCGCCATCTGTGTTCCTAAGGGATGAAAATGTTGCTGCTGCGGGTAAAATTGCTTATTTTAGTCTCCACTATCACTGCGCAAAATGGCTAGCTTCCATCACAAAAAGAAGTTTTTTTCTCTACAAGTTATTATGACGCGAGGGCAACAATACCCCGCTACATGTAAACCTAAATATTTCCTATAGACTACTAAATATATTGGCATGAAGTTTTTTTATTAAATTTCTTATTAAATTAGTAACGGTATAAATTATAAAAAATATACCCTTTTCATATTTTTTTTTGCATAACTTAGTAAAAAATGACAATAAAAAATAAAAAA
The DNA here is from genome assembly GCA_949319315.1 of Zelleria hepariella. Taxonomy (NCBI): domain Eukaryota; kingdom Metazoa; phylum Arthropoda; class Insecta; order Lepidoptera; family Yponomeutidae; genus Zelleria; species Zelleria hepariella. Next base: position 20,525,481 of record OX439379.1, read on the forward strand.
TTACAAATCGTAGGATTTTCGCCAGCCATTAGTTAGTTTCTTTTTAATCTTATTTTTTAGTTGTACAATAAGTAATTTCCTTTTGATTAAGATATCAATGATTGAAATCGATTTACCCGTTAGGCTGTAAGAAATTTTCAAAGTTTATTTTTAGAAGTAGCGCCCTCTCTGTTCCTAAGGGACGAAACTTGTGCTGCTGCGGGTCAAATCGCTTATTTTTGTCGCTTTGCACAGTGATAGAAGATCACTGTGCAAAGCGGCTTGCTTTCATCATTAAAAGCAGCTTTTTTTTCATAGCTGCTAAGACTAAAACATGTAAGACCTTTTTTGTATAAAACTTTTTTTTTTGGAAATTAATAAAAAAAAAATTGTGGAAATTTAGTTCCAGATATGAATTCCCCGTACTCGAATTATAAAACGATACCAAACTTGGTCTAGTTGCTTCGTCTAGCTACGCGATTTTCGCTCTATATCCCAAAAACGATCAAAGTGTACCTAAGTTCTTATAGGTAGTACCTACATTGAAATCATAATTATCAGTTCACGAGTTCACATGTATAATACACATAATTTATATAACTCTTTATTTGCGGTCTTTTTTTAAATTGATATTTCTACAAAGTATTTCTAAAAACGGTATTATATACTTTTTGTTTTTTCTAAAGCACTAACCCGTGCTAGGGAATAATTTAAACATTTATAATAAGTTGAAAAAATTCACTCGGGAGTACTGTAGATGCGAATTTCTTCAACTAGAACTAGAACTTGTTGAAGAAATTCGCATCGACAGTTACTTGACTCGGTAGTTCAATTGGTAGAGCGCCTGCACGGTATGCGGAAGGTTGCGGGTTCAAGTCCTGTCCCGAGTGAATTTTTTCAACTTATTATAAATGTTTAAACGGTATTATATACTTAAAAAAACCTAATTTTTTACCCTTATCTATTTCACGTTGCGGTGAAAAAAGTAGGTACTTACGCAATCACCGATAATACATCGGCGTGAAAAGTCCATTGGTACATAGGTACACTCTTTTGAAATTGCCGTAGTCGGGAAAAAAGAGGGTAGGTAACGAATTGACTCGAAAAGGTTCTAACAAGAGGCTCCGATGGCACCTGCGAGGACCATTCTTACATAATACTTTAGCTATTTACTTGGTAACCTATTCATGACAAGCTTTGTGTGATCCGATTTTACAATGACAACAACAAAATTGTAATAGCTAGATGCTACATATTAAACTCAGGTATCTAACAGGGTATGTTTCCCAGTAAACTAAAATCTACTCTAATTAAACCAATACATTTAAAAAACCCGGCCAAGTGCGAGTCAGACTCGTGCACCGAGGGTTCCGATAGGATTGTAAGGGGGATTTTTTTTTAAAACTTCGAATCGAATTTTAATCGAAAACTGTAGGTATACCTACCTATGATCATAAAAATAATTTAAATCAGTTTTAGCTTGTCTTAATGAAGTCTTTCATACAATAACATGGGATCGCCTATTTTTCTTGTCGACCTTATTTTTTGGGATGTAAGTATAATCCGTGCGGGATCAGAATGGGATAATACCTTTTGGAACTGAGAAGCCAGCGGTCCTGTAGCGTCAGCATTTCGGCAAACTCTAGTTGTCTATGGCAAACTCACGTCGAAACTTGCTTGTGTTTTCTGTGCACGTGGGTGTCTGCTCGAGTTTTATCACGTTTTATTCAATTAATGCAATAACATTGAATCCTTTTAGATTACAACCATTAAACATTTTTGTGTTTTTCCAATTTCATAACCCTATGATAGAACGTAGCACTAAAATTTTTTTTACTGACGCTACTCGAGAACTGTAATTTTCGATTCAGTTCCAAAAGGTATTATCCTATTCTGATTCCGCACGGATTATAATAAATAAAATATTACAGATTTCGGATCGATTCCTTTTTGCTTCTTGACAAATTTCATGATCATATTTCTAATTCTAATTCAAATTTCTAGGTCAACGAGGAAGTAGGTACGGTCGGCCAGTCACAGATGCCCCATAGCAGCTCTTCCCGCGCGCGGCATAAGGGCGCCAATCGAACAAAAGGGGGTATCCTAGCGTGTGGCCGACTGTACCTACCGTGTAGGTAATGTCAAAATATGCGGAAATATGCTGCATAAAAACGGCCATTACTTTCTATTGCGTATCTAAACAGAAATAATCACAGCTTCAAGAGGCTGCAGCCTAGAGTATATTTTGATATAATTAATTTACTTGATATCTTCACACGTTCTTGAGTCTTGACAGACAGACAACCAGACGGACAATAAAGTGGTTCAATCTTTCGTACAAAATGTACGAAGAAAGTTTTTCGCGATTTCCGTCATTTCTAATAGGTAGGTACTCGAACCTCGCAGTTGGCTCCTTAGAATCTTTTGATTCCTACATGAAATAAGATCGATTTGAATAAAAATAAAGGTATTTTAGCATTTATTTTCGCTGACTACATTGTTTACAAAATCTGTGAATGCAGTTCATAAAATCTCAAAAACTTATGGATGGCCTCCAAGGAACGTTTTCCTGTATCTACAGGGTGTTAAAAGACCGCCAACAGACCCGAAAGCCACGCATACTAGAGACCAAAACAAAGTACTTTTTCGATAAAATATTGCTGGGAAATGATTTTGGTTTTTTAGGTTATAATTTTGAAAAATATTTTATCACGCAATGGACGTGTAACGCACAGAAGTCATATTACGCAAGCGTAGGCATCAGTTTATGTTACTTAAGCTTGAAGTGCTGATGTTTAGAATACATTGCGGGTTGCAATTTTAACGTCGTTTTTTGCAAGAAATATTCATAATTTTGATATGGCTTCTTGAGAAGATATGTTAAGAACTAGATACTGAATGAATTTCTACAAAAAAAAAGTTTTGAAAAGTCCTACTTTGAACCTCATTATCTGGGAAACCGTTGATTTCCCAGGCATAGTTCCTTGGGCAAAAATGTTCCTTATGATGAGGACAATACGTGGTTTCCCGCTTTGTTGGCGGTCTTTTAACACCCTGTATAACGGTTAATCTGCCCTTACTTCCCCGTCTAAAAAATCCAGCCTGTATTATACAAGCACGTAGGTATTAATATATGTCATTGTTGAACTCAACAATACGTACTTAAAAGTTTAAAGTTATAGGTACATGCCTACGACGGAAATCGAACCTCGCTTCCGAGTCCAATGTTCTACCACTAAGCCACCACCGCTGATTAGACAGACAATAACTAAGGGGGTTTTCAAATAGTACCTACAGTTAAGCGTAAGATAGGTAGTACTCTACCTTATAGGTACACCCGACAGCACGTCAGTCTGTACACTTTTGTTGTAAAGTCGCCCGTAACATAATGGAGCAGAGGAGTAGAGCGCGTGTAAGCCTCGACGTGCTGTCGTGTGTACCTACTTTTTGTTGTTTCAGATTTTATCTTCCTTCGGCCATTGAAAGATATTGTTTTTCAGGTGCAAGTTGTCGTTATAAAATGGTTTAAAGATCGACAAGCCTTGCGAGCAGAGGAGGGTCATAACCGGAATGAGCGCCGCATTCAGCACCGACGGTTAGTATCTTACGGCTACCTCTCTCCACTCTGAGTGCAGCGAATCCGACTTGGTACTGTAGCACTTGTGTGCTATCCCTAGCTTAATAAAACTAATATTACTTTGGTAATAATCCTATAATTGCTATTTTAATAAAAAACAAACACTTCAGTCCACGCCTAGTGGCGGATCTAGTCTCAGTGACATTCGTATTTACATTATTCTAACATATTATTTGAAAAGCCTCTCTAATTCGAATATTGTTATAGGCCAGTAGTCCGGCGGAGGTTACAATCATTACATTTCCCCCCTTAGTTCATAAAATTTTGATCAAAATCAAAATTTTATCAACACACATAGTGGTTAGTCATAAAGGTACATCACTAAAATCGAAAGAGGGTAAAAATCTAACTATCAGACTAAACATAACCTCAATAACTTAAATAATTCAATTAAATATCTAAACCACACTTCACTATCTACTCCTCTAATACGCGATGACACCATTATCAATAAAAATAAAATAATAATTAAGTCACTCTCGTAGGGGCAACCCGTTCCTCAATAAATCGTCGTGACTCCTTATATTTCGGCCTCCGGCCCTTCATCTTCTTTCCTACACAGTGTTTCTTCTTCCTACGTCGTCGCTTATTGCATTCTCTGTGCAACTCGGTAAATACCTTCCGCTCTGCGCGGGAACCACCTTCCTCACCTTCCGTCAAAACTTTTTGCCGCCAATTTTTGAAATACTCTTTTTTGTCAATACCTCCTTCACTCAATAATGCCTCTTTCGGCACGACAAAGGCGCAACTCACCTCTCCTTCCGTTGTCGATGGTTTCATCTGACAACTTGTCAGCTGTAGAATTCCTTCAGAACTGACATGACAGTTCTTTGTTATTACTATACATGACATTTCTGCATCCTTTTCTTGCAGCAACTCCTTTCCTAGGATTCCTTCTACTCCTGCTTTAATAATTGGATCAAACACACCAGATGCTTGTCCTCCATGTTCCATCGGCTGCACTGCCGGGACGTCCTCCTCCATAGACATCAGCTTGTCCTCCTTACGCCCTACAGCGTCCACACTCGAGTCGGGCAGCATCGATTGCTCATCCACTTCAATTGTCTGCAAAATATCACAAGGATTGCGTCCGCTTGAGCAAACTGACTCATGTGCTACAGGTCGCAGACTACTGGGCAGCTCTGGTGCTTTCTGCGTTTCTTGGGTTTCGTAACCCTCATCTACTCTCCGATGATGAGACCATGGGGAAAATTCTGCCCACAATGCATCCTTAATATCTTTGTAGGTCACTGTCGAGTCTACAACAGTCCTATAATAATAAAAAGCAGTGATTCAGTAAATTTGTACTGTAAAGTGATCCTAGTAGGAAAGTTTTGGGGTAGTTTTGATTTTTTCATTCCATATGTGTTTTGGGGTCCTAAATCTAAATCTGAGGTTTGCGGACAAAATTTCGTGACGCAACATTAAAAAAACCAGAAAAAACAGGTTTTGTTTTTGCTTTTTTCCGGTTTTTTGCTTAAAACTCTAAAACTATTAACTTTTGGTAAATGGTCTGTTTACAGAAATTAAAGTACTTAAAATTCTCTACAAATAACAGTATTAAGTTTTTTTTTCAGACGAATCGTTCGGTTTCTAGTGCGAGTTGAAAATTGTAAATTTTTAGCAGTTTATGCAAAACCCACTTTTTACATTTCATTATTTATTTTTTATGGATGCTGTCATTTGATAAATGTCATCTGGTTTTCCACACAAGTAATTAAAAAGAAAAAAGGCAAAAATTATGCAAATTCTGTAGGTATAAAAAAAAGGTAGAACTCGTAACAAAATAAAACTTAAAATCTCGTTACTTATGATCATATATTATTATGATTATAAATTATAATATGCAAAATTTATATGAGCCGCTGTCTTTTGGAAGGCCCTGGCTGAGGTTCTTCGATAACGATGAGTCCTGGTTCTGCTTGTTCTGGAAAATAAAAGTTGAAGTTAAGTCATTTATCAAGAAGAGATGAAAATTGCAAAATAGATTGTGAGATTAAACATACCTTCCGCATCGTACTGAGGTTCTTAGATGGCATCGGGTCCTGGCTTAGGATCTGATTGCTCCATCGTCAGCGTCGGGAGTCGTTCTCCTGGAAAATAAAAAGAGGTGAGACACATATCATATATCAAGGAGAGATGAATTACTACAAAATAACTTGTGAGATCCAACATACCTCTCTCTCTTTCTTCAGTTTCTTCTACGTCTATGTCAGAGCTGTCTTCTGGGGGCTCAACATTGTTACACAGTCCTTCACATGATGTGCAAATTGGAGAACAATGGAGTCCCGCCTTCCTGCATCCACAATTGATTGAATCTATATGGAAGAAAAGAGACAAAACTAAACGATTTAAGATACAAACAATACGTATCTTCATCATTCAAAAATAAGACCAAAATTTCCTCATTGCCCCCAACTGAAGCTGCTGCACGAGAACATTAACTGAGAGTTTACTATCAGGTGCAGCAGTGGTTATCCGGTCAAGCCACACCTAACGAGCAACAAAAAGACCCAAGTGAGTGGGGATGGAAAAAAACTAGTAGTGGTCTCGTGCCAGTACCAACTACTTTGGACCCTGCACCAAACTCAATACTCCGGTACATTTCATGTAAATGTAAAAAGGTCTGTCAACGCAATTGTGGATGCAGGAAGGCGGGACTCCATTGGTCCCCACTATGCACATCATGCGAAGGACTGTGTAACAATGTTGAGCCCCCAGAAGACAGCTCTGACATAGACGTAGAAGAAACTGAAGAAAGAGAGTATGTTGGAGTATGTTGGATCTCACAAGTTATTTTGAAGTAATTCATCTCTCCTTGATATATGATATGTGTCTCACCTCTTTTTATTTTCCAGGAGAACGACTCCCGACGCTGACGATGGAGCAATCAGACCCTGAGCCAGGACCCGATGCTATCGAAGAACCTCAGTACGATGCGGAAGGTATGTTTAATCTCACAATCTATTTTGCAATTTTCATCTCTTCTTGATAAATGACTTAACTTTAAACTTTTATTTTCCAGAACAAGCAGAACCAGGACTCACCGTTATCGGAGAACCTCAGCTAGGGCCTTCCAAAAGACAGTGGCTCATATAAATTTTGCATATTATAATTTATAATCATAATAATATATGATCATAAGTAACGAGATTTTAAGTTTTATTTTGTTACGAGTTCTACCTTTTTTTGATACCTACTGAATTTGCATAATTTTTGCCTTTTTTCTTTTTAATTACTTGTGTGGAAAACCAGGTGACATTTATCAAATGACAGCATCCATAAAAATTAAATATTGAAATGTAAAAAGTGGGTTTTGCATAAACTGCTAAAAATTTACAATTTTCAACTCGCACTAGAAACCGAACGATTCGTCTGAAAAAAAAAAAACTAAATACTACTATTTGTAGAGAATTTCAAGTACTTTAATTTCTGTAAACAGACCATTTACCAAAAGTTAATAGTTTTAGAGTTTTAAGCAAAAAACCGGAAAAAAGCAAAAACAAAACCTGTTTTTTCTGGTTTTTTTAATGTTGCGTCACGAAATTTTGTCCGCAAACCTCAGATTCGGATTTAGCACCCCAAAACACATATGGAATGAAAAAATCAGAACTACCCCAAAACTTTCCCAGCAAAAATACAATTTAACTGAACTACAGGTCCTGACAAATACATTGCTATAATCAGCCTTTTATCGCTGTCAGACCATTCCTTAATGGCTGCAATTATTTCGAATTGACGAAAGAATTCGCCTATATCGGCGGAAAACCCGTCGAAGGTTGACGCCATGCTTTTGCTATGCAAAAAATTACACACTGCACTCAACCACTTAGCTTTTATGTTGTGCCCGTCCTCCTGGTCGACACTTCAAACTCTTGTCCCCCTCTCTCAGTTGGTGGGACAACTCCACTTGGCTGCTCTGCTCATCATCATCATCATGAACTTCAGTTATCATCAATGATTATCTTTCCATGGGGGCGTTTCGCTGCTGTGACGAGCTGAAACCTACGCTAATATCCTAATGCGAGAAGTACTTTACGCGAGATCTAGGCGCCTCCACCATTGTAGCAGCTTAATAAAACTAATATTACTTTGGTAATAATCCTATAATTGCTATTTTAATAAAAACAAACACTTCAGTCCACGTCTAGTGGCGGATCTTATTATTTGAAAAGCCTCTCTAATTCGAATATTGTTATAGGCCAGTAGTCCGGCGGAGGTTACAATCATTACAGTACTGTCCTTGTTCGCAGTGGTGAGTGGATCGCAATGTCCACCCTCCGATTTGCCCGTTGGAGGGGATCTGGAGAAACGCACTCCAACGGCTTCTGGGGGAGGGGCCCTCGATCACCACCGAACGGTCAATCTGAATCTCCAGACAATATACCGCCTCCACCGCCCCCGCCATCCCGCCGCCCTTCCGACCCCCAGCGCCGAGCACAGTTCGAGGCGGAGTAAGTTGTTAGTTAAGTAGACATGCGCGAAACAGTGCACATCGAAGTCATGATATATTTCATGACATTTCATAACGCGTGATATTACATTATTTATCCATGACACCAAACATGACCCATGCCCATGACCATATATCAGACGTTATTATTATAACCGTCACATGTGATGTTTGGTGTGATGGTAAAATTAATATCACCAAACATGACATTTCAGCACACTTCATTACAGTATATTTCATTCATTTCATTTCACCAGATGATATGCAGCATGAAGTACCTAGTGTAATGAAGTGTGCTGAATATGTGTCATAATAATATACTTTATTCTCTCGTGAAATGCGTAATATTTCATAACACTGACGTGTGATATGTCTTTTGTAATAATAGGAGCATTAGCTACCCATGTGTATTGTTATGAGTAATAACTAGTGGTTCGCCCCGAACTGTGAACTCGCGACCAACTCGCGATAAACTTAACAACCCGATATCTCGGCAACGCCTCGACCGATTTAGTTCATGTTTGAACTTAAAAATTCTTTTAATTTCATTTACCCGCCTACCAAATTTCATAACGATCCGACCAAATTTACTCAAGTTATCGTTGAACGAACATTCATACATACAAACATACAAACATACAAACATACATACATACATACATACATACAAACGCCGGATTGTTCCAGTAGACTCGGAGAACTTCGCTCGCTTCGCTCGCTCGTTCAATTAATTGAAAACTTTACACGCTGCCAGATTTGCAGTAACTACCTCTATAAGTACAAATAATTATAACACAAATACCTTTAAGTATGCTGCGACTGGCAATGCTGCATCTGCTGCAAGCGATTGTTACAATACCAGTCGGGTTACTGTTCTGCAGTTCGGCGAATCTTGTAATACTTGTCTAAAGCATAATAATATGTGTCACAAAATACGGCAGCACTGCGAACGGTTAAGCTGTTTTTAAACCCACCTAGGCCAACTAAGCTGGGATGGTTCATATACAGGGTGTTAAAAGACCGCCAACAAAGCGGGAAACCATTGTCCTCATCATAACGAACATTTTTGCCCAAGGAAATATGCCTGGGAAATTAACGGTTTCCGAGATATTGAGGTTAAAACTCGGACTTTTCAAAACTTTTTTTTTGCAGAAATGTATTAAGGCGCTGGGCATAGTAAAATAGGCCGCGCGCAAAGAAAAATACACAAAATCGATTCCTGTATCAAATACACTAAAATAATCGAAAATGTTCTCATATCAAACCCTAGAATTAGGTGAGACCTATCTAACACAGCCAGTTTCATGTTGATATCCATAACGGATTGCAATATATTTTGCTTGAAAAAAAGTGCGCCGCCTATTTTATTTCAAGCAAAATATATCTTCAAAACGTTTATGAATGTCCACACGAAACTGGCTGTTTTATATAGGTCTCACTAATTCTAGGGTTTCATATGTGAACATTTTCAATTTGTTTAGTGTATTTGATACAGGAATCGGTTTTGTGCATTTTTCTTTACGCGCGGGCGATTCACTATGCACGGCGCCTTAAGTACCAAGTACTCTCATATCAAAATTATGAATATTTCTTACAAAAAATGACGTTAAAACTGCAACTTGCAATGTATTATAAACATCGGCACCTCAAGTGTAGTATAAGGTAGTATAAACTTATGCCAACGCTTGCGCTTAGGACTTCTGTGCGTTACACGTCCATTGCGTGGTAAAATATTTTTCAAAATTATAACCTAAAAAACCAAAATCATTTCCCAGAAAAAAATTATCGAAAAAGTACTTTGTTTTGGTGTCTAAGGTAGTATGCGTGCCTTTCAGGTCTGTCGGCGGTCTTTAAACACCCTGTAGGTGCTGAGAGCTAGCCTACACCATCTGCCAAAAGCAACGTCCCAGGCACTGCAGCGTCCGTCTGGTCGCTTCACCCATCATCTAAGAGTGGAGATTCCACTGGACGCTGTTACATCATCTCTCCTAGATGTTAATGTCTAGTAGTAAACCCATTGTACACACGACAGCACGTCAGAGTGTACACTTTTGTTGTAAAGTCACCCGTAACGTAACCGAGTAGAGTGCTAGCGTGTAAGGGTCGACGTGCTGTCTGTCGTGTGTACCTGGGTATGGTCTATGACTGCATATAGGCTTCTTACCTAAACAAAAAGACGATTTTAAACAAAAAAAAGCATTATAAGTACCTACTTAGCGTGAAACCTTTTCCACTGGGTGATTTTCTTGTTCTACAGGGTGCACTCTAAGTCGATAGCGGAACTTTAAGCAGGCTATCTACTGATCAATACAAACAACTTGTACAAGGTGGCGAAAAAAATGGAGTGAAAAAATATCAGCTGTCCCATACAAAAGGTTGACTCAGTACTGCGCCAAATGTATGAAACAGCTGATATTTTTTTCGTTCAATTTTTGTCGCCACGTAGTACAAGTTGTTTGTATTGATCAGTAGACAGTCTACTTAAAGTTCCGCTATCGACTTAGAGTGCACCCTGTAGTTGGTACTTAAGTACTTAAGTATTTTGTTTTATTCCACAGACATCAGAATAGCGCATACTGCCCAGCTCATGGAAACCCCCCAGATATGGTCATTGGCGAAATTCATGAATCAACAGTCTAGTCATGTTGATATGGGTTACGAACAGAATAAAAGCACTCACCGTACCTATTTATTAAAATTAATGTCAATGTGAATTTTAATGGGAAAGATAAAAGAAAATAAAAGTGTAAAGTAATCTTATGACATCTACCCCAGCGACACGAAACAATGAGAACAGTAGTAGAACAGTGGTGCCGCCCAGGTTAGAGACGTAAAGGTCAAATAAATAAACTGACATTGAAATGTCTAGCCACTCATCAATATTAAACGTACCTATTTTGTCAACTTATGTAACTCGTCCCCTCCATAGTTATCAGTAAACTATTGTTGAAAATACTTAGGTACTGACTTATATTTATGTATTATGCTAGTCAATAAAAATACTGTTCTGTTTTTATAACGTTTTGTAGGAACTGCTTGGTGTGATGAATTGATGATGATTAGCGTAGACGGACAGAAAAGTTAGATATCTTAAAATAAATGGTTCCTTTAAAATCTTTTATAACTTTTTATAAATAATAATAAATGTAAAATTGAAAATAAAATATAAATCTTCGTAACTTTGTTAAGTCTGAATAAAAAAAAATGTTATTTAGTTTTATGTATTTTTATGATAATTTTCTGGCGTGTAAGTACCAGTATTGGGCACCTAATAGTAACAAAGGAATGAAGTACGCCCAACACTGGTAAGTACCTAAGCTAAATGAATAATAGTACACTAAGTTAGGTACTGCCGCGGTCTGTAGGGTGCGCTGCTTGCTGGATGGCGCGCTGTTGATGGCCGACAGCGCAGCGTAGCGAGCTTCAGGTCAACACAATGCGGTAAGCATTGCATACCTTGATGGACAAGCTTATAGCGTATAGCGCGGACGGCAAGGGCTGCAATGATGACCAAACTTAAGAAATGAGAACGTAGCTAAACTAAGCTCGAGGTCATCATAGCGTAGCCCGCAGCGCACTCATTGCAGACCAAGGCTTGTATAGTTCTTTACTCAAACAATGCGAGTAGATAATTGAAATAGAATAGAACCAGCTTTGCTTACTTTCTGTCGATTTTCCATTGCGCAAACTTTTCGTAGGAAAACTTGTATTTTTCCTTTATCTTCAGTGGCAAGAAATCCAATGAATAATTTCGCTTCCTTTTGAATGTCCGGCGGCGTTACACACACACCTTGAATTGGAGGATTCGTTGCTTGAAAAGTTCATTTTTAAGACGAAAAAAAAATACACGCACAGAAAAAACAACTTCGAACAACGCGCGAAAACAATATGGCCGCGCCTTTTTTTCTACCTATTGCCAGTACATACCCATTCAGCCAAATTCTGAATAAATACTTTACGCGCCTAATTTTTTACTTCTATTTTTGAAACAAAACTCGACCGTAATGGATTTTCGAAGAAATTGCTGGCTGCAAAATACGAGAGTTTCATACAACTTTGCTGGCGCCTAATCAAAGTAGCCGGCAAGTCCGACTTTGCTCAGAGAAGGTTATCAAATTAATGACCACATTATACGAGCGTTTTTGAGTAAAGGTAGCTACTCTAGATATGTAAGAGGTATAATTTAATTACTTTATGCTCCATAATAATTATATACTTACTATTGTGAGTTATACAAGGTGTTACAAAACATCTTAAATCTTTTTACAGGGTAATAGCACACGGTGATAGGAATCTCAAACAATTTTTTTTCTTGCTCTATGGCGTTCGTTAATTTTTAAATTGATAAAATATGAACGCTGTGGCGGGAGAAAAGTATTTTTTAAATATTTCTTTTATTGACTTTCACAATGTTTTAACAACTCAAAGCTATGCGAATGCACCCACACATACAATCATATTTTTAAATTTGAGCTAATACCAAAAACAAAAAATTATGAAAAACTTAAAAATATGAGGATAAAAATAAAAAGTCAAGAGAAGATTAGAGTCTGACATGCTCCAGAATTGGCCCATCTCTTATACAGCTGATTGGGCATCGTCAAATCCTATTTTTTATTCTATAAATCGAAAATATAGACAAATATAAGAAACTAATTTGAATATTTTCTTAATTTTTTATGTAAAAATATTTTTTTTATTATTTAAAATTTCTAAGTTTTGTGTATGACGTCACCACTGGCATTATCTAAAAACTAACTGGCATTACTAAGTTCATTGCATTCATTCATGCATTCATTCATGCTTTAAAAAATAAAAATGTATGACGTTTGACAAATGTCAGTGTCATAAGTCAACAAGAAGGTTATTTTCCACAGAACAAAATTGTTCTGTGTTATTTTCTCAGTTATTTGACACTTGACAGTTGTTGTTGACGAATGTATCTTTTTAAATATTTGTAGGCAATGGAACTACCGCATTAGAGGCTATGAAGACGTCATCGAAAGAAAAATGAAGTAAACATTTTTGGCGATAAATATTAATAATCCGTTTTAATTTCACTTATTTAAACCCCTAATAGCAATCAGTATCGCTAATCCTCGAAATCAGTCATCGGTGTATATGAGTGCGTGTGGATAGATATCCTGTCCATAGTAGGCCCACTGCTGCATAGGACTCTTCCTATTCGTGCCACTGCTAACCCCCCAAATGCTAATCTCGTCCATTGACTAACAAAGTGTGTTCCGCGGAACCCTAGGGTTCCGCGATACCCCTGTAGGGGTTCCGCAAGAATTCAGAAAAAATATTCAAAACACCTCTCTCTGGTAGACCGTTCTGACGCGGCGTATCAAGATTCACGAGAAGCAGCCAAACTTAGTCATAGTTGTATTATATGCTCTTTGGTCATAGTGAATTTTGGCGGCGCCGTCGCTTTCCCCCAGCGTCGCGTTCCGCCTGCGTCGCGTTTTCATGGCGACGCCTTCTGTCTACGCCGCTCATATATTACAAGTGTAAGTACACCCTTACATACATACACTCGAAAAACGTAACCCTCCCTCTGGGTCAATCGGGTAAAAACTATTGTTTTATTGTAGGGTTCCGTCAAGTATTTCGCTTTCCAAAAGGGTTCCGTCACCAAAAAAGATTGAGAACCGCTGGACTAAGTCATAGCAGTTCAATAATTATTGTAAGGAAGATAGCCCTTCTGCGGCAAAGCCCAAAAGGAACATGTATTTTTTTAAAAGATTTAATGATAGATTTAGTTTATAAAAAAAAATATTGATGGTCCATATTATAGTTATAATATTAAGGTATTTATTCAGGAAATTGCTAAGAGTATTTTAAGAAATGTTTCACTGAATGAATATGTAATCAAATATACTAGTTACTGTAATAAACGTTAAAAGAGAAAAGAAATGTCGACTATTATTTTTTTATAAACTTGAAAATATTTCGCACTAAACGGCTAGTGTCAGCGCGTGCAGTTTTAGTTTAGTTTGAACAACTCTACCCGAATTATAACGGACTGAAAAGACTTGAAAGAGCTTAAGGGTCCGTATAAGGCTAACTAGCGCCACCAATGTTGAAAAAATCATATCTTCCTTTAGAAGAAGTTTCTGGAAAAATCCTAAGATGAGCCTATGCGCCATGCTTTTCTAGATTTTTAAGTGTAGATACCCTCTTCGAAATTTACTTTTAAGCTAAAAAATTTTCGATAACCGCCAAAAACGGCCGTTAACGATCGCCAAAAACGATCGAAAATTTTTTAGCTTAAGACTAGAAATTGAGTTGGGTACCCACACTTAAAAATCTAGAAAAGCATGGCGCATGAGCTCATCTTAGGATTTTGTCAGAAACTTCTTCTGAAGCGAGATATGATTTTTTCAACATTGGTGGCGCTAGTTAGCCTTATACGGACCCTTAAGCTTCGTAGAAAAGCTAAAACCTTCGATGCCGAAATGTCACTTTCCCGAGTTAAGAGGCCCCTTCAGGACCGTGGGCAGTGGCGGATTTACACATTTGCCGCCAGTAGACTTTTCAAATTTGGCCGCCCTACCGACCGATGAATTCCTAACATTTTCACTCTCGCGTCACCTCTTTGAGCTTCAAGAAAAGCTCACTTTACCCCCCTTCAAAATATTATCCAAGTAAATACAATCATGCAATTACAAATACACTTGTGTGGACCTTATTTACGTATACTTTACGTGCATATTTTTCTTTTTATGTAAGATCTAAATAGATGCCCCCCAAATCTGCCGCCCCTAAAATATGCCGTCCTAGGCTTCAGCCTACTCAGCCTATTGGTAAATCCACCACTGACCGTGGGAACTCGGCGATGGCGAAGCGCGTGAAACACTGTTTTCTATAGCTGTTTCACCCAGAGCGAGACGGGGCGCGGGAAAAGTGAGAAACAATGCGGCTGTATGAGTCTACGGGTGGTATTCTAGAACGCTACTTAAACAGAGTTCAGACTGTCGATAAAACAGTGCATGTTTTGATATGAAGGGAGGGTTATTCAAATAAAATATGCACTGTTTTATCGACAGTCGACACTACTAAATTCTACTTAAACTGAGTGTAAACAGAGTTCAAGGAGCGTTCTAGTTTGAACTGAGTTTAAACAGAGTTTAAGTAGCGTTCTAGTTTGAACTGAGTTTAAGTAGCGTTCTAGAATACCACCCTACGTGTGTTCGTGTCGCGAGTATGTAGTTATAGTTATAACGTAATAGATCTATTATCCCAATTTTTTTCTTAGTTCAGCTGCCATTTCTACATTTTGTTAGCTATTTCAAAAATCTTTTTTTTTTCTAACTATTACAATACATTATTGATGTTCCCAAGGTAGTTAGACTCCAATAGACAGTGTAATAATGTAAGTAAATAACAGCTGAAAGTAACCCTCTTTTCGGCGCGAAAAACGCATCGCTCTAATTTCTTTCAGGCTATTTCTTTTATTATAAAAACTATTTGCAAACCTCCGTATTGGTCATCTACTGATTTAAACCAAGTTTCAGCAAAATCCAGTCTGTAGTTTAGAACTTAAACTGGAACTACGTTTGTATGGGAAATCGCTGCTTAAGTGCGTTCTTAAGCGGTTGCATTGCGGCATCTACACTAATATTACAAAGAGGAAAAGTTTGTAACAGTCAACTGTTAAAGGAACGAACAAACGTGTGAGTTTTACTTGGGATTGTAGAGTGGCCAGGGGCTTTAGCCCGTCAAAATGGGCTGTCAGTTGATGGCTTTAATTACGATTTTACTAACGCTGTCTGTCCTATTAATGTTTTTGTAGTAAAGCAAAGAATATTGTGATTCTAATTCTAGAGGATTAGTTCTCTGGTTGTCGGAGAAAAACGAGGAAACCCCGGTTTTGGTCCTTCTGCCGGGACGCCATCGACCCGCCATTGTGTTGCAGACTAAGGCCCCTGCCCTAGCAACTATAGAACAGATAGAATCTATCGAATCCGGGAGATGGCCGAGGGAAGCTAGAGAAATGTATTATCTAAGAGTTAATTAACAAATAGACGATACTATGATAAAATTCGTGTTTAAATACGCATCTGCAGGCATGTGACGTAGCTACTTATGCCCCGTAGGACTTCGTCGAATAACATATTTAGCTAGATCATGGAATCTACTTTGTTTTACTTTAGTTTAGTGCAAATTTTTTATGATTTAGGTAAAGACGACATTATATATTTTTTTTAAAGACTCATACACGACGCGGATTTTGCAGGCGTATACCGATTTGTTGAGTGTATACTTAAGTTCCTATGTAAATAAAATGTCCGTAGATATTTAGTTTTGTTTTATTTAATGCACCAGCGTATCTATTTTGTTTTAGGTGCAATGAAATAACTTAAATAAAAATATCGGGCTAACCAGCAGGCCTCTTACGGTAGCCTACGTTTTCCACGGGCCTTTACCAACGTTTACTACAGTGATCTCCTATAAAAACGTAGACAAAATGCAGGTCCACGGCTGCCAATTTAGCCCGGTTGGAAGCATTTTATTGACCTGCAAGCGCAGCATAAGACGGGGTTAGAGCGTATGAGAGATAAAGAAGGCTGTGCTAGAGTTATAAAACCATGGATACGCTCTAACTAATCCAATCTTATGCTACGCTTGCTGGAGGTTGCAATACAAAAGTGGGTATCTCTACCTTACATAGGTATTTACAAATATACATAAATTACACATTCATTATTTTGTCTTAATACTTACCCTAAATAAAATGCATTAATAACTTAATTTCCTACTTTTTTCTGTGGTTGAATTCTACTTTTGCTGTAGATGATGTCAAGGAACAGACCTGAAAAAGAAAAGAAAATATTGCTTTTAACGAAGTAGGTATAGACTGAGTATAGAAAACAAAACGAAGGCTGCCAGTCCTACAATTAAGAAAATAAAACAAGATTGACATTTCAGAAAAACACGTAATATATCTTCAATTAAAACACATAACTTGGCTACATAGAGCTATCACGGCTTTAATAGGCTTTACTAAAAATACTACCAGGATAAAGATTTTGTATTACCACTTTACACAAAAACTATCTTTTTATCAAGGGCCCTTGCTATCCCTATTTAAGTGGGGAATAACGCCATCTAGAGTGTCTAACTAAGCAATGTGGCAGACAGCTATAAAATGAGGGCTGCCGTTTTGATGCTCACTAGTTGGTGCCACTGTCGACTAAGGCCATATTTCTTAAAGTTAGTACCAAAAAAATAGTTTACTTACATTACAATCAAATTTTATATACCTACCCTAAAACTGTACTAATAAAATAAATCGAGCAGGAACCATTTTGTTCGTAAAACTATTTTTCGAAAATTTAAACTTTCAAAGCAGTAGTTAGTAGCGGGACAACCACTATTTGCCATAATTAATATTAGGTATTGAAAATTATTCTATTAAGAGATAAACCCACGCAGCCCATACCAACAGACGCTACACCAGCGCCCGTAGCGGCAATTCTGAGCGCGGTAGCCCTCATTCTAAACGATTCTAAACGGTCGGTCAGAGTATGTTCATCAAATACCTGAGAACACGAGCACCGCTCCGATCCACTGCCGGCCCAGTAGTACGTTTCCAAACAGGACGACAGAGGCCAGCACTGTGAAGAACTTCCTCGTCGTCGTGACCACCGAGCAGGGGAGCGGGCCGAACTCCGCCACCTGAAACAGACGACGACGGGCCTGAAATGGGAAGCGTCGCGCGGAGCCCTCACTAGGTGGCGCCACTAGTGGCAGGCGCTAGGAGGGACCACCGGGCTCCCAGGCAGGCGCTGGGTGGCGCCACGTGCGTGGCGTAATAGTTAACTTATTATTTCTACGGCAAGGCTAGCACAAGGTTGGGTCAGGGTTAGCTATATCTTGCTCGAACTGTCACCTTATCTTGTTGACGGAGCGAACGAAGGGAGCGAGAGTCTCCATTACAAAAATGGGCAAAAATGCTTTCGTGTGTCCGGCGGATCTACTAGGTCACTACAGGTTTCTCCTCTATAACCTCTTCTCAACCGATTCAAGTGATTTTTTTTGAGCAGATTGGAAATTATATGGATTTTTGTCGATTCAGTTCAAACTATATGGCGGAGATATGGGGGTTGGAAACGTCAAAATACATATTTAATTTTCAAGCTTTCACAAACGTTTCTTGTGTTTTTTTTTTTGTTGATTCACTTTTTCGAAATTTTACTTGCAAATGTCGAAAGAAATGGCGAACTTTGTTGTTTACCGGCCTACTTGGTTCTTTAGAATGGACATAATAATTGCATAATTGCTTCTAAATTAAATTAGGACGTGTTCAAAATTTGAACAAATTAGGACGTGTTCAAAATTTGAACATTTTCTGTCACAAATAATTTGTTTTTCGGAATACCACTAGGGACCCGAGGGAAAAAGAGTTAGCTCTACCGATTAGCGTCCGTAGTATACCTGTACGATATCGGTCTCTGTTTAGGCCAGAGGAAGAGGCTGAAGGCCGCATACTCACTTTAAAAATAAAGAATTTAATTAAAATAAAACAAATATTAAAGAGGGCTCCCATACAACAAACGTGATTTTTTTGTTCTTTTTGTTCGTTTTTCTCGATATTGTTAACGGCAACAGGTAGACGCTTGAAATATTCACAGAATATTGAGTTATATTTATAAACTTTTAAAATAAATAATCAAATTAAAGTAAAATTAATATTATTAAACCTTAAAAATAAAACATGTTTTTTTTGCCGTTTTTATAGATAATGGAAGCCTTCTTGCGCGAGTCCGACTCGCACTTTTTTCTGGTCTGCCGGATTTTTCTTCAATGTCGGCGCTAATGTGCCTTTATCGGTTGAGACTACTCACCATGAAGAAAATGAATAGCTGCCCGAGGGCTCCCATGAGGGCCAGGCCGGCGAGGTGGCCAAGGATCTCAGGGTACTTTGACATGAAGCTGAGGAAAGTAAAGAACTCTCCGCTGAGAAGAACTCCCACCGACAGGATTATGGAAGACCTGAAAGCGAGACCGGTTCTTAGTGCTGTGCTGTGAACAACAATAATACGCTGACCACTTATGACAAGAGTTACGACGCGGAAACCTAGTAATTTATAGCCTATTTGTTATTCTGGTTTACAATCTATCTCCATTCCGAATTTCATCCAAATCCGTTCAGCTATAAAAGAAAGCATGAAGCATGCATATCGATAAAACATTTATTATATTTTTTTTCCCTGACCCAAAGAGAGGAGTGTTATAAGTTTGACCGCTATGTGCGTGTGTGTGTCTGCCTGTTTGTGGCATCGTACGTAGCTCTTAAACGGGTGAAGTGAACAGATTTGGATGCGTTTTTTTTATTTGATCTATATTCTTAGATAATGAAAATCATCAAAATCAAAATCGGTTCAGCCGTTTATGAGATATGCTAATTTCAAGCTAAATGTCGGAAGAATTTTTATTTTTATTTAGTGGTTATTTTATTACCCGTTAGCGAGTACAGTCGCGAGAAATAGCTGGCAAGCAAATGTGTTATTTTGGTGTGTAAGCTATCTCCATTCTTAATCCAAATCCGTCTAAGCGTTATAGCGGAAAGAGTAACAAACACTCACAAACATTCGCATTAAATAAAGTGGGATTCAATTACATTGGATTAGATTACATAAAACCGCTCGCATGGGCAGAATTTCTTAAGAAAAGTAATTAGATACCTAGGCCCTAGGCTCCAAATATTTGGTCCATCGGTTTGATTACATACCACCAGTTGGTGTTCAGCATCATTGAGTAGGCTGTTGGTGAAGACTCAGCTTTTATCCGTTCCTGAAAATTAAGTTATATTGTAGAAGTCTTTCTACAAAAACTTTCCATGCAATTTTCTCACTAGTTTTAAGGTGAATCAGCAGAAATTATCTGAACAAAACTGCGCGCTGATATCATACATATACTCGTAACAAGCAGTTATGATGGTATGCGCTGGAGTTAAGGTCGGACTCTAGGTAGTCTAATTTTTCTTTGGAATACTTTGCAATTATTTATACAAGGAGAAGCTTTGGCTCTTCACAGACCTGCACCGCACCAGTTAGACCATCCATGGTCAGTGACAGAATTAATAGCAGTTCCCCAACACCAAAACTTTGGCTGTCAGCCGAGCCTTTCTTTGCGTTGTCTTTGAACATGAAGAGAACTACGCCAATGACGATCAGTAGTACGAATAGGTATTTCCTTAGAGGGTATGACTTGCGACCCAGTAATACACCGAGCAACATTACTGGGATTGGCTTAGCTGCTTTCCCAACCACCTGAAACAGTATTAGATAAAATCTGGTTGGAGGTTAAGAGGTAAGGAATAGTAAGGATGGTGAATAAATATTTATCGTCATATTCACATTAACACCCATGCCAGGATAAAGATCACTATGACTTAGGACTATCTAGGTTCAGACTGATCTCTTCCTTTCTTCAGGTGACATCTTTTATCTGTGACATGTCGACATGAGGCGCCTACTGATTCATATTTGACCTATTTTTGCCGACCAGATAATGGGAGTAACTGGGCCATTGCTGGTCCCAAGCCCAGATGAGAAAGGAGGAGGGTTCATTGTAGGGTCAACCACCCAACATGGTAGACCGGTTTTGAATACCAACACAGAAAATAACCAAAATGTCCCCCAAAACAAAAAGACCTCATTGGATTTTGCCTGCTCATTGGTAACTGGAATGTGCAGACTATGCTGTAAGCTCGAAAATTTACCAGATGGAAACTACAACAGAAAAGACCAAGAGGGAGACCTAAAAAGCGTTGGATTGACAGCATCAAAGATGACCTCAGAAAGATGGGCATATACACCAAATGGCAAAGAGAAGAAGGACCAGAGACAAAGGGAAAAATACTGTGGATACCCCCGAAGGATTTTTGCGCCAAAGGTAGAAAAGCTAGATAATGGTGGTCTATGAACGCTTACTCACCTGGGTTGGATAGCTGACCCACTGTAGGGCCATGTTTGAGCAGACCATAGCTAATAAATAAGTCAATGCTGATGAGAAGTAATAGCCAGTCCTTGTCTTGTCCTCTTCATGTTTCCAGGATACCTAGAGATAGAAAGTAAAGTTATATATTTTACAGCAGATAGGGCAACTTAGATAGGTAAAACAACCACTAGAAAGAATGAGGTCTGGAGAATGTTTCTGCAGGAGTAGTATTACACAGGACCCTCTTGCTGGGTGGGATGCATCACTTCCTTATAAAATCATTACCTATGTCTTCACTTTCAAGCATTGATTCAGTCTATGTGGAGTTAATACTAATTATTTTGGAATAAAAGTTATAACAGGACCAAAAACCAACTATAGCATTTTGGACGTAAATATTAAGATTTTAAACTTACCAGAAGAATTTGGGCGAAAACATAGTTGGCTACGCACTGCACTAATACCAGGGAAAGGGCACATGTGAACTTTTCGTTATCACCATAGCTTCCTCTAGTTATCTTCTCTTGGAGCATTCCATACACAAAATAGCAAAAAAAGATAGCCGCAGAGTAAAAAATAAATTTGAAGTCTCCTTTTGGGTGACCCATTTCAGATGATATAGCGTAAAAAAAAAATATTTTATCACTAACTTAAAAACCGACTTGGTAGTTCCGAGCTGAATTAAAAAAATTGTAACAAGCCGGCGGTTACTTTTAGACTGCCAAGATTTGCTTATCGTAAAATAATAAGACACGTATCCGTTATAAATTAGGTGAAAGAGAAAAGTTTGAGAAATTTTAGCAAATGCAAACAATACACGTATTTACTCCAGTGTCCCAGTGTTGCCACCTTGCAGAAAACTTTTTCACTAGTTTTGGTCTGTAAATTCACTAGATTTGGGGATATTTTTAACTAAAAAAATCACCAGAATTCACTAAATAATTTAAAGTGAAATCAAAATGTAAATAAAAAAAATAACATTTAAATTCTGAAAATAATAAACCTAACAAAACTAAAAATCAACTTCTAATACTTCTGCTGGTATTTCTTCATCATCATGATCGGTTAAGTCACAAAAAACGAGCTATCAAAAGTGAAATAAATGATTGGAAAAATTATACCAGTACGGGCAGCATGGTAAGCCCGAGATAGGCCCTTCTCTATGCAAAACTGTCAACTTGTCGGTCGGGCTCGAGTTGGCTCTACGCCAACATGGCGATGGAGACAAAAATACAACATTTTTATTAAAATGGCAGTAACTACTTTTTGCTCGACATGACCCTAATCTATTGCCATCTCGAGTCCCGCCTGCCATGCTCGCACAATAGACATGGCACGTCTGTCACTCGAGTTCGAGAGAGTGTCAAAACGACCATGCTAAGCATACTAGTCGGGGAATGCCCAGGCATAACCAAACAAAGACGTCTAAAAACGTTCCAAAACAGGAAATTTTTACTCGGTATAGTGTATAATTTACATTGAGCAGTACGGGCAGCATGGTAAGCCCGAGACAGGCCCTTCTCTATGCAAAACTGTCAACTTGTCGGGCGGGCTCGAGTTGGCTCTACGCCAGCATGGCGATGGAGACAAAAATACAACATTTTTATTTAAATGGAAATAACTACTTTTTGCTCGACATGAACCTAATCTATTGCCATCTCGAGTCCCGCCTGCCATGATCGCACAATAGACATGGCACGTCTGTCACTCGAGTTCGAGAGAGTGTCAAAACGACCATGCTAAGCATACTGGGCCCTTAGCCTGTAACGCAATGGCGGGTCAATGGCGTCCCGGCAGAAGGACAAAACCGGGCTCTCCTCGTTTTTCTCCTACAACCAGAGAACTAATCCTCTAGAATTAGAATCAAAATATTCTTTGCTGTACTACAAAAACATTAAAAGGACAGACAGCGTTAGCAAATCGTAATTGAAGTCGTCACCTGACAGCCCATTTTGGCACCATTGTGTTACAGGCTAAGGGCCCTGGATCCAAAACAAAAATCACTAAAAGTCATGAAATAAATTCAGTGTTTTTTTTTTCAAATTATTATTGTCTTACTCCTAAAATTGACCAAATCTAGTGACAAAATCACTAAAGTGGCAACACTGTGTCACAATGGTCACAGAATAGACACAGACAGATATATACACAGATTACAATGTGTCAAAATTACGTTTCATTTATTAAATATTAGCGCCGGTCTTCGCCGTCCACTAATCTTCGCTAAAGGTAGTGTTTGCTGCGGTGCCACTAGTAAAATTAAATATTCGAAGGAGCTGTCCCCGTAGCATGACTTTTATCGAGGCGGATTTATCCAACAAAATGGCGGTTTATCAGCATTTTTGACGTCTAAAGTGGGTTATAAATCGTCGATAGCGATATATAACCCACTATAAACGTCAAAAATGCTGATAAACCGCCATTTTGTTGGATAAATCCGCCTCGATAAAAGTCATGCTACCCCCGCTGGGAGAGCTAAAATACGAAGATAAAATACTACAAACTTTATTTACAAAAAAAAAATTCTCAGAAAGCCGGAGTGTCGCATGTAACGGAACGTGTTTTGTTTAATCTGTGACCCACAGACTAGGATTAACTTCGCTTTTACACGCCTCCCAAACGTCGGTGAATACAAACAAAAACAAAATATTGATTATCTTCTCAATATTCCCAGTGAGACGTTATAGTACAGTCGCCCGTAACGGTAATTTCACGCAATAGGTTACCGGCTGCGCTTTTGATTTATAAAGTACGTAATTCTCCAGATAAAATCCTAATTTTTGCGATTCCTCCACAAAGTTTAAAATCAAACGCGCTGCCGCCGGTAGAAAATCTTTTACGCGAATTAAATCGCTACGGGTGACTGTACTATTAGGCTTAAAAACATTAACCCACAGGGATAAATCTAATAAATACGTTACTAGACCTATTTATGTTTGTATGTATGTTTGTATGTTTATATGTATGAATGTTCGTTCGACGATAACTTGAGTAAATTTAGTCCGATCGTCATGAAATTTGGTAGGTGGGTAAATGAGGCAAAGATAATTTTTAATTTCGAATATGAGACAAATCGGTCGAGGGGTTGTTGAGATATGGGGTCGCGAGTTCGTAGTTCGGGGCGAACCACTAGTTATTTTACTTTGACAAGGTTTAACAAGGACGCGAGTTTGCTTGCCACGCGTGTCTCAGTTCCAAAAGTTTGCATCCCATTCTCATCCCGCGCGGATTATAAAATAGATTACCTAATACCTACTTAGTTATTTAGAAAATCATTTTTTGCTTTTAATTTGGGAAAAATAATATTAGATGCCCTATTGCTCTGAAAGTCTGAAGTACATACCTACTTCATGTTTTTTTTTTTGAGTTGACATACTAAAGTGTAGAGCACTGTGAAGTGTATATGTTGAATATTATAGGATTCACAAAGATAGAGCAATATTTCTCGGCCAAAAGTAATAAAGAAATTAGAGAAGAAGAAAAAATACGTCCGTTCTCTTACGTTGTTATTATTTGACAATTAACTAAAATAAAAAATATTTCAAAATATATGGTCAGTCCGCCAAGGAGTAAATTACCTCAGAACCTCCTAGCCGGAACCTCTACATCCTCCCCCCTTGCCATTGCGGGCAAGCAAGGTAACAACAAGAATAACAAACTGGAAAATAAACTCACAAATCCAGTCTGACTGGGATTTTGATAGGCCGACCAGTACGTGTACAAGCGGGACCTGGGACCTGCTGTGGAACGTGTGGTAAAGCGGTGGCAGCCTTAGTTGCCCTAACCTCAAGAGGGAAAAGCCGTTGTAGAGGTCTGACCTTTTCTCCTACAGCGGTTCTTATGCGCGCCACTCTACACTCGCCATCAGCCCCGGGGAATATTTCTTCTACAAGGCCCAAGGGCCAATTGACCCTTTTTACATCCTCACTACCTATTAAAACTACGTCACCTTCTTTCACTCGATTAAGCGCCTTATCCGTATCTCGTTTCTGAGTTAGTGTTGACAAATATTCACTGCGAAATCTTTCTTTGAGGTCTCGACTCAGTTTGACCAAATACTTCCAGCGAGACGTTAAAACGTTCCCATCTAAATGGTCCAGTGTACAATTAATCCTCTCTTGACTTGCAGCATCAACCCTCATAAACATCGCTGGTGTTAGTGCCTTGAACTGTTCTGTATCCTCAGAAACATACGTAAGTGGCCTAGAATTAAGTAACGCTTCAGCCTCGCAGAGGACCGTTAGAAGTTCAGTAAAGTGAAGTGCTGACTTTCCAAGGACTCTCTTCAAGATATCTTTCAAAGATCTAATCATTCGTTCCCAGAACCCTCCCCACCATGGCGCTGCAGGAGGTATATGACGCCATGAAATTTTCTCCATTTGGGTTCGGTTGGAAACCTCCGTCCAATCAATCTGTTTTAGCAATTTGCTAGCACCGCAAAAATTCGTGCCATTGTCGCTATAAATCGTCTTCACTGCTCCTCGCCTCGCCAAAAACCTCCGTAGAGAAAGCAGAAAGTCTTCTGTAGAGAGTGAGGTGCATAGCTCGAGATGGACTGCTCTGTATGTGGCGCAAGTAAATAAAACAATCCAGCACTTGCTGCCGTCTCGTAAAATCAGCGGCCCTGCGAGATCAATGCCCGTAACTTCGAATACGGACCCACAGTTCACGCGATCTGCTGGAAGCGGAGCTGGTAGTACAGTGCATGGCTTAGCAGCGAACCGTCGACAAATGGGGCACTCTCGAACAACTCTTTTCGCTAGACAACGAATGCCTATGATCCAAAAACTCTCACGAAGCAGACTTCTCAACGTCTGTGAACCAGCGTGACGCTCTTGATGTTTTTGGGTAACCATACGCTCGACGATCGCGTTCTTACTCGGTAATAAGACTGGTGAAATAAACAAATCAGTTTCACCACTAAGAGTCAACCGGGTACGCACTCGAATCAAATCGTCTTCATCTTGGAATGTCTCTAATTTAAGATTTCCTTTTAAATCTTCAAGCTGAAAATTCTCTAATTGAAGAAGTCTCATCATCTTCAGCTCAGCTTTGTTAAACTCTTCAGTAGTTATATCTCCTCGAATCTTCTCTGTTTTAACGCGACAGTTTTCCAGAAATCTGTAACACCATGCCATTGTTCGAACGATCTTAGAATATTTGCCGAAATAAGTGAAACGCTCTGAAAATCTTTCGTTATCTTGTACTGCAAGGCAACTCTTCTTTACTTCTTTCTGGAACTCCCTTTCATCCGGTGCCGTACTCGACTGTGGCCATTCCGACTGAGGAGCTCTGAGCCACTCAGGGCCCTCCCACCATCGGTTCTTGATCATAGCTTCTGGATTGCATCCTCGTGAAGGCAGGTCAGCGGGATTCATGGTTCCAGGGATGTGATGCCAATCTTCAGTGTTCGATTTCTGGCGTATCTCCTTGACACGGTTGTGTACAAATACGTTAAGACAGACATCTCGCTTGATCCAAGCGAGTGCAATACTGGAATGAGTCCAATAAAACTTCTTGCAGTCGAGCTCCAGTGCGCTTTCTACCTCAAAAGACAATCTTGTCGCTAACAAAGCGCCAAGAAGTTCAAGTCGAGGCATAGTAACTGCCTTTGTCGGTGCAACTCTCGTCTTTGCTGATACTAATTGAACTGATACTTCACTTCCAAATTCTGATCGCAGAAAAATACAAGCCCCATACGCAGACTGGCTGGCGTCAGAAAAAATATGCAGAGTATTGTTGCTCTCTTCTAACTTCGCGTGACTTAATCGTCTCGGAATTTTGCATTGCTCCAATAACTTTATTTGGGCTATCCACTCGATCATCATCTCTTCAAGCTCTTGAGGCAATTCCTGATCCCAGTCTCGGTTCAGAATCCAACATTTCTGAATAATAAGTTTCGGTATCAATGTGATTGGACAAACAAAGCCAATGGGATCAAAAATGCTGTGAGCGAGAGACATGATTGATCTCTTCGTCAAACGTGTTCCTATTTTTTCCAGTGAGGGAAGCTTACAATATAGCTCGTCGGCTTTTGGGTCCCAAGTTAGACCTAACACTGAAATTGTATTAATATCTCTATCTATCAATTCAGGCCCTGTTACCCAACATCTCAATTCGAAGTTTCCTTCGAGCATAATAGCTTTCGCCTCGTCGATGAATTGGTGCATACTCTCAACGGTGTCTACACTTGTCACACAATTGTCAACGTAGAAAGAAGTGCTAAGCACAGAAGCTGTATGACCTTCATATTTCTCGAGGTGGTGGCGTATAGTCGCGGAAAGTAAGTACGGGCTCGTAGTAACACCAAATACTACCCGTCTATGACGAAATGTGACTACCTCTTTGCCAGCCGCGGCCACCTCAAAATCGCGCCACCACAAAAATTTAAGATAATCCCTATCCTCAGGATACAACGAAATTTGTAGGAAGGCCTTTTTAATATCCGACGTAATACCGATCGCGTTTTTCCGAAACCTTACTATCAGGGGCGGAATCAACTCGATGAGATTAGTACCCTTCTCTAAACATTGATTCAAAGAAAATTCTCCCTTTTTAGAGGAAGAGGCATCGAAAACGGGCCTAATCTTCGTTGTTAAACTCGACTCTTTGACCACCGCGTGGTGTGGTAAATAATAACCTTTTTCCGTATCCGCGTCTACTACTTGCTCAATTATACCACTATCTTGCCACTCTAAAAAGGTATCATTATATTCTTTCATAATCCCTAACTGAGAGAGTTTAGCAGTCGTGGAGTATAAACGTTTTAGCGCATTACCAAAGTTAGGAGGCAGGCTGGCTGATGAGTCTCTCCATGGAAGTTTGACTTCATACCTCTGCTCTTCGTTGACCCTAACAGTGTCCTTGAAGAAAAGGTCAACCTCTGACTCTACAGTTTTACGGCTCTTCACCTCTGAATCATCTTTAATGCCTAAGGTTTCTAACTTCCAAATATCTTCCACGTCAAAGGAACAAGCAAGAGAATGTACGTTACCCGCGCTCGTACAGTACACACCAACCGCTGGACCTTGTACCGTCCATCCCAGCTTTGTCTCCACAGCCAAAAGGTCGTCCTCCAAGCGTACTGATCGGCCCGTATACAGAGAACCTAAAACATCACAACCGATTAATAAACTAATCTCTGATACATCGTCGACACAATCAGTTATATTGACACCTTTGGATAAGAGCTGAGACAAAATAATACTGCCCTTTTGTAACTTGGGTAAGTATCCACAGATCTTTTCTTCTTCCAACGCCTCTATTACACATTTGTGTTTGCCATCTAGGGCCTCAACTATAACAACGTAGGCGTCGTAGTTCTGTTTCTTAGTAACTACGCCTCCAAACAGATTGTGACTCAACTGTTGTTGATAACTTGGCTTCAACTTCAACTTTTCAACAACTTCCTTCTTAATAAATGACCGTTGAGCACCGGTGTCTAACAAAGCTCTCACAGAAAAGACATCTTTGCCATTAGTAACGTTCACTTTCAGCGTTTGTAGAAGAATGGCCTTGCTCGATGGGGATTCGCTTTGGTTCACAACCGTTTGTTGGCTGCTTGAGCCTTCAGGGACAATATCATCTTGCACGCCCTTCGACGCGCCATTGCACATAATGGGATAATGTCTCTTCCCGCAGAATACACATTTAGGATGTTTCTTACACTTTTTCCACATGTGGCCGACATTCAGACATATGAAGCAAGCGTTCTTACGCTTTATGAACTCTCTTCGCTCCTCCAAGGTCTTTTTTACCGCTACTACGCACTCTGAGCTCGAATGGGATGTTTTATCGCACCACAAACATGCTTTATCTACCTTAAATTCCGCTCGGTATTCATCCTTCTTAGCAGTCGTCGTAGTAAAACACGCAGCCGTCGGTGTAGCGGGAGTGGCATGACGGTCCTCTTTAAACCCAGCGTGAGCTATACGGATTCTCTCCTCTGACTCGGCTTCTTGACGCACGAAGTTCAACAGGTCAGTTAAAGAGTTCGACTCACTTTTGCCGTAAAAATGCGACCTCGTCCATGCTCGTAAAGTTTCCGCAGGCAGCGCAGACTCAACTAAAGGGAAGAGAAACGCAGCATACTTATCTTGAGTTACGCCCAACGATTCTAGAGCAAGAATTTGAGCCATCAACTTGTCGTACAGAGTCTGGATAGAAATCTTCAACATGTGTTTCGCTTGTGCCAAGACCAACTGTAGTAGCTCCCTTACGTAATGCTCTATTATCAGCTCGTCTCTTCCAAAACGCTTCTTGAGCTGAGCGACAGCTGTGGCATAGTTTTTGCCGCTCGGCGGGAAACTTTCTATGAGCTCGCGTGCGCTGGAGCCTCGTTCCATAGAACCAAGTAGATACTGGAATTTGTCGTCGTCGTCTAGGTCTTCATCGAGATGTATCTTTTTAATTGGGCCCAGAACGCCACCCATCCACTGATCTGGCCGTCGAACTTTGGTAGTTCAAGGCGGGGTAGATTGAATCGCCGTCGTTGTTTATTCGTGCGATCGCTTGAAGACCCACACCTACCGCAGCTCACCATCTCCTTGCAAGAACCCGCCGTTTCTGCGGGTGCAGTTGCCTCCTTGATTCTTTGTTTGATGAGAAACCATCTCGACGAATACGCCTGGGTTTCTTCGGCGTCTTTGTCCAGAGCACACTCGTCTCTCTCCGGACCCTCTAGCCAGAAACTCATTACCTTATTTTCGGCTTCAGATAGCGCAGCATACAGTTCTCCTAAATTTTCGAATGAGGCGCAGGCATTACTTGTGTCATTTGCGGCAAGAAATTTTTCAACATTGCTTGCGCACAAAGAAAATCGTCGCCGCGCCCACTTTCGTTCTTCTTTGGCTCTATCCATTGTTGCACGGTCGCCAGATGACGAATAATAATGGAATTCACGGTCGCCAGATGTTGGATATTATAGGATTCACACAGATAGAGCAATATTTCTCGGCCAAAGTAATAAAGAAATTAGAGACGAAGAAAAAATACGTCCGTTCTCATACGTTGTTATTATTTGACAATTAACTAAAATAAAAAATATTTCAAAATTTAAGGTCAGTCCGCCAAGGAGTAAATTACCTCAGAACCTCCTAGCCGGAACCTCTACAGTATAGTAATAGGGTCCCGTTTTACAGCCTTCGGAAAGAACCCTAAAAATACTTGCATTGGTTTTTTTCTATCTTGCTTAAAAGTCCAAACAAAAACATTTTTTGTGAAATGTCTGTTTTTGATTTGTTTTCCAATGTTGTTCGCTGTTTTACAACCTTTGGCAGGCGTGTATGTCCACAATATTAAACTTCAATCAAAACTTCAACCCACGGAATACTGAACTTTTTGACGTAGATGCTAAAATTTATTATGGAAATACCACAGAGTACACTATACTTCGTTCGTACTTCGTGGCCTTGAAACTTACAAAAAAATGCCTGGTTTTAATAAAATAAGTGGTTTTTACAACGCTGTCGTTGTTTGCTGGTTAACCGAATACTTCCGCTCATCATGCTGCTGAACCTCGGGGAAAGTGCAGAACCTACGGAAAACAAATACTTAGAAGTCTCAACAAAGTAAAGTTTCAGTGAACTTCATCAGCTTGTTCATGAAAAAACAACAACTTTTGTGATTGTGTAAACTAAGTAAAAGGAAAGTGTTAATCTCATACTTATTTTAATTGACACATTTCTGTCTAGAATCCTAGAGGAATAATCTCTAATCAAGTCTAAAGTGTATTTTGTGAAGTGAAGCTTAGTGAAATGTGTGAGCTGCTAGTAGCACAAGGCCAATGACATCATAATCTTTGACAAGTAAGTAAAATGCAGCAAAATCTGGATAAGCCTCAGATTTTAGAGAGCCCTATTTCAGGTATACTTTAGGTACAGGTATTAGTCCATAATAATGCACAACAACCCTCTAGGCATTGACTTAGGACTTTAGGTGTGTAGACTTGTAGAGAATCCTGATCTTGGTCTCTCTGACTCATAAATCAAATGATGATTATTGACCATACCTAAAATTATGGTAGGACTGGATAGTGCAAACCCCAGCTAATGTTAATGCTTGTATATTATGAGGTTGTTCATTTACGTTAGGCGGACCACATATATATGTAGATATTTGTACTGTATAATATGTAGAAATTGGATTATATGCACTATCAAATGCAAAAGAAAATATGCAAGAGTTGTAGGAACTTTTTAGTTAAAATAGTTTCGAAAATTTTTGTGTAGCCTCCACTTCACAAAATATTTAGGAATTTGTTTTTTTTTTTACTTGGCAATCAAGGAGGTAATGATCAACCAATTATTTGGGAAAAATGCACTATCAATGAAAAAGTAAAATATTCAATAACACTGTAAAAATGGTGTAAAATCCAATGTCTAGTAATATCGAAAACAATGTCCAAGTTACTGCAGCGCCGAGTGGTCTCTTCAGCCATCTAGTGTGAGTGAAGGTGCCACTGGATGCTGTATGAATCATGTCATTACATAGATGCAAAGGCCTTAGTTTTTAGTAAAATGCTTGTACCTGGCAAAATGGGTACATGAAAATGGATGAAAGATTCTTTTATAAGCAACAGAGAACTCTGGATTATTTTTGAGGCACAGCAGATGTGCCTTATTAGGTATTAGGTAAGTAGTCCTTATCTTTCCTGTGGGCTAACTAACCCTACACAGGATCCATCCAAAACAATGCCCTATGCACTGCCGTGTCTGAGTGGCCACTTCGAGTATCTAGTGTGAGTGAAGGTGCGACTGGTGGGCGCAGTATAAATCATCTCATTACATAGTGATAATGCCCAAGGTTTTTTCCTCCTATGTCCCTCACACCTTATTTTGTTTGATCATTGTCCTGTCAGCCTTTTTCTCTCAATCTACTGTGGATGATTCTTCTCCTTAGCATTGTAAAAAACAAGAACCATTAAACCTCCAAATTAATGTATGACCCACCATGTTACTTACTAGAACAAAAAGCTCTGACAAGCAAAAATATTTAGAAAATTTAGGTGTGATATAGGTATGTATTAGCCACATGAGTGGAAATCGCACTTCACTACAATCTTTTTTGTCTTCTAGGTATTTACCTATAAACTCTTCATTTATTTCGTTCTACAGTTTGATATGGTAGGAAAAGCTTCTACCTATTCCGCAAAAAGTAATACATGTGTTATCTCCATGCAGAAACAAGAATTCATTGTTTTCATCCATTCACAACCAAGAACATTGTGTGAAGTAAACTCGGTGTGTTGGAAACTTGCAACCTGCCTTATACCTACGTTTTTGTGGGATGTCCAAATGTTGTGTACACAAGCTATCGTTATCAGCAGTGGCCCACGCCTATAAACGACGATAAGGGACTGTTCTTAGGTAAATAAATTCATATCCCACCGTCATATCTTTGAAGGGTGGTGTGACTTAACTCCATAAAATTGAAATACTTTGGCCACTGGTATTTAAAGTCTTATTGAAGGCTTGAATTGGCCTTCAGCGTGTGAGCGGGCTCGCGAGGCGGGAGTAACAAGACACCCTTGTTACTAAAGTACCTAAGTTGTATCTACTGGTTTATACTTACAGTACATAGGTATCATACTGTAGGTAGCATGTTCTCAACATTAATCTTCCCTAAAGGCATACATTTATTTCTATTCCAGAATTGCAAGTGTCAAATGGTTCGCCATGGCAGAGAACACCAAGAAACGATCGAACAGTTTCCGCAAATTCCTACCAAATATATTTTTCAAACCAAGAGATAAAAGCAACTCAAAAGATTTAAGCGCTAAAAATACGTTAGCCTCTGTAAAAACTATACCAAGTAATCAATACGAGAACCCAAACAGCGCACATTTACGTGTAGCCAATAATTGTGGTATGGGAGGCCAGATTCAAGGAAGAAGTAACGATATCTGCGACAGGATCTACGAAAACCTGACCACTCGGCCAACTAAAGAGAGTCAGGCAGACGCCCTGAGTAATGGAGAAGATAGCAAACATTCCTCAAGCAGTACATTGGTCTCGGAAAGCACTGGTCAAAGAAATAAAAAGCGCAATTCTAAAACAGACCCTACGGAGTCATTTACCATCGAAAACCAACAAGCGTCGTCTTCGGCAAGACCGCAAGTACCGCCCAAACCGCAGAATGATAATATCAGGTCGGCGTCCCCTATCTCCGAACACAGTAAAGTCGTGGGGTCTACTAGTTCCGAGTATCCCGATGTTTACTATCACTCTTTAGAAAAGTTCTCGGATAAGATAATGCCACAAGTCGACCAAATTCACACATACAAAGACGCTCAATCGCCATCCGTGCCAGCTTCAGTAGGTGCCGAAATAAAAAAAGTAAGCACAAAATTTTTAATATCGCCTAAAAAGGAAGCGGAAGTACGAACAATACAGCCAACACGTGCCAGGAGCTTTTCCCTGGAAAAAGAAAAGACGGAAGTTGAAAGTAAAAGGATCAATAGTGTTTCAACTAAAGAAAAACTAGTTAAAAAGGCTTATAACTACTCGGCTCCAACGTCGCCGACGCCCACCAACCACAAGATCCCTAACATGCCAGCGACGGTGTCTCCTTACGGGTCAGTAAAGAAAAGTATGAATGACGCGGAACAAAAGAAGAACTCTCTTAATCGACTGAGTGGTGGCCGGCATCTCACATTGCCACAACCCACAGACCAAAACAGTAGATTCAAAACTGTGATCTACTCTTCTACAGAAACAATGGAGCCACACCATCAACATATTTCACAAAAAGAAAAGACCCGCCAAAAAGTAGAGGCTTTCTACTGGCAAAAACTTAAAGAATTAAAAGTAAAGGAGGATGATTATTTGTTAAAGCAATCGTTGAACGCTACTTCAGGAAATCCTTACGTACGGGCCTCCTACACAAATTCACTACGTAGCACGCCAAGCCCTCGGATACTGGAACCGAAAAGCTGCAGCTTACCTCGAGGAGTAAATTTGAAAACGTATGCCATGAACCAACCCAACCAACCTCTGTACTCGCCCTTTGTGAGAGAAACGCCTGAAAGGAGAACCGAAACTTCAATTCGAACGCAAAAAAGTTTTTTAGCCGATCAAGAAATAATGTACCGGCATCCTGAGAAGTTGCTCAACGTGGACTATGCGACCGTCAACAAAGTAGGAGCTAGGCAGCCTCAAGATCATAACAGTCTCTACCAAGTGCCAAAGCGTGTTAGTTTTGAAGAAAATGTAGCTAGATCCGTGGACTTAACGAAATGTTACAGCGAGGCAATATCAAAGTTAAGCCCCTATAAAGATACGAGGGCGGGAACGTCTGAAACGCCGCCAAAACCCCCGGTGAGATTGAGCAGCGTCGGGTGTGCTAACTTCATTCAAAATGGAAAAGTAATTAACGACAAAAAACTTATGCCGCCTGGGGTATTTTACTCCATTTATTCAGAGTCTGAGAGCGGTTCCGAAGCTGGGGAGATTCAGAAAATATTGCAATGTGCTGCGCGGAAAGGTGAGTCCATATTTTATTCTAGACTTTTTTATGTTTTTTTTTGCAGCCTCTATAATACTCGGTTTACGCGTGTCCTATGGTTCCTATAGTTTGTTAGACAATCTAACGGATTAGCTATCAAATAAAACAGTAAGAAATGTAGAGAGAGAGGAGATTCCAATAATAAGACGATCTTACATAATCCAATCGCAGGCTCAACTTCTACTCGAACATTCTTAATTGAATGCCTTTTGTGATCGCTAGCAGCGAAGTTCGCTGGCGGCCTGAAACGAGAAGATATTGTCGAAGACCGCAGCTACAGCTTTTATCAAGTACCAGCTTTTGCCCGCGACTTCGTCCGCGCAGACTTTTTTTTTCTCGTGAGTTTTTCAGTTGTTTTAATTGTTATTCTGCTATTCGGGGCGGAGAGAAATCCCACAAATAAAAAATCATAAAAATCGGTCCACCCGTTCCCGTGTTGTAAATGGTGTAACTATAACACGACTTTGTTTTATACAGGGTGTCCCGTAATTCAGCGTCAAGCGGGAAATGGGTGAAAGGGAAGGTCTTAACGGTACTGGGAAAAATAATAAAAAAAATCCTGGTCGCTTCGTTGAGAAATCACAGACATTTTTTGAAAATTTTGTAAATGCTCACCCTAGACCACATGAGGTACTGTGGTCGCATGTTTTCTAATTTTGCCGTGATTTTTTTCACATTATCCTTTATAATTATGCTATCAAATCGCATTTATAAATCAAACAGATAAACCCTTTAGTTGACTAACAAAAAATTAAGTTTGATGGAGTTGATGGAGAAAAAAATATTTTCCCTAACTTTGACACTCCATCGTTTAAAGAAATTATATGGCAATACCCATGGCAAGTCGTCTAAAAAATTGGCGCATTTAGTCAAGATTTCAATATGGTACAAGACTTGACACTTTTGACTCCACAAGAAAAATAAAAAAATATTTCTATAAAAGGGACACCATTTCAGTCCTGATATTCAATAGAATTTTTGGCCCTACAAAATGTGGGTTTATTTTTTTGGTTGCTTAGTTATAAGGTATCTATGATCGTATTTTTTTTTTAGCTCGAGGGGTGACGCAAAAACAAACTGTATTATATGATCTTTGCTTATATTCATATTTTAGTCAACTAAGGGTTTAACTGTATGATTGATCAATGCGATTTGATAGATTTATTATTAAGGATAATGAGAAAAAAAAACGGCAATGTTAGATAATATGCGACCACAGTATGTATGTAGTCTAGGGCGACCAATTTCTAAATTTTCAAAAATACCTATAATTTCTGAACGAAGCGACCAGGATTTTTAAAATATTTTTTCCCAGTACCCTTAAGACCTGCCCTTTCATCCAGTTCCCGCTTGACGTTGAATTACGGGACACCCTGTATATAAATTAGAATTATTAATAAGTAACGCCACCGTCGGCTACTGGCTGATCATGTCAACAAATCACGCGGATATTTCTGCATTATAATAAGATAAATTTTAATAAAGTAGTCACATTTTTATGGCTTATAGCACCTACGTAGAATCAAGATATACCTATTCTCGGAACTGCAAACTCAGTATAGACGAATATTTTATTTCCGGTTTTAGTTATATATATAACACAGAGGAAAAAAATAAGCTATACATAATGAGTATGAGGGTTTCTTGTATGAGGGCCCAGTGGCCCCACGTAAAGAGACAGAACTGCGTACATAGCTGGCGGATAAAACGATGCAATACATTGGAGCCTCTCCGTAATACATTATGTCTTTACGGCGCTGTTATGATTGTGAGTACTTTTAGTATCAAAAAGTCTTTTAGTCCAAACAAAGTTCCTGCTTTCTACATTTCCTTCCACAGTCATTCGTTTACTACACTATTAGTGAAGTGAAAGAGTTGCCAGGGCCCCTCCCCAGATGCCAAAATGCTTTGTACCTGTACCAAAAAATACAGGGACTTCAGCAAAACAAAAAAAAAACAGAGGTCAGGTCAATTGGCTCCTTATTACGGTTTCAATCAACAACGGTAATAGGCTCCCGTTTGGCAACCTTCGGGTAGGAACGGAACCCTCTCTAGTGGGACAGTTACGGTCGGCCACAGCCACAGATACCCCATGGCAGCTCTTACCAAGGCATAAGGGCGCCGCGCGGTACGAAAAAAAATGGGTACCCAAGCGTGTGGCCGACATCTTACTTAGGTGCTTACCTCTATGTACGGTAATAATTAGTGGCAAGCTGGTAGCAAGTCTTGCAAAAGGGGCCGAATCGGTAAAAAGACAGCTAAAGGCTCGAACTCTTTCAGCTGTGGACGACGCGCTACAAAAAACCGATCGATTCGATTAGATTTTTACCGAATGCTCGATGTAGGTACAGTCAGCCACACGCTAGGTTACACCTTTTTGTTCGATTGGCGGCCTTATGCCGCGCGCGGTAAGAGCTACCATGGGGTATCATAGACTGTGTGTGGCCGACCGTACATTTGCCGTGTACTGTAACGCATTAACCTTTTCAGAGAGCTCATTATGTAAAAAAATCCGCACTGTCGTGAGCCGTAAAACCGGTTTATTTGCTGGAAAATAGGTCATATTGAAATGATATTTTTTTTCTATAAATATTGGGAAATTAAAGGTTAGTTCAGTTTAGTATTAAGGGAATAGGTACACCGGCAGATCTAGTCGATGTCAGTGAGGAGGAGGCAGATTCTCGGTGTCTCGGAGCGCAGTGGCAGTGGGTGGCCTTGCTGGGCTAGGATAGTCTGATAGGGGGCTATGGGAGGATGGGGAGCGCTTCGAGTTCGAAGTCATTGGCAACTGCCACTCGCAGAGCTGCAAGACGAGTTTATCGCGCGCTTCAAGCCGCCTTACGTACAGTTGGTCGCTTTTTTCTTTATTGACCGATTTGGCTCAAATTTAGAATGTATAGAAATTTGTTGAATATTTGAATTTTAAGCCTGTTTTACCAGACTCATGAGGAATTTGGCCCGTTTCTACCCGACTACGTGAAGCAAAAAGGGGTTATGATTTTAGCAACGTATTGTGTATATGTATGTTTGTGTGTTCATCTGTCCACTCGCAGAGCCTATGCTATTCGGCCGATTTCAAGTTAGTTTACACAGTTACTTACTTACACAAAAATCGACAAATACAATGAGCTTATTTTAAATCGAACAATATGCAGGTAAATACAAACTTTGTATAATCTACATTAACATTATATTTAACTAGGCAATATTTAGCTGAAAAAACATATGTACTCCATGATACTATGGAGTGCATAAATGTTCGCATCCCTTTTATACCTACACATCAGTGCATGCTGTAGGGTTCACCCTACCCTTGTATGTGTTTGATGTAAATAACTACATGTGATGCTACGAAACTCACGGTTGCACAGTTGAAGCTCCAGTTCTTAGGATAACACTGCAATCCTCAAATCACGGGCATCACATTCACCTTTGCATTTTCACCTTCACACGCACTTTTATATACTTTTATGTATCCTCATGCATCTACGGCCACTTCACTTCATCAAAACTATTGTTATAGCACTAAACTATAGTGATTTACTAATGTTTGAGACACAAAATATAAAATTCTTTGATATTTTGTGGTCTCGAAAAAATATTGACGTTTTTGACACATTGTTTGGAATTACTCTTTATTTTGAAATTGTATTCAAATTCTGTCAACCATAGGCTACTTTTCTTAATTTATGTCATAAAAACCTTTATGGAGCCGGTCGAAGGAGATCATAAACTACTTGGAGCACTTATTTCGACAAGGCGATCAACAAAAAGATAAAGAGGCAAGATTTTTGAATTCAAAATCTACAAAAAGAACAAAATCGTTCCTACGAGGTTTCCTTATCGATCCAACAACAACAAGGGTCGGTCTTCTCTTCGGCACCACAGCCGAAAGCGAAATATAGGCCAGATTCCCGGGCCAGGCAGGCCCGGGAAATTCTGAGAAAATACCTCGAAAAATCTGAAGAATTGAAGATCTAAAACTGAAGACCTCGTCATCCTCAAAGCTTCATCCTCGACTTCAAGCGGCGGGCTAGCCTGGAAAGCCCCCGCTCTACCAACCTTAACTACAAGACTTCATAGCGACGGGCCAGCCTTGAAGCCCTCGCTCGACCAACACCGTCCTCATCTTCAAGCGGCGGGCCAGCCTTTTGAGCCCCCGCATAACGAACACCCTCTTCAAACCTTCATCTTCAAGCGGCAGTCCGGCCTGGAAAGGCCTCGTTCACGGAATCGGAAACCGGAAATCGTTTCACCTCGACCGGCGTCCGCTAAGCTCCGAAGAACCGAAGACGCCTGAAGAATTCCAAATTCTCCAAACCGAGTTTCAGATAGGCTCTCTTACTTTTATTTAGTCATCTAGGTCCTAATTCTAAGTTATAAGTAACGCTGTCAAATAAATAACCCACCTCTTAACTTCTTTCTTTCCTTTACTTTTACTTATTTCTTCTTTAAAATTAGCTTCCGTCACAGGGCGTTACTAACAGGTAACCCCTGTAACGTGACAGTTTTGGCGCCCAACTGGTTTTGTTTGACAGGGTTATTATTGTAGTCTTCCCAAAATTATTAGACTATAGTCTTCCCAAAATTCTAAAACCACACCCTCTCTTGTGTGAGTAAACTTTGAACTTTTGGCTGAACCTTTCGGAACTTTTCGGCTTAGTGTAAATCATCTCATTAACCTCATCTCATCTCATCTACTCTCTTAGCTATTTACTTAGACCTCTATCAGGTAAATAATTCTTAAAAATGTCTCGTCCTATCAAATACTCTTATCTCAATAAACCTGAGATAGAATATGAGATTCGCATTCGCCTTGAAACGCCAGCCGAATCCCTTGTAAACTTAAAAAAACAGATAGAAACAATCTCGGAAACGCTTCCATCTACCGAAATTGTCAACTCTACTATCCCCATTCAAGAAGACCTTGAACAGGCCGAAATAACTTTGAATTTTATAGAAACTAAAATAACACAGCTCGAAACTAAGTCATCTACCTTGATTACGAAAAAAGTAGAAACTTACTTACACCACATGTACTATCGCTTGGAAAGAATGGATACTAGTGACTGTGACGCTTCCATCGAAGGAAAACTCGTTAACCTACAGGCAAAATTTTCGAACCTTGAAAAACGCTTCGATTCTCTAACCTTCTCGTCAGCAGAGTCTTCACCCCTCGTTTTTCAGGCAAATCCCACTCCTACCTGCAGTTCAGCTCCTTCTGCTTCAGCGACGATTCCACCAAATTCCATCAAGGAACTTAAAAAAATCTCTTACAATGGCACCACATGCCCTAAATCGTATCTGACCAAACTAGAAGAATTTAGAACTGCTAGGCAAATTCCAAAAGAAAAATTCCTTGACCAAGCTTCAGAAATCTTCACTAATAAAGCTCTTCATTGGTATAGATTCCAAAAAATTAGATACCCTAACCTAACGTGGGATCAACTTTGCGAATTACTAATCAAAGATTTTGGCGAGTACGATTATGACTACAAGCTACTAGCCACGATCAACTCGCGAACACAAGGTGAATCAGAAACTATTATCATCTACGTGTCTATCATGTTCGGAATGTTTGCCCGCCTTGAAAACAAACTTTCTGAACCTGAACAACTAAAAATCCTACTTAGAAATATTAGACCATCCTACTCAATATTCATTGCTTTAAAAAATATCTCGTCCATTGATTCTCTAATCACGGCTTGTCAAGATTACGAACGCATCCTAGACAGGGATAGGAATTTTAAGGATCCGAAACCCGCTTTCAACTCTCTAGCGACAGAATTCAACTATTCTTCCTGTTCAAAAACTCCTTACTCATCTGCCCATAATTCTGAAACTAAACAGAACTTCTATCCTAAACGCGTTAACAGTGTTACGCAATATAAAAATAAGTCAAACTATTGCTACCGCTGTCGCATAAGTGACCACTCGTTCCACTCATGTCCGGAACCACGTGATCTAGTGTGTTTCAAGTGTGGCCTAAGTGGACATAAAATAATAGATTGTCCCAACTGCAAAAAAGACCTTAAAAACTCAAAAAACTAGCTAAGCACGACTTAGATATCTCATCCAAATTTAATCCTGAAGAATGGCAGAATTGGCTCTCTAGCCTTAGAAATTTCTTTCAACTCTATAAAACTTCTTCAATTCTCTACGAGAAGGAAAGAGATTTCAACAGGCCCTTCTTAAAAATACTCTTAAACGGTTCTCCCTTCTTCGGATTATTGGATAGTGGTAGTTCAATTACCATACTTGGTAATAATTCTCACCTTGAAATCTTAAAACTGGGCTACACCCTATCCAAGTCGTGCTCTATCTTTGTAACTACAGCAGATAACCATAGAGTTAAATCGCTAGGTTATATCGACTTACCTATTACCTTTAATAACCAAACTCACATCATTAGAGGTCATGTGTTTCCTGAAATACACCCCTCAATTATTCTTGGTGTCGATTTTTGGAAAGAATTTAATCTTGTGCCAGAGCTACTAAACTCTGCTTTCTCTAACCAACTTGAATGTAACGTAGTTACTTCTTCTGAAAAGAAAATTCTACCCTACGAATTTTTAACTTCTGAACAAAAAGTCATTGCGGATGACATTATTACTCGATTTAAATCTATTTCTTTTGAAGAAAAAGGCGAACTTGGTCGTACT
Source organism: Zelleria hepariella (assembly GCA_949319315.1). Lineage (NCBI taxonomy): Eukaryota > Metazoa > Arthropoda > Insecta > Lepidoptera > Yponomeutidae > Zelleria > Zelleria hepariella. Next base: position 20,566,663 of record OX439379.1, read on the forward strand.
CATTTAATTTGTCATAAAATCGACACTGGTGATACTCTTCCTATCAAGCAGCGCTGCTACAGGCTCTCACCTGAAAAACAAAAGGCACTTATTGATGAGGTCGATAAAATGATTAGATGGAAGGTCATTGAAAAATGCGAAAGCCCTTGGCTCTCTCCTGTCCTTATCTCTCCAAAGAAGAATGGTGAATGGCGCTTCTGTGTCGATAGCAGAAAACTTAACGCTGTCACTCGTCGTGATGCCTATAGTCTCCCTTTTATGAATGAAATCCTAGACCACCTTAAAAATGCCAAATACCTTTCCAGTATTGACATTGCTAAAGCTTTCTGGGAAGTCCCCTTAAATGCCCCTGATAGAGATAAAACAGCGTTTTATGTACCTGGGAGAGGAATGTATAGATTCGTCGTTATGCCATTTGGTCTGACTAACGCTCCTGCTACCCAACAAAGACTCATGGATACCTTATTTACCCCTGAGTTTGACTATAAGGTATTTTGTTATCTCGATGATATTATCATCGTGAGTCCAACTTTTGACGAACATATTTCTCTCTTACTTAAAGTCCTCGAGAAACTAGCTAAAGCTAAACTAACTATAAATTTTGAAAAAAGCCAATTTTTCAAAAAGGAACTTAAATACCTTGGTTACGTGGTTGACGAACACGGTTTACGTGCTGACCCTGATAAAATCCGCGCTATCCTCGAATTTCCAACCCCTACTAACAAAAAAGAAGTCCGAAGATTTCATGGTACTTGTAGCTGGTTCAGACGATTCATTCCCAACTTCAGCACCTTAGCTGCTCCTCTCAATAAATTATCTTCAACTGGGAAGAATGCTCCAAAATTCGTTTGGACTCCTGAAGCCAACACCGCCTTCCTAAAACTTAAAGAATTGTTAGTGACTACTCCAGTTCTTGCCTGTCCTGACTTCGAACTTCCTTTTGCCGTTCACTGCGACGCCTCGAACCATGGAATTGGAGCCATGCTCACGCAGATCCAGAACGAGAAAGAAGTTGTCATTGCCTACATGAGCAAATCCCTCAACAAGCAAGAACAAAATTATTCTACTACAGAAAGAGAGACTCTTGCTGTAATTACTGCTCTTGAACATTGGCGTTGTTACTTAGATAACGGCAAACAATTTACCGTCTTCACTGACCATGCCGCCTTGAAATGGTTTCTCAATCTATCCAACCCTTCTGGCAGGCTAGCTAGATGGGCACTTCGTCTCTCAGCCTTTAACATTGATCTGAAACATAAACGTGGTAAAGATAACGTTGTTCCAGATTTACTCTCACGTCCTAATAACGCTACTGCTGCTCTTCAAATGGTTGCTCCAATTGCTCAGAACAACCTTCCCTCTTCTCCTGAAGACCACTATAATAAACTACTAGAAGGTTGTCGTGACAATCCAGACAGTTACCCAAACTATACTCTTAGAGACAACAAATTACTTCGGTGCACTCATAGTCCCCTATCTCTTACAGACGACTTTATTTGGAAAGAAGTACCTCCACCATCTGAAAGAGAAACACTTATTAGAAGTCATCATGGCTCAACATCAGAACCTCATTTAGGAATCTTTAAAACTTATAAAAAATTGTCCTTGTTATATTATTGGTCTGGCATGTTTAAAGATATATCTAATATTATATCGGGTTGCGAATTATGTTTAGCTTATAAACAGTCCAACCATTCCCCGTATGGCCCGATGGGCAAACCAAAGATCTGCTCGAGACCTTTTCAATGCATATCTCTTGATCTAATCGGTCCCTTACCGATGACTAGAAAACGCAATCAACACATCCTGGTGGTGAATTGCTGCTTCACGAAATACTCTCTAATTTTTCCTGTAAAAAGAGCTACGGCTTCAAATATCATCTTCTACTTAGAAAACTTTGTCTTTCTTGTACATGGTGTACCACAAACTATTATAATGGACAATGGATCTCAATTCCAATCACGAGAATTTCACAACCTGATTAGGAAGTACGAGATTCCATTTGCTAACTTCAATCCCCATTATTGTCCACAAGTTAATCCTACTGAAAGGTATAATAAAACAATTATTACCGCCCTAGCTTCCCTCGTTGGCGATGACCATAGAACATGGGATATCCATCTGCCGATTATACAGGCTGCCTTGAATAATTCTGTAAATGCGGTAACAGGTTTTACCCCTTCATTCCTAGTTTTTGGTCGTGAACCTATTACTTCTGGTACAATCTTTTCTCAGGGTTACGATGTCAACGAATTCACCTTTTTGCCAAGAGATATCTATGCGAACAATATCGGATTACTCTCTTCAATATTCGATAAAGTTATACAAAAAAAAAAAAAAAAAAAATTTATTTTCTCCCAATCACAGTATAAAATATACCCAATGATGCAAAATACAGGTTTTTTTAGAAAAGGAACAGTGGGAGACAGGAGTCCAAAATAGGTAAGACCCGTGCTATGGATCTCCTGGCATCCACCTCTCGAGATACGTAACAATCAATTTTTATCAACTTATGGTGCAACTATTAAGGTATACAATATAAGCTTCCTTAGTTATAAGTTAATTTTTATGCCTTAAATAAAAGTGTATGTGTGTGTGTGTGTGTATGTGTGTGTGTGTGTGAGGGTGTGTGAGTATGTGTGTGTGTGTGTGATGTGAGTGAGGGTGTGTGTGTGTGTGTGTGTGATGTGAGTGAGGGTGTGTGTGTGTGTGAGAGGGTGTGTTAGTATGTGGTGAGGATGTGTATTCTGTTCAGCCCTTCGACCGTTCTGGGGTTCGAATTTATATATTGACAGAGTATATTGTGTATGGATGTGAATGTATAAAGGAACCCTGTGTGTGTATTTGACTGTATAAAATGATGTGTCTGTATGAGGGTTTATATTTTATTGATATAGTTTATTTTGATTTGATTTAGGATGTAAACCGAGTCGTAGTATCCTGGTAAATTATGTTATTGTCACCAGAAGAGACTCAGTCTCTTCATAATTAAGGGAGAGTAGCCATATAGTGAGTACCTTTTTACACTCATATTTAGTCATGTCATATATATTATGTAACTTATTTGCTTCGTTGTATAGCTTACTGAACAAAGCAGGAAAGAATCTACTTGCAAGAGATTTTTTCATACCAATCGTTTCGCACACCTTGTAGTTTCTCCTAGTGTTTGCCCTGTCGTGTTCTTTTGTATATTTAAGAGTTGCATGTTGACGGAGTAGTGCATTTAGAATAAATAACTGTCTCACTGTCAAAATCTTAGTATCTTTCTTAGTATCTTAGTTCAAGTTGCTCTCCACGTGGCTCATACAAAAAATGCAGCACGTTACGACTTAAGGCATTCCTTTAAAGAATTTAACGTCGGCGACTTAGTCTGGCGAAAGAATTATGTACTTAGCAATGCTGGCACATACTTTAGTGCTAAACTTGCCCCTAGATATATAAAATGTAAGGTAATTCAAAAATTATCGCCCTTAGTGTATATACTAGAAGACCCAAGCGGCACAAGAAGTCGCTGGCATGTCAAAGACTTTAAAATATAACGTTCTCTTTGTTATATTGCCCTTTTGTAAATAGTTGTAAATATTTCACCTTATCCTTTAGGTCGGCTCTTCAGCCAGCTAAAGACCCCTTTTAACTTAATCTTATTTTGTGGTTGGCCCTCAACCAACTACACTCGCTAGTGTTCTCTCAACTCACTAGCAAGTGACTAGTTCTTCTTAAACTGAACTCCCTAGTGCTCCCTTGACTCACTAGGAAGTCACTAACTACTAAGTAGATATTCTTTAACTCCCTAGTGCTACCTTGACCCACTAGGAAGTTACTTTAGAGGTTCTTCTTCTAAACACCTTAGTGTTTTCCTTACAGAGCGGTTGACAACTCTTTAAACAAGCCCCTGTTAGTGTAAATAGTCTGGGTTTTCATTAAACGAGCGGGTGACGACTCTTGTAAAGCCTACGTCAGGAGAGTGTGACTCAATCGTGCCTTCTCTGGAGTTTGTGTCATAGAATGTGAACCTTACCCCAACCAATGATTGTGTGATGAATGAAAGATAGAATAGTGTTAGGTTAGCGTACGTGTGTAGAGACGGTCACTTAATAGAAACTGTCTTCTAAATACTGAATTAAGACGAGTTTTCTTGTACATATTTTCTTAAACCAAAATTTTAACCAAAAAAATTATTTTCCTTAGGAAAAAAAATTTTTTTTTGGGGGTTTTTGGGGTATTGTAGGGTTCACCCTACCCTTGTATGTGTTTGATGTAAATAACTACATGTGATGCTACGAAACTCACGGTTGCACAGTTGAAGCTCCAGTTCTTAGGATAACACTGCAATCCTCAAATCACGGGCATCACATTCACCTTTGCATTTTCACCTTCACACGCACTTTTATATACTTTTATGTATCCTCATGCATCTACGGCCACTTCACTTCATCAAAACTATTGTTATAGCACTAAACTATAGTGATTTACTAATGTTTGAGACACAAAATATAAAATTCTTTGATATTTTGTGGTCTCGAAAAAATATTGACGTTTTTGACACATTGTTTGGAATTACTCTTTATTTTGAAATTGTATTCAAATTCTGTCAACCATAGGCTACTTTTCTTAATTTATGTCATAAAAACCTTTATGGAGCCGGTCGAAGGAGATCATAAACTACTTGGAGCACTTATTTCGACAAGGCGATCAACAAAAAGATAAAGAGGCAAGATTTTTGAATTCAAAATCTACAAAAAGAACAAAATCGTTCCTACGAGGTTTCCTTATCGATCCAACAACAACAAGGGTCGGTCTTCTCTTCGGCACCACAGCCGAAAGCGAAATATAGGCCAGATTCCCGGGCCAGGCAGGCCCGGGAAATTCTGAGAAAATACCTCGAAAAATCTGAAGAATTGAAGATCTAAAACTGAAGACCTCGTCATCCTCAAAGCTTCATCCTCGACTTCAAGCGGCGGGCTAGCCTGGAAAGCCCCCGCTCTACCAACCTTAACTACAAGACTTCATAGCGACGGGCCAGCCTTGAAGCCCTCGCTCGACCAACACCGTCCTCATCTTCAAGCGGCGGGCCAGCCTTTTGAGCCCCCGCATAACGAACACCCTCTTCAAACCTTCATCTTCAAGCGGCAGTCCGGCCTGGAAAGGCCTCGTTCACGGAATCGGAAACCGGAAATCGTTTCACCTCGACCGGCGTCCGCTAAGCTCCGAAGAACCGAAGACGCCTGAAGAATTCCAAATTCTCCAAACCGAGTTTCAGATAGGCTCTCTTACTTTTATTTAGTCATCTAGGTCCTAATTCTAAGTTATAAGTAACGCTGTCAAATAAATAACCCACCTCTTAACTTCTTTCTTTCCTTTACTTTTACTTATTTCTTCTTTAAAATTAGCTTCCGTCACAGGGCGTTACTAACAGGTAACCCCTGTAACGTGACAATGCTTAAATTAAGATAATGCTTGTTTTCTTTTGTTTTTAATTTTAAATTTTGAATTTTATGTGTTTTATTTTGCACGTACTACTTTTTGAAAAATAAATAAATACTTGAAAATACTTGAGTTTCGTCGCAATCACCCAGGTGACATAGGATATTAAATTTTCAAAAAATGCAAGCTGGCGGCTGTGGTCATGTGGTGCGCCCTGAAATCGTGGACCCAAAAATAAAAATTATCGGATACCATCGACATGGATATCGAATTATTATTATTAATATATAATATATTTTACCATTAGAAGCCGACATTATCCCTGATGAACGTATGCTACTTTTTACCGCGGGAAAATGCTTCTTTCCTACGGGAAAACGGGTAATAGGACAACGGGTAGTACGAACCGTGCGAAGCCGGGCCGGACAGCTAGTATCATATAAAAGGGCTCGTTATGAGGAACTCAAATATATATTTTTAATAGTTTTAAAAAAAATAGTTTTGAAGTTATTTAATAAAAAATAGGCAAAAAATTACCATGATACGGTATAAAACCCCCCACATGATACTGAAGGTAGATAGGGACACCATTTTTGTAGTGTACCTACTCAAATATTTTTTTACTGTTTTCGGATTTTTTCTCTTATTTGTACTGTTCAACAGTGTTTCGCGCCAAACATGATTCTAGTCTTGGTCCACCGGAAGTAAGTACCCTACTTTTATAGGTTTTCATTCAACGTAAACGGCCGTATACGGATTGCAGACCGAGTATGACTGATATTAATTTTAACTTTATCAAGTATCCTCCGCCCGTTCCTGAAAAAAGGGGTATTGCTAGACAGACAAACGGACAGACCGATGGACGGTCAACAAGGCAAAAAAAATTCAAATATAGAAAGACTAAAAACAAATCAAGTGCATCTATCTAGCTAGGCCACCTATTCTGGAATCATAAATTCCTGTTTAAAGCATCATTATCAGCGTTAACCTTTCCGCGAAATTCCAATTTTCATCGAGAGCCCCATGCATGGTTTCTAGGAATTTTGAAGGTGGCAGTTGGCATTATAGCCACCCCCCGGACACATTGTAAACTAATGCTGGTATACAAACTTGTGGTTGCCCCCCCAACCATTCATGCATAGCTCGTTGAACGCAAATAGAACGGAATGATATGGCGAGCGGGTGGCTATGGACTCGCAAGTCTTATGCATCACCAAAAAAATGGTGCGAAATGAAATGAGCGTCGCAGAGACGCGGCCGTCGACCGGGGCGCGCGGCCCGCGCCGGGTCGATGCCCGCATCGATCCACGGACTCCACCCCCGCGCCTGTGCGGTACCGCACACATCGCGCAACAGGACCAACCTAACTTCTCTAGCTACAGCAATCGCTGGTGGTTCACGTTCAGTTCCATAGCGGTCGTGTGAGGGTGCAAACGGGACTCTGACACGCGCCGACCACGTGCCGGCCGAGCCCGCGTAGTTCGCGCCGCGAGACCCTGACTGTGATAACATAATAAACACCAACTCTTGGTATTCGAGGGCTGCTCTAGTGCATAGGACCAACTACTTTGGAACTTTATAGCCAGCACAAAACTTTGTAGGTCGCCCTGGAAGCGAGCTTTGCGCCAATCTTTTAGTTTCGATGGCACATAAGCTACCCAGTAAGAGAGTAGGGCTTGTTTGTTACGTTGACCATGGGTGTGGTTCAATGGCATTGCGCGAGCGTATGACGGCACAACACCAGTGCCGGCAGGAGGAAATGGGGTTGGGTGGCCACGTGATGTATTACTCTCGATACACGACACCCGCCCATCGCCGAGCCTCTACTGGCGGTTGCACAAAGTCCGCCCAGGGGGGTGAGGTGTGCTTTACATGCATTTGAACCTTATCGGCCTTACTATAGAAGTGCAATTATAATACCACTAGCCATGCTTTTACGCTCTATTATTTACTTGCCTGCATCGAATGGTTTCTTTATTCCACACTACCTATCACTACTTACGCGTAAAAACCTACGGGAGCGAACTTGAAATAACTAACTATTTTACTCTCGAAATGTGATAGTTTATGAATGAAAATATATCATTGAAAACTCTGTATGTACAAGCTCTCCATGTGGGATTAAGTTTGTTGTTCAGTATATTAAATAGCTTCAGACAAAATGCGAAAAAATATACTAAGCAACTGCTAAGCAATCATAACTACCTTCTTAGAAGTAAAATGAAAAGCCCTGAAAAAAAGTGACTGAGAAAAGATCCTTGATCGGAGGAGAAAAGTCTCACAAAAATATTTATGACATCACGAGACATGGTGCAGATAGGATGTAATTATTAAAGTAGCGTGTGCGGTGAACGAAGCCATTTCGAGAATTTACGTTTGCGGGTGTAGCAAGGTTAATCCCGAGTTCCACTACTCACGCACGACGAGCCACTATTTCATGGCAGCGTGCGTGTAAATAGAAATTCAATTTCCATATTTTTCATTCATGGGGAAACGGAATCGAAATTTTATAGTACTGCCGCGGTCTGTAATCGGTGCATTGCTGGCGCGCTTTCGATGGCCGACAGAGCGCAGCGTAGCGCGGCTCCAGGCCAACACAGCACGGTCAGCATTTCAGCCTTTGATGGACAAGGTAGAATGAAGGCCGAGACCGAAGGTCGAGGCAATTATAGCGCGGACAGCAAGGGCTGCAGTGATGCCCAAGCTTGAAGGCCGTGGGCGTAGCTCAGCTAAGCTCGAGGCCATCATAGAGTGGCCAGCAGCGAAGGACTCAGTGCAGACCAAGGCTTGTTCTAGTGCTTTACCCAAACAAGGCGACTAATTTAAAGAAATCCAGAAAGATGTAACAAAAAAGGTTAACTTACTATCCGACTTCTAAATGTACATCGAATTGTCATAATACTCGTAAACTATGAATTGTACGAGTAGTTTTATGAAACTGGCATCAGCTCAGTATTATAATTTATTTAAAGTAAAAATTTAAATTTAGTCACATTGAAATTAGGGCGTTTTGACATTCGGTCCTTACGGACCGGAGTGAAATTCAGGACCGCCTTTCCAGGGTTTACCTACTTTAATCGAATCGTTTTTAGCCGGCTAAACACGGCCCAAAAATCAGAGGCAATATCGGGGAAGTGGTGGGGAGCACCCTAGATCGCTCCCTAGATCGCCTCGTGTGCAGGTAAATCGTAGCATCAATCGTACCAACTCAGAAATTGGTTTGGGCGAGCTCACGATTTTTGTTTTGTAATCTTTTCTTCGTCACGGATTGCCATAGCAACGGGCGAAAACCATGTGGCCGCGCTTTTTTCTTTACGACGCTGCCATTACCTATACAGCCAAATTCTGAATAAAATCTTTTTGCACCTGACTTTCTGAAATAAAACTCGACAATAATGGATTTCAAAGGAAATTGCTGGCCGCTTATACACGACACTAATGAAATTCCATATAACTTTGCTGGAGCCTAATAAAGTAGCCGGCAAGGCCGATTTTGCTCAAAGAGGGTTGTCAAAATAAAGACTACATTACGAGCGTTATTGAGTAAAATAAAAATAAATACACACTCGTAGCATTAATTGAATATACCTACAGGGCATTATTTTTAAATAGCTTTATTCCTGAAACACTTCAACATCTAAATGTGATTTCCAACTACTTTTGCTCTAAGACTTTTCGAAATGCTCGATATTTTTTATTTATTGAACGTTTTTTATTCTTTATTATCTTCGATCAAGGATAAAACTAGATACAACATAGAACTCTGAAATGTGTCTGGAAAAATAGATGCCCAAATTGCCTTTGGGAGCTTATTTGCTCGTAGTCTATGCAATTAAAGTAAAACTGTACGCTAATGCAATAAGGTTGACATTCTAATATTAGACGTGTGGTCGAAATGATGTTTCGTATTGTTCTATTGCTGATATCATTTGTTTCTGTGGGGACAAGTTTTTATTGTGATTTTATACGTAATGCGGATTCTATGGGATTTAGTTCGGTGTTTATTATGTATGAATTTGTACCTTTCGGCCCTGCCTGCGCGGCGCGCTTCTGTACCCCTCCACTCCACTCTCTACCACCTCTTCGGCCTCTCCTGCTTCTATTTGGCACAACGCGCCGCAATATTAGAAAAAATTTTTTTTTTGTATGCAAAAATTAAATTTTGCTTTCACCAAAGTTTTACTTGATAATGGCATAAGCACAGTCCAGTGCATTGCCAGGGTTAAAAAAAAAAGGCGTAGAACAAAAGTTGTTGGAAATCACATTTAAAAGTTGACGTGTTTTAGGAATAAAGCTATTTAAAATATCCCTGTATAAAATATAAGAAGCAAAAATCGCTGCCGTAATACCACAGATTATACAATAATATTAACGATTATTATGCGAATTTTTTTTTAAATACTTAGGAGTATTTTTGATAGTTACGGATATCATTTTCGCCCCATACATTTTTGGACTGATTTTCAAAGCGTCGGAACAAAGATATTGCGACTTGAGAGTGGGCTTCACGGATTTAAAATATACAGTGTGTAAGAAAATTTGAATAGAGAGCGGTGCCAAGAGCTGACTGCCAACCTCTAATGATGGAGAAGGACTTCAAGAATAAGAAGAAAATTTGTGATTTTGCTAAACCTTTTTGCCATTCTATTCGTAGTCTATACCAGTGTTTTTCAACCTGTGGGTCGCGACCCCCTGGGGGGTCGCGAAGCTTCTGTAGGGGGGTCGCCAGAGGTCGGAAAAACTAGGTACTTTAGTAAAAAAAAAGAGCTCGCTCGTTCACTCTCAACAACTCGTAAGCCACCACCACCACTTCACACTCGCCGGGCGGCAGGCATCGGCATTAGTCGTGCGTACGTACCGTATGGCGACGTATCCGATGTACGTAATTGTAAAAGTGTTTTTATATCCGACTAGCTGACCCGGTGAACTTCGTATCTCCTGAAATAGTTTGACTCTCCGCGTCAAAAATGGCGATTCCAATACAAAATGACCAATTTTTATTTCTTCCGTTTTTCAGCTAATCCTTTAACTTTTCCCATATTATTATTTCTTTGCTTTTAAACCTACCCTGAACTATGGTGAACTAAACAAAACAGTAAATATGCAAATCGGTCAAGCCGTTTCTTAGTTTTAGCGAGACTAATGCACGGCGATTCATTTTTATATATTATGTAAATAGATAAGTATGTACTTATATCCTAATCATGGAGACCATAAATACGTTGTATGGAATGAATATTGGTAATTCAGTAAATACACATACATTAATGATAAAAAAAAACCGAAGTGTCAAGGGGGTCGCGAAATATTTTTTTATACCAGGGGGGTCGCATCATGAAAAAGGTTGAAAAACACTGGTCTATACCTACCTAGGATCCTTGAGCAGTGCATATTATGACGTATCGCCGGGGGCCCAAAGGATCAATTTTACTGACGACTAGGTTTTGCCATTGTAGTTAGTGTTATAGACCGGTTGAGATTTCAGGGGGCAATTCTGGGGAATATCGAGAATGCTATTGTTGAAAGAAAATGTTCAACTTTTTTCGACGTTTCCATGTTTTACGAGTACATTACCGAGAATTGCCCCCCAATGTTGGCCGCCGTCAAGGACGCGGCGGCGCTGGCACGGCGCTCCCGTCCCTCCACACCACAGCCTCCCTCACTCATAGTGTCGTGGCATCGATCCGTGCAAAACATTGCACGTCATTAGTTAGGCTCGACGGCCGCTACCCCAAATAAAATGTAATGTTTGCCTATCTAGGGGTGTAGTACCGACGGCACCTTAGTTCGAAGTACCGTGTCGACCGGCGGATTGAACGAAACATGGCGTGTACGTAGCTTTCATACTCGTATTATGTGTGCTTCGATTCGATCCAAAGTAGAAACGGCCTAAGCAATGATTGATGGATTTCTGTTCGCGCTCTATCCGCAGGATGGGACCATAACTCAATAGAAACACCTTCGACTTAACATACAATAAAACGATGGCTATTGATTGGCCTGAGATCACTATACAAGGTAATTACTCGTATTAATTTATTTATTCTTCAAACACGCCAACTTCTAAATGTGATTTCCAACAAAAAAAAAAATGTTTAACGACTTTGGCAAAAGCCCATTTTTTTTCTTACAAACAATACTTACATATTTTTTATATTTTTATTCTCGCTGAGCAACTAATGGGTACGGGAGAGGTTGGAAAGCTGGTAGAGAACGGAGGGAAACGAAAGCGCGCCGTGCAGGCAGCGCTGATGTGGTGCAAACACCGAACTAAGTTTTATCCTTGATCAAAGGGTGCAAATGCTAACTTTTCAAGAATAAGAAACGTTCAATAAGTAAAAGTATCGAGCTTTCGATAAGTCGAAGAACAACAGTTTTAGGAAATCACATTTAAAAGTTGACGCGTTTCGCTGTTATTTATACTCCGTGCTAACTCCGTGCAATTTTAGTGGTTTTAAAGCCGAAGGTATTTTGTCGCACTGGTGATTCTGATTACAAAAATTCATTCCAAAACGCGCGAAAAAAAAATTCTCTTCTCTCCATACAAATGGTGTCGATTGGCGATAGCCGTTTGTATTGGGAAGTGTTTTTTTTTTCGCTCGTTTTAAGTAAAATTTTGGAATTTGGCTCATAATCACGAGTGCAACTAAATACCTTCGGCTTTAAAACCACTAAAATTCCACGGTGTATACTTAGCATCTATGCGACACCAAAGACAAAACATTATAAAAAAACCTACTAGTGGTGGTAATACCTACCTGTATTACCACCCCATGTAGGTTTTTTCTTGGCTTGATGTCACGCACAAAAAAATATCTGTGGTGTCACGCATCTAGATTTTTTCGCCTGAGTTTGGCACATCCTTTATTACATTGTACCAAACTGTATAATTATTTTAAGTCAAGTACCTATAACCATTTCAAACAATCCCCAATCTCGTCGCAGGTGCTACACTGGCTCAGGCACTTACAAAACGATGAATAAGTAATTGAAAGTTAGTTGTTCCTGCGTCAGGTAAAGGTACCTACCTTCCTACTAGAGAACAGAATGACTAAATTACAACTGCTTTCATGTTAGATATATACACCGTGCTATTTTATTGGTTACTAGCTTTTCGCCCGCGACTTCGTCCGCGAAGACTTATAAGAAGTTGCCTGGGTACATCTTTCACCATTATCAAATTAGCATGAATAGAGTCATGGGTGTGTATTTTTGTAAGCTATCTCTATTCCAAATGTCATCCAAATCTGTCGTGCAGTTTCAGGGTGGAAGTGTATGTGTTGTGTATGTGTGTGACCAAATTGGAAAAGATCAAATGAATCCAACAAAAAAAAAACATACTTTGAACCTTTTTGGCCGTTTTAGGTTTATCATTATTATTGTTTTCTTCATGATTAGTAGATTTGCTATAAAACGCAACTGTAAATAAATGTTCATTGAATAGTTGTAGCTTTGATGGTTCCGGCATCGTTATTGATACTAAATCAGGAAAACTCTTAAAATGTTTCCACCCTTTTTGATGCTGAAACATGTGTTTAATTATTATTTCTCATTTAATACACGACTACTTAGTTTCAAGTTAATCTGAATCCAATAAAATGATAATTTCATACAAATTTTGAACCCCGTTTTGGCCGTTTTAGAGTTAACATTATTACTTTTTTCTTCATGGTTGGTAGTTTTGCTATAAAACGCAACTGTACTTTTTCAAAGTTGTAACTTAAATGCAGGGTTGGGCCCAGCATTGCTACTACATCAGGGAAAAATATGCATACGAATACTTAGTTTCAAGTATATCAGACAAAAAAAAATGTATTTCATACAAACTTTTAACCCCGGTTTGGGCATTTCAAGGGTTAACATTGTTACTTTTTTCGTCATGGTTGGTAGTTTTGATATAAAACGCAACAGTAGTTCAAATTTCAAAGTTGTGACTTAAATGGTTTGGTGGGTCCAAGGTGGGCATTGCTACTATATCAGGGAAAAATCTTCAACCCTTCATTCGCTGAAATGAGAAAAATGCTGAAACACGTGTTTAATTATTTCTGATTTAGTATACGAATACTTAGTTTCAAGTAAATCGGACCAAAAAAAAAAAATTATTTCATACAAACTTTGAACCCCGGTTTGGGCATTTGAAGGGTTAAAATTATATTCTTTTTTTCATGGTAGGTAGTTATGCCACAAAACACTACTGCAGTTTCAATTTCATAGTTGTAGCTTTAATGGTTTAGTCCTGGCATTGATACTACATCAGGAAAAATCTTCAAACTTTTCTACCCCTTTTAACCCTTTTATGGACAGAAATTTGAAATACGCTGAAACACGTGTTTAATGGTTTCTTATTTAATATACAAATACTAAGTTTCAAGTAAATCGGACCAAAAAAATTTTTTATTTCATACAAACTTTAAGCCCCGGTTTGGGCATTTGAAGGGTTAAAATTATATTTTTTTCTGGATGGTGGGTAGTAATGCTATGAAATGCAACTGCACATTCAATTTCAAAGTTGTAGCTTCAATGGTTTGGGCCCAGCATTGCTACTACATCAGGAAAAAAACTTCAACGTTTCCACCCATTTTAACCCTTTATTGGCTGAAATGAGAAAAACGCTGAAACACGTGTTTAATTTTTTCTGATTTAGTATACTAATACTTAATTTCAAGTAAATCGGACCAAAAAAAAATTTTATTTCATACAAACTTTGAACCCTGGTTTGGGCATTTGAAGGGTTAAAATTATATATTTTTCTTCATGGTAAGTAGTTTTGCCACAAAACACTACTGCAGTTTCAATTTCATAATTGTAGCTTTAATGGTTTAGGCCTGGCATTGATACTAAATCAGGAAAAATCTTCAAACTTTTCTACCCCTTTTAACCCTTTAGTGGGCAGAATTTTGAAAAACGCTGAAACACGTATTTAATTGTTTCTTATTTAATATACAAATACTAAGTTTCAAGTTAATCGGACCAAAAAAAAATTTTATTTCATACAAACTTTGAACCCCGGTTTGGGCATTTGAAGGGTTAAAATTATATTTTTTTCTTCGTGGTGGGTAGTTTTGCTACAAAACGCTACTGCAGTTTCAATTTCATAGTTGTAGCTTAAACGGTTTGGGCCCGACGTTGACACTACATCACGAAAAATATTCATACATTTCAACCTCGTTTAACCCTTAACCTGCCAAAATTAGAAAAAAGCTAAAACCGGTGTTAAATTATTTTTAATTTAATATACGAATTCTTAGTTGCAAGTAAATCCGGACAAAAAATTTTTTTTTTTCATACAAACTTTGGACCCCATTTTTACCGCCTTAAGGGTTAAACTTGAAGTAAATCTGTCCTAACCCGTAGCGTGTCCACTAATTACAACTATTGTCAAATTTTCATTGTTGTGGCATTAGCGGTTTTGTTCCAGCATCGATCGTAACTGGTGAAAAAAATCGAAAAACTTTGGCACCCATTTTAACCCTTAAGAACATAGAAATGAGAAAAAATCTGAAATAGGTGTCAAGTCATTTTAAAAAAAAAGTACAAAAAATCAAGATTTAAGAACAAAAGACCAAAAAAAAATTTTTTCCCATACACACTTTCAGTCCTATTTTGACCCACTTAAGGGTTAAATTAAAAAAAATCGCTTCTTAAATGAACCCTCCACCATATAACGCAACTTTTGTCCAAATTTCATACTTATAGGTTCAGCCGTTTGGGCTGTAGCGTGATGAGTCAGTCAACCTAAGCCTTTTATATATATAGATGAAGCGGAAGGTATTTTGTTGCACTCTTGTAAATCTGAGCCAAATTCCAAAATGTTACTCCAAAATGGGCAAAAAAAAACACTTCCCAATACAAATGTCTATCGCCGGTGGACATCATTTGCATGGAGAAGTGAATTTAATTTTTGCGCGTTTTGGAATGAAAATTTGTAATTTGGCTCACAATCACCAGTGCAACAAAATACCTTCGGCTTTAAAACCAATAAAATAGCACGGTGTAGATATCCAGTCGTTTTTTAAACAAACGTTTTTACGTATGTATGACTCATAATGTTACAGGACCTTACAGGACTCAATACTTACCGACGCAACGTTTTTTTTAAGTGATCTAAATTATTTAGGTAGGTATATCTTAGTTAATTTTATGAATACCTACTTATAAATAGAAACTGAATAAATACTTACATTACTTTTTATCACAGACAATGATCTTACTGAATAAAGTTTCTGAGAAAACGAAAAAGTGCGTTCAGTGTTAACTGTTAATAAAGGAAACGTGTGATACAGACGTCGGATAGCAATCCTTTACAGACAGACAATGACACAAAACAAAGTGCCTCAGATAGTGCTAGACCCGACCGATATGAGTGTATAGGACTGAAAAATGCTCAGTCGATGGAAAAGCAAAGACAAGTCGGAGAAAAGTTCCGGCAAGACATCTGGCTCAAGCGGCAAGAAGAAGCGGAAAGGAAGAGACAATGGTAAGCGCTACCCGCGTTTATTTAACCTTCCCGTGCCTTGATTACATGATATGCAATTTGTAAGCAGAACACTTTCAAACTCGAAATATTTCTGTATCTTTTGGTTCTGTGATCAATATTTAATATTCTGTGATTAATATTTGATCTTGGACTTAGGTAGGTTATCTAGCACACCACAATAACTCAATTTTCATGAGTTCACAATATAGCGTCGATCGTCAAGTGATATCTCAGTGATATATTACTGTATTGTAGTATTGTGTACTGTACCTACTGTATAAATAGTAGGAGCAGCGAGAGACTTCTAACTTATCCCTTCGGGCTTTTGGGGCGGCCGAGCGCAAAAAACATGAATGAATACGAATAATTTTGTTATTTAACACTACTATTTTGCCCTTGCCTCTCCGGCCGGTGATATGATATTGGTTATTCTTACAAGGCACGCCTACCTACTTGATACTTGTGTGTGTTATTGTTAGTCATACATCACTCTCGAGCGCAGATGACTAATCCGACAGATGAACTTCGACTTACTGAAAGATTGACCCACTTCGTGTTTTACTTCGAAAAGTACTCAGATAGTCCGTCCGATAATCAGAATATAACTTGTTTGTCTAGAAGAGGGAATAAATATGTATGAAGCATTAATCTAAATTTGGGCTTAAGCAGACAGCAAAAAACAAGGTCTATTCTTTGTTCAGCTTAAATTGTGTTTCCCAAATACAGACTGAAAAGATTTACGACGGTTTTGAAACTACGTGACTGAAATTTATGAATGATATTCTGAAACAACGTGACTCATGCGTTTCGTTTGTTTGTCTGACCTTAGTTATCTGTTAAGTCGCAATCTAGATATTCAACCGAACATTTGTTGCGTGAAGAGCTGTATCATAAATATCGGAATATCACATATATTTAATTTAAGTACCGGTGCGCTAGCGCCGCGCCGCCAATGTAAAAAAAACATCTCCTTTTTGATTGTGTTTTTTGCTAAAAATGGGCTGTCAAATGAGTATCTCAAAGCTTAAGGAGGGTTAGTACTTAAACGTACCGCACAGTTTTTGTGGTTCATGACAGAAAATATTAGTATTATGACCATTAAATAATTACACAAGTTTTTGAAGAGTTGTATTACACCCCATTACAATTGATTTTGGCATATAATTGATAGCAAGCTAGAAAAAAATATCTAAAGTTTCTAAAAAACGCGTAAAACTGCTCTTAAAGTTTGTGTCGTTGACGAATCCACAGATAATTTTGGTAGTTGAATATTTATCCTGTAAGTTATGAGTATATATAGAATGGTGTGAACCTAGTATTTTTGCAAAAAACAAAAGGTATTTGGAGCATTAATTCGTCAAACATAACCAAATTTTGCGTGCGATTTCTCCATACGAATTAGTATGGAGTACGGAATTGTTTTCACTCAAGCGTCGACCCCGTCTCGGAGTTCAGATCGCTGCGTGCCATCGAGGAGAGAGCACGTCGCTCGGCTCCATGAGGCCCCGATGTGTAGGAATATAGCTCGCACCACGAAAAAAGACCGATGAGTTAAAGCATTTTGGTTCTTAATACAATGAATTTAAGATTCCACCGAGAGACTTGATTGGTGGCGCGACCTCGCCCCACTGTAGTGTGGGGACAAATTGTATCAAAAGTGGACTAATAAATGAAGGACTGCCGGCACGTAGGTTTACATACTATGTAAGGTTCAACGTAAGCTGGTTTGCTTGCGCGCGGGATTCGATTTTCAAAAATGGAATGCTGTCGCTTGACTCAAGAGTTGCTTCGTGGTATAGTTATTGCAATGCGCGAAGGCGTGTTCATAAGTAAATGAAAAAATGCAGACTCGTAGGACTAACTGGTCCACGCGTTTTCGTGAACTACTACACATCAAAGTTGCAAACTGATTTTTCTACGCAAGTAAAGGAGGGTAATTAATGTCACGTAATGTTCTTCGCGTGTATGTATGGAAGTATTAATTACGAAGTATTTTTTTTTATGACCGTGTCGAAAGAAAATAATCGGCAAGATTTAGGGCCGAAACGCGGTAGAACGTTTTTTTTTATTGAACGAGCGAGCGAAGCGAGCGAAGTTCTCCGAGTCTACTGGAACAATCCGGCGTTTGTATGTTTGTATGTATGTATGTTTGTATGTATGTATGTATGAATGTTCGTTCGACGATTACTTGAGTTAATTTAGTCGGATCGGCATTGAATTTTGTAGACAGGTAAATGACCGGTGTGAAGTTAGCTGACAAAACTTGGCTGACAATATAATTATAATACTGCTAAATAAGATTGTATTTTTTTTAATACATTTTTCAGGCCTTCAAAGTATTCTGAAAGCCTGTAACTGTTAAAAATATTGTTCGAACAGGAATCAAATAGTATTTTTTTTTATATGACTGTCTAAGAACAGTTTTTTGAACTAATGTTCAACCTTTTTTAGGCGAACCGATCAAGATTCCAGGCTAGATTCGTTTTTTACCATTCTAGACGCTATCCTTTTCGTTAGCACATACTATAAGCTATCCAACAACACCAAAATCGAGCTTGTCCATTCAGAAGTACTCAAAAAAGTTATCTGACAAAAATAATTTCTCGATTTTACCAACTATTTTCAGTTTGGTCACAATTAATAGCCGCCAGAGGTTTTTACCACTCTAGATGCTACTGTTTTCTTTAGCACATACTATAAGCTATCCAACAACACCAAAATCAGGCTTGGATTTCATTCAGAAGTATCCAAAAAAGTTAGCTGACAAAAATAATTACACTATTTTTCCAAAACTATTTTCAGTTCTTTCAAAATTAAAAGCCACCAGAGTTTTTTACCACTCTAGACGCTATGGTTTCCTTTAGCAAATACTAAAAGCTATCCAACAACACCAAAATCAGACTTGGATTCCATTCAGAAGTACCCAAAAAAGTTAGCTGACAAATATAATTTTACGATTTTTCCAACTATTTTCAGTTTAGTCATAATTAAAAGCCGCCAGAGTTTTAAAAAAAGTTAGCTGACAAATATAATTTTACTATTTTTCCAATTATGTTCAGTTTAGTCATAATTAAAAGCCGCCAGAGTTTATTGCCACTCTAGACGCTATGATTTCCTTTAGCACATACTATAAGCTATACAACAACACCAAAATCAGGCTTGGATTCCATTCAGAAGTACCCAAAAAATTTATTGTCAAAAATAATTTCACAATTTTACCAACTATTTTCAGTTTGGTCAAAATTAATAGCCGCCAGAGGTTTATACCACTCTAGACGCTGCTGTTTTCTTTAGCACATACTATAAGCTATCCAACAACACCAAAATCAGGCTTGGATTTCATTCAGAAGTATCCAAAAAAGTTAGCTGACAAAAATAATTACACTATTTTTCCAAAACTATTTTCAGTTCTTTCAAAATTAAAAGCCACCAGAGGATTTTACCACTCCAGACGCTATGGTTTCCTTTAGCAAATACTAAAAGCTATCCAACAACACCAAAATCAGACTTGGATTTAATTCAGAAATACCCAAAAAAGTTAGCTGACAAATATAATTTTACGATTTTTCCAACTATTTTCAGTTTAGTCACAATTAAAAGCCGCCAGAGTTTATTGCCACTCTAGACGCTATGATTTCCTTTAGCACATACTATAAGCTATACAACAACACCAAAATCAGGCTTGGATTCCATTCAGAAGTACCCAAAAAAAATAATGTCAAAAATAATTTCACAATTTTACCAACTATTTTCAGTTTGGTCAAAATTAAAAGCCGTCAGAGTTTTTACAACTCTAGACACAATTCTGAATGGAATCCAAGCCTGATTTTGGTGTTGTTGGATAGCTTATAGTATGTGCTAAAGAAAACCATAGCGTCTAGAGTGGTAAAAAACTCTGGCGGCTTTTAATTTTGACCAAACTGAAAATAGTTGAAAAAACCGTGAAATTATTTGTGTCAGCTAATTTTTTTGAGTACTTCTGAATGGAATCCAAGCCTGAGTTTGGTGTTGTTGGACAGATTGTAGTATGTGCTAAAGAAAATCATAGCGTCAAGAGTGGTAAAAAACTAATCTTGCCTGGAATCTTAATCGGTTTGCATAAAATTAAGATTGAACTGAGAACATATTTAAGAAAAACTATTTGATTCCGGCTCGAACTTGACCGTTTTGATCTGAGCAATCATTTTTTACAGTTACTGACTTTCAGGATACTTACAAGGCCTGAAAAATGCATTTAAAAAATTACCATCTTAATTTAGCAGTATTATAATTATTATTGTCAGCCAAGTTTTGTCAGCTAACTTCACACCGGTAGGTAAATGAGGCAAAGAGAATTTTTAAGTGTGAACATGAGCCAAATCGATCGAGGGGTTGCTGAGATATGGGGTCGCGAGTTCATAGTTCGGGGCGAACAACTAGTTATTTTTGTTTCTTTCATCAGGTAGAGGTAGAGCTTAGACTTATCTAGCATTAGCCATTTAGGAGATATGGGCAGTTAAAGTTTTGATACTTGAATCGGGTAGATTTTGTCGAGTCCTTTTCTTAGGGTATGTACCATGAACGAACATGGGTTTAGCATTAGCCGTTTAGGAGATATGGGTTATTCATAGAATTGGTAACCGGAATACAGTGGCTACGTCTGGCACAGGATCGTGAGAGGTGGAGGTGGTTCATAATTCCCATAATTTCCAGAACGTGAAAAACATAACCCTCCTTTGGACAGTCGGGTAAACAACGTGCGCAAATGCTAGTTTGAAATAAAAAGTACATTTTCGATTCTTCAATTTTACATCACTATTCGCGCAGTCGACCGTGCAAGAGTGTGCGTGAGCGGTCGGCCGCGCGTCGATTGCTGTGTGCGTGCGAATTCGAGAAAGGTGCCGGCAAGACAGGGCCCTTAACTATATTTAGGACCTAAGGCCTAGATTCCAGATTCTAGAACCTACGAATAAATGCCGCACATGAAAAAAATATGTACTTTTGACTTCCGGTTTTTTTAAAAGTTTAAATCGTTATGGGCGATCGCACTACAAAAAATATTATTTGTTTTATATTATCTTGTCTTCAATGGTGTAAGTCAAATTTCAAAGTCCAGTTCTTGGAAACTTAAAACATTTACCCTTGTTTCAGAAGATGACTGGCATGGAGATGGATCTAGAGTGGATGGTGAGTACTTACTTTTCTACAACATGGACCAACAGTTTTCGGGGATTCCGGGGGGAAGGGGGGTATGCACACTGATAATTTTTCAGGCGCGCGCGTACATTAGTTAGTTGTTATGCAAGGATACAAAATTATTGTTTGCAGCGAGCGCTTGTATTGAATACCGAGCTAGCAAAGACTGTTAAAATTTTTGAATAGAAACACTGGTAAACCACCCTAGCCCTTTTATTTATTTTAAAATTTTGATTGTGATATTGAATTGATAGTTAAATGATGATATTTAATAACGCACGGTGATTCATAAGTTTCATAACTTCTTCAGTGTTTTCCAATTTTAACTAAGTAAAATGATCATAGTGGTCTTTAGTAGATACGAAAATATTTATTTTCATCTCCCAGGCTCGGAAAGTTAGCTCTTACTAGTAACTTACGATCGTGTAAAAGCCGAGTGTAAAAGCCGAGTCGTGAATGTTTTATTCCGTGACTTTACCTTTTTTAAAGATGCTTATGCCCCATTTACATTCAGTTTGTATTGAAAATGGGCACGAACAAACACTTTCGTGGAGAGTCGCGTCTAAACGAGGCTCTACTTTCTGAAGGTTTTATGAAATTTTATGGCATCTAGTTAAACGGCCAGTGTTTTTTCTTTTTCTACACCATAGGGCGTGTAGAAAAAGGGCGTTCAAATTTCGAAGCGCACAAAAATGCAAATACCTAGTTTAAATCCGGCCTTTACACGATCGTAAGTTACTAGTAACAGCAAACTTTCCTAGCGTGGGAGATGAAATAGTTATTTGTTATGCAAGAATGCAAAATTATTGTTTGCGGCGAGTGCTTGTATTGAATACCGAGCTAGCGAAGGTTTCTAAAATTGAGCCACGAGCGTAGCGAGTGGTTCAAAAAAAGAAACCTGAGCGTAGCGAGGTATTCGGAAGCTTGAGACGCAAATAATATTGCATGCGTGCGAAACACAAAACTTTTCATCTCACAGAAGCGAGGAAATGATTTTGTCAGCCATGCGTGAGTTGCGTGACAAACAATAGACATAGGAAGGTAGGTACCTACATAGAGGTTAGTGAAATGAGTTTCCTTCTTCTTTGCTTCATCACAAAGGAGTATGTGGCGTTGCCTAGCAACGGGTTGTTGATTACAAATCGTGTCTTCTTGAAGTGTCATAAAATCAACAACCCGTTGCTAGGCAATGCTATAAGTTGAAGGAGTTCGTTATTTTATTTTATTAGGGCGTCGAGTTTAAATTTCGAAGCGCATAAAAATACAAAGTGGTTTAAAAAAGGATCTTCTACGATCGCATGTTTAAACTTTTAAAGTAACAGCGTACTTTCCGAGCAAGGGAGACGAAAACATTATTTTATTTACATTATTTTTGTGTCAGGATAAATAAACTTCAGGAAATTATAAATAAAACGAATGGTTTTAATAGCAACGAAAATGAAAACCATAGTGCGGCAGCCGTAACAAAACAATTAAATACGGAAATATGTTGCCAGCTTGATTTTTTCACAGCTCCAAGGGACTGCAGACTTGAGTAGGTATTTGCTATACATTTAAACTTGATACCTTCACGCGTTTCTGAGAAAAGGGTCTTGACAGACAGACGGAAAACAAAAGTGTCCTACAATGGTTTCGTTTTCCCTTTGAGATCCGGAACCCTAAAAATCTTAGATACATGGGCGATGTGGATTTTGTGTAGATATTGGCGCGTATCTATACTACGAAACTTTCAAAATCTCATTGTGAAATTAAATTATAAATATATTTAATCGCTCTAAAAAAAGTTTTTACATTGCATTTAATTTTAGTAAAGTAAAATAATTATGGTGCGAATTAATCACCTACTTGTGTAAACGCGTATAACAGAAAGAAAACTATATGCATCTCACTCTTTTGTTACACGCAGAGTGGCATAGATAGAGTTATAAACCCATAGATACGCTCTAAAACCCATTGTATTGTGCTACGCTTGTGCTGCTATAGCTACTTGCATAAGATGCCGTCCTATTCTATCACTATGCTTTCAAAGTGTGTCGAGAGAAGGACGTCGATAGATGTTCTAGGATTATTATAAATAGTCGGCATGACCACGTTTTATTTCTAGCTTCATGCGATCCCCTCTGTTTACACCGCCCATAGTTCCTGACGTGTGAACACAGCGTGCTGTGCTCTGCTTACCACGCTCGTCCACTCACTCCTCCTAAACCTTAAGGATAAAAACAAAATAATATATGTGACCCTTTAAAACGTGCTTGCGTTATGTTAGATTGTGTAGTGAAGCGGTGGTGTGCCGCTCCTAAAAACGTGATAGTTCGTCTGAATGTGAAATGTTAGTGGTTCCAATATTATTAACGTTGTTTTAGAAACGTTATTGTTACCTGGAGGTGGTCACATGAAGATAGTGTATACTTTGTAAGTTATAAGGTTTTATTGTGTGAAGGTATTTATTGGCTATACAAGGTGTTAAAAGACTGCCAACAAAGCGGGAAACCACGCATTGTCCTCATCATACTGAACATTTTTGCCCAAGGAACTATACCTGGGAAATCAACGGTTTCCGAGATAATGATGTTCAAAGTCGAACTTTACAAACTTTTTTTTATTTCCGAAATTTGCTTAGTGTCGAATACTTAACATTTCTTTTCAAGAAGACATATCAAAATTTTGAATATTTCTTGCATAAAACGACGTTAAAATTGCAACCCGCAATGTATTCTAAACATCGGCACGTCGAGCGTAAGTAACACAACTTTATGACAACGCTTGTGCAGTATGATTACTCTGCGTTAGACTTCCATTGCGTGATAAAATATTTTCCAAAATTATAACCTAAAAAACCAATATCATTTCTCGGCAATAATTTTTCGAAAAAGTACTTTGTTTTGGTGTCTAGTATGCGTACCTTTCGGGTCTGTCGGCGGTCTTTTAACACCCTGTATAATACAGGGTGTCCCTGTAAGCAGTGCGACAACGTTTGGCAGGTGAAAGCTTGGGTCATTTGCTGTATTATTATCACCGTTTTCGTGTTATTAGATTTTTTGACGCATTTTTTGTTTATATTTAACCAAATCAGTCCTTTATAAATACACCGAAACCGGGCGAAAAACAACAGAATTTTTCTAATTTTTCGATTAAAAACATAAAGGTTTTGACTTTTTTTTTATTTTTTATTATGTAGCACTTGTCAAGACGCGTCTTTTAACACCCCAATCAACTACGTAGTGCCAAAACCCACGACACCTGGGCGATGTTGCACTTTCGCTAAAAATCGTGCCTATACCAAAGCAACAAATATCATTTCCCCGCCATTTTTCCTTATTTTATCCATCTAGTGAAAAATGGTATTAATCCATTTTGTAGAGAATTTTATGTAGATTAATTCAGTAATTGGTATTTTTTTGCTATAGGCTGCAGTTTTCGAGTTATTCACGAAAAACAAAAAAAAGGGACCTTTACACCCCCCTCCCCCCCTTAGCTCCCCCCCTACCCATCAGTACTTTTAGTATGTTGATCAGGACACTTTCCTCTACAACTTTGCCAAAATTTGGCTTTACACGAATTATTTTTCCTATTTTTCGTTCGTTTCCTGGGCTAATAAGGCATTTAAAAAAACCTTTTTTCCTCAAAAGTATATAATACGAAAACGGTGAGATTTTGTTGTGATAACAAATGTTGATAATCTTATAGGATACTAGCTTTTGCCCGCGACTTCAACGCGAACTACTGAAAAAGGGTTATAGAGGAATATTTAAAATGGAATATACTCTAGACTTCGTTCCCGTGGACTGTGGTCCTAATACTCCTAATAGAGCATGGACGCACTGCGCAAAAATGACTGTTTTATATGTGTCGAATCGCCTTCTTATCTTGCATCAAGACATTATATCCTGGGTTGACTCTTCAATCAGGTCGGCCAGCTCCAAGAATTCCACGACCGTGGACCAGTGCCGGATTAGCCATATAGCAGGAGTAGCAAGTGCTACGGGCCCCGCACATTTGGGGGCCCCGCGCGCTTTCTGACCGTAAAAAATATCAATTAATTTTTTCGGGGGCGCTTCGCGCGCTATTTTCATGTACAAACAACAAGGACCACACAAATGGGTTTGCAGTGTCAGATATTCAGGCTGCGATGCTTCGGTATGGCGTTTTTCGGCATAGCGTGCATTCGTTGTTTCATGATTCGTAATACAGACTTTCGTTATAACGTTTTTAGTCACTGTAAACTTTAGTTGACACGTTATTCAAATTTTCGTGTTTCGGCACCAAGTAACGGACTCTTGTATCTAGACACGCGGTAGCGTGTCAAGCCAAGTTCTCAAGAAAAACTGGCGTTATTTCATACCATAAACCTAATAACCTAATAAAGCAAACCAAGGGCCCCTTGATAGAATTTGCTACAGGCCCCGCTGGCTTAATCCGGCACTTCCGTGGACTACCACGTCCGCGTCCCTTCAGCACTTCTCGATGTGATAATACCTCGTTTGGCGTCGCCTCGTTACGCCACACCATAGTTTGCTCACATGCAGTTTTTAGGCCTCGGCCATGGAAGCATTCCTTCAAGCTAACCGATTCTCTAAAATCGGCACACGCATCTACTCGCGCAAACAGCTTTGTTAAAAATATTTTAAACCAATAAGAAAACTTTATTCAAACTTTGGACCCTATTTTTGACCATTTGAATAAAATCCTTCTTGCTTGACCAACAATTCGACAAGGTTTGCCACACAAATGTCATTGTTGGAGCTTTAGCAGTTTGGGCCTGACCACAGCCTTCTTTAAGAAGGCTGTGGCCTGACCCGTATCTGGTGAATAAAATCTAAATACTTCAGCACCCATTTTAACCCTTTAGTAGGCAGGCACAAATGAGATAAATCAGTGATTCTGAGCAAAATTCAAAATTTTACTTCAAAACGAGCGAAAAAAAAAAACGCTTCCCAATACAATCGGCTATCGCCAATCGACACCATTTGTATGGAGAAGTGAATTTTTTTTTCGCGCGTTTTGGAATGAAGTTTTGTAATTTGGCTCAGAATCACCAGTGCAACAAAATACCTTCGGCTTTAAAACCACTAAAATTGCACGGAGTATTGTAAAATAGATGGCCCCAGCTTTCACCTGCCGAACGTTCTCGCACTGCTTACTGGACACCCTGTATACTTTTTAGAGTTTCATAAAACATGAATAAAATTTTTATCCGCCATGCGGTGTGAAGAGCCAGAGTTCACCAAAAGTGGTTTCTTATTTTTCTTTGACTTCGATTTCGTAGTTGAATATCTGCTGTGTGTATTATGTCGTTGACCTTACTTCGCCCGCACCGAGTCATGTTATTCCAGAGTCTCTGTTTTTCTTGGTCTGAACTTTCCATCGCTCGCAATGCAAATTCAATTTGCAAAGTTTTCGCTGAACCCACTCAGTCCGAGTGGAGTGCGGACCGCAATCAATTTACATACCACAATGGTGTCGGACTAACTAAATTCCTGTGTAGCTGAGGTCGGTCATGAAGTGTACGTAGGTAATCCAACCAGACATGACTAAAATTAGAAAAGGCGCGATTATAAGGGCAAGGCATAGAAGCTTTGCTCGATTGTCATGATTTTAGAGGTTTTTTCGCTTCCAATACATTTTGTGTATCAGTAAATGTATTCCTTGTATCTGTTTTATACGAAAACGATACCACACACGTCCTAGTAGCATGAAAAGATCGGTAATAAAAAAAAAACAATAACCTAGAAGCGTACTTCCACCCCCTCCCCCCGCGCATAGAGGATGAATCTGACTTTCCTCCACATCTGGAAATGATCATCGAGGAAAACCCTATCCATGGTAAAACAAAAATATGCTTCTAACTCGCCGCGCACATTCTTTGTCCGAATAACTTTAGCTAGAAACGACTGGACGGAGGAATAGGAATAGCTTCGACACCAGGGCCCTGTTGCAGAAAATTTACTTATTTGTCGGATTGTCAAGTAAATGGTGTTGCACAATCATTACAAATAAGTCAGACTGCGACAGGTGAATTATTGACAAATTGTCAGGACTTGACAAGCGTTGCACAAATGTCGACAATGAAGAATGTCCGTGGGTCTGTTAAATCATTTGAAACTTTATGACTATGTAGCCTAAACATTTAGAAATACACCTGTTTTTGTTTCATTCAAATCGAGCCAGTAGTTTTAAAGTTACGACTGTTTTAGTTTCCATCCTTTTGGAGTTTTTCGCGCGAGCGCGGCAAACTCGCGTGACGTCACAACTCAACACGCACCCGACACATACACCGTAACACTCATTCAAACGGCTGTATCTTTGGAACCGTACTAGGTAGCCAGTTGACATTTTCAGAGATAATGTTTTATTATGGTGGATTACCCAAGAAATAATAAAAACAAAAAAATATAAAAAAATAAGAGGGGTCCCCATACAAAAATCGTTGTTTTATACTTTTTGCTCTATAGAAAAAACGGTAAGACATACAAGCATCAAACTTGGCATGATTATAGGACTTACTCCATAGTATAACAAAAAAATATAAAAAACGGTCAAGCGCAACTCGGACTCACGCGCCGAGGGTCCGTATAACCAGTCTTATTTTATTGTATGGTGGTACGGAACTCTCAGTGCGCGAGTTCGACTCGCACTTGGCCAGTTTTTTTGTGTGTTTAGTCAGTGTTACAGTAGTGTTTTAATATAATATTACTTATTTATAACGTTAAAAATTCGCTAGGGAAAGGTTTTAAAGTCGCAAATAATAAGGGATAAGGGAATATCTGTTTAAAATATTCCCTAGCATGGGTTTCTACTTTAAAAAATATATTCTTACTTAGCTATGGATGACGGCTTTGAAAAATGAAAAATGATCTGACTAAACACACAAAAAAACTGGCCAAGTGCGAGTAGAACTCGCGCACTGAGAGTTCCCTACCGCCATACAATAAAATAAAACTGGTATACGGACCCGAGGCGCGTGAGTCCGAGTCTCGATTGACCGTTTTTAGGGTTTCATACCCGAAGGGTTCCACACGGGACCCTATTACTAAGACTCCGCTGTCCGTCTGTCCGTCTGTCTGTCCGTCTGGCCGTCCGTCTGTCACGGCTGTATCTCATGAACCGTGGTAGTTAGACAGTTGAAATTTTCACAGATGATGTATTTCTATTGCCGCTATAAAAACAAATACTAAAAAACAGAATAAAATAAACATTTAAGGGGGCTCCCATACAACAAGCGTGATTTTTTTGCCGTTCTTACGGAACCCTTCGTGCGCGAGTCCGACTCGCACTTGGCCGGTTTTTATATTATTTTGTTATACTATGGGCTTACCCTATAATCATACCAAGTTTGTTGCTTGTATGTCTTACCGTTTTTTCTATAGAGCAAAAAGTATAAAACAACGTTTTTTGTATGGGGATCCCTCTTATTTTTTAATATTTTTTAATTTTTATTATGTCTTTGGTAATCAACCATAATAAAACATAATCTCTGAAAATTTTAACTGGCTACCTGGTACGGTTCCAAAGATACAGCCATTTGAATGAGTGTTACGGTGTATGTGTCGGGTGCGTGTTGAGTTGTGACGTCACAGCAGCTGACGACCGCGCGCCCGTCGCACAGCTAGTTTAAAATTAAATATCTCGAGACGTATCAAAAAAATTTTTTCTTTCAATGTTTCCATTTTTAATAGAGTGTATGGTAAGGTAAAAATCAAAAGTTGATGGTATTCTTCATTGTAGAAAACATGGTAGGATTCACCGACAATTGTATTCGACAAATTTGTTATAGTAAGTGACAAATTTGTCAGCTCTCGACATATGCCTAGTCACCTGTCGGAATTGTCGGACAATTTGACAAATATATCGAGTCGTCTTGACAATTTATGGTTGCACGAAGCAAATCTGACAAGTGTTTCACGACAATTTGTTACTTTTTGCCTGTCGAGTAAAATCTTTTGTGCAACAGAAATATGTCATTATGTCGCGACAATTCGACAAATTTGTCAATTTTCCACCATAACAAAGTCGCTCGAAATATTTATGCAACAGAAACTTGTCGCGTGTCACCTGTCGTTGTCACGTTCGGGCAACTTCGCAACTTCGTCTGCGTTAAGTCGAGTGCAAAAACTAGTTACGTAAAATTCTTGCAGTTATCATTTTGTTCCCCGATCTGTACACGATAAAGTTAATAAAACGCTATCATATGGTCAATTCTTTAGAGTCAGTCGTCTCTTATACACGATCGTTGATTTTGTGGTCAGGAACATTAATTTGTAAAACGCTTTAATGAATACAGCCTCGGCTATTTAATTAAACTAGACGGCAGCTCGGCTTCGCATTGGCCTGCGATTTAATAGGTATTTACGAGAAATTCACCGAATACGGCGTTGAGGGACTTCAAAATAGTCTCACGGCTCTCGCGTGTTCAAAAGTTAAACATAAAAAAAGATTTATATCGCCTCCTTCAGCAGTAGGTTGTGCGTGAAAGAGTAATTCACGAATAAAAAGCTTTCGCGTTTATAGCATCTACACTCGGACTCTGCAATGTCCCCTGGGTGTGGATTAAAAAACGGAAGTTCCACAAATACCAGGTTTTGTACACAAGACAGCACATCGACGCTTACACGCTAGCACTCTACCCGGTTACGTTCCGGGTGACTTTACAACAAAAGAATACGCTCTGATCTGACGTGCTGTCGTGCTACAATAAAAAAAATACGGGTTTCGGATTGTTCCGAAGTAAACTTATGAGTTAGATTTTTTTCACAGATCCAAAAGATTGCAGACCTGAGTATTTGATATTAATTTCGCCTTTATATTATAACTAAGTTTTTTTTTTTGAAAAATGATCTTGACAGACGGATAGACAGATGGACAGACACACCGACAACGAAGTGATCCTGTAATATTTCCTTTTGAGTAACGGAACCCTAAAACCAAAGAATTAAACCCGTATAAACAAGCCGCGAATTTACCCAAATTATAGGAATCAGGGTCACCCAAAACAATTTATTTATTTAGTAAAGCAGGCCATAACTTTTTTTTACGGTTTCATAAAATATCCTTGGAGTTGCTGATTTATTGTCAGGTATGGATATTTATCTCATAACTTGCATTTTATTAACGTTAATTTTAGATGCATTTTCCCAAGCATAAAGTATTTCATATTTCTTAACGAATACCTAGTGAAACCTGGCCAAGCTCGAGTCGGACTCACACACCCACACACACACACACACATACACACACACACACACACACACACACACACACACACACACACACACACACACACACACACACACACACACACACACACACCGCATCCGTACAAACTTTTAAGGGGAAAGGGTAGATAATTTTAAAATTTTCGTCTTTTATAAAATATACACTTACTTCACGTTGTAAAAATAGAAGTTAAAAACTAAAACCCGACTACTAAAAGGCTTAAAACAAGACCTGCTTATCCTTAAAATAGACTCATAGATATAATTAATCGTAGTCGGAGGCCATCGGTTTATCAAATGCGAATGTGGTGTCCTCCGACTATAATTAATTACACTGCGTTACAAATGAAAAAAAAAGATTGAGTACCCGCTTTGAAATGTCATGTTTTCTTATGAATACTTATAGTTTATTAAAAATACATACAAAATTTCCATTCATCACGTCTCATTTTTCTTCCATAACAATGTGCCAAATTTTACTAAAAATTTAAATGCTAAAACATATTTTAAAGAAAATTTGTAAAATCAACCAGATTTTTTCACATTAACCAAGTTTAATTTTATCATTAAGGTCAAACAAAAAAAAAACATTATAAAAAGTTTTAACACAAAAGATCGCAAAACTTTAACTTTTTCTTTTGTGCTTTGAATGATCTTCTCGTTTTAAACGCCAGCAGTAAT
This sequence comes from Zelleria hepariella, assembly GCA_949319315.1. Classification (NCBI taxonomy): domain Eukaryota; kingdom Metazoa; phylum Arthropoda; class Insecta; order Lepidoptera; family Yponomeutidae; genus Zelleria; species Zelleria hepariella. Next base: position 20,597,632 of record OX439379.1, read on the forward strand.
CGCGTAGCATAGTTGTGTCCCAACGCCCTTGAAATCGTTCTTCAAGCTTCTTTACATCCTGGTGGAACCTCTCACCTTGCTCATCACTGACTGCACCAAGATTAGATGGGAAAAAAGAAAAGTGAGAATGAAGGAAGTGAATTTTTAACGACATTCTGCAACCCAACTTTTTATATGCTTCTAACATGTCGTCAACTAGCTTTTTCGCATTTTCGGCCCTTGTGGTTCCCTAAAAACCCTTTAACTGACTACTAAACAAAACAAAATAATAAAAAAGTACAACACATCAAAAATGGTAACTATTTCGTTTACGCCTAAAGTGAGGGTAATAGAAAAAATAATTTGGCATGTACCTCGAAAACTAGACGTGATAGATACCACATATGTTTGGAACATTTAATCTGTGACTCATTAGCTATTCATTCCAGCTAACACTTACGTGGGTACCAAAATCGTGTAACGCAGTGTTATCTATGAGTCTATTTTAAGGATAAGCAGGTCTTGTTTTAAGCCTTTTAGTAGTCGGGTTTTAGTTTTTAACTTCTATTTTTTTTTTGAGCTTTTTAGTAAGTCATTTGGGCTATCACCCAGAATAGAACCAAGAAGGGCAAAAAAAACACATTTTGGAATTTTTTGTTCTATTTGTTATGTTGGCGCTACATGTGTTGTACATTTTTGAAAAGGTCTTTTAAAGCCCTTTCATTTGATACCCATGACGATGGTATCCGATAATTTTTATTTTTAGGCCCACCACTTTAGGGAGCAGCACAGCCGCCATCTTGGTTTTTTTCAAAATTAAACTATCCTATGTTACCTGGGTGATTAAGACGAATCCAACGACACCTCATTTGTTGAAATCGGCCGAGTAGTTTAGGCTCTGGGAGGGAACAGATGAACACACAAACATACATACCCACATACATACATACATACATACATACATACATACATACATACATACATACATACATACATACATACGCTGCTAAAATCATAACCCTCCTTTTTGCTTCGCGTAGTCGGGTAAAAAAAAAAAAAATTATTTTTTACCTGGGCTTCTAAAGCCCTTTAACCCTCCCTTTGGGCAGTCAGGTAAAATGTATGCACCGAATGCAAAGTATGCAGCTTATGTACTGCTGCCAAGGCCACAACTCTAAAGAGACTCTCACCCTCAACGTTGGAGCTCTTTCAGTGTTGAAAGCTCTTTAAAAAAAGTAAGGTCTACGTTTGTTTGAAGCGTTCCAGTTTCCAACAGAACCATTATAGGATCACTTCGTTGTCTGTCTGTCCGTCAAGACCCTTTTTCACAGAAACACTTGGAGGTACAAAATTTAAATTAATGTATTTTTTTTCAAATTATTAGGTCTGCAATACCTTGAAGCCGTGAAAACACCAAGCTTCTAAGTTATAGCAATCAAAAGATGCAGCAATTATTTCCGCATTTCTATGTACCTAGTTGTATTTCGACACTCGCAAGGGAATCAAATCTTCCCGTTGACCACCAATAATGAAATTTGGCAAGAAGCAATGTCATATGCAGGGTGTCCCGTAATTCAACGTCAAGCGGCAACCGGGTGAAAGGGCAGGTCAAAACAGAACTGGGAAACATAATTAATAAAATCCTTTATAAAGCACCCTGTATAAAGCACAAGAAGTTCTGAAAACGGTAAATTTGTTAATTACATCACAAAAAATGGGGACGCCGGATTTTAAAAAGTCTACATTCTTAAAGTACGGTTTAACGTCGAAAATTTAAATGCCTAATGGTCATAACGCCGAAAGTTACAAAGCCTAAAGATCATAAGCTCGATAACAGCCGTCTTGCTTTATTAAAGCTATTCAATAGCGAGATAAAAACGTTGGTAGCTCACTATGTTCCTGTTTGCCCCCAGGAGGTCTATCGGACGGCGAAGCGAGCCGCGGGCCGACGCGCGGGCGCTCTTCGCGGCGGGACGACCCTCGCCGCCACACCCTCGCCGGAAACCATCTCTACCTCCACCCGCACCATCCGCAGCACAACTCCATGGACATGGAGGTGAGTTCTGACCACTAGTTGCTATGGGCCGAGAGTACTGACTTTATTTATTTTGCGTCAGTGTATGATAGGCCATCAATCCACTCGGTCACTTCTTCGTCGGCCTTGTGGACCTTCCGGATGCCTCCCTCTACGGACCACTGAGGGCAGTGATCTGTGATTTGCGATATGCTCTGCATCTCTCCGCAAGAGCAGTGTGAGTCCGTCCCGAACCCCCATCTGTATCAGATCGGCACACCTTTCAGTACTGACTAATTGTTGCTATGGGGCGACAGTTCTGACTATTGTTTGCTACGAGTCGACTCTGCCACTCCTCTCGGCATCTGAACCACCCGCAGAACAAACTTAGTTATGGAGGTGTGTTCGGACCTCTGTTTGTTATCGACATATTACCATTTGTTTATTTACACTTTAGACCTCAGTTGCTATATAGAAAGAGCCGAATAGAACCGGGAGCAATTGTAAAAATACAACTGTCGAAATATCTAATCGCTTCGATAGTGGCTGGTACGAAATGTCCAAGAAATGGCACTAAAACCTAGTTCCACGAAAAGGTAATTTTACTTATAGATAATTCTGCTTCTCAATACGGGTGTAAACCCTGAAACTTTCGGGCGGTTTCGAGCAGTGCAGAACTTTTCCCCAGTTACCAGCTCAGTTTTTAATTTGTACACCACACTGTACATGGGATAAACTACGCTTTCCCGAAAAATATTATTGTGGTCTTGTTACATTTCACCTATGACGAATCATTACACCCTTGGCTCTTTTCACCTAATGTCATTAGTTCCAGAGCTTAGTTAAGCCCAATGTTGTTTTATCTAGAAGCTCGTTCTACCAACGATACATTTCAACGAAATTAGGTACGATCCTGGTAGGTACCTACTTGCAACGGAACTGGAATCTAAATAGGGACGGGGACCGGGGTGGTGATGCAGAAGAAGTATTTTCGTTTTTTATTATAAAACATTTTTATATTTATAAAACAGAAAACAACATATAATATAATCAAACGCATATCTTTGCATGTGAATTAATTTCCAAAATTATTTTTCAGTGAGATACTTTTCAGTAGTAATGAGCCAGGAGATTCACATTTGCACGATTCTTTTTGGTAAGTACCGTTGGCCACACGCTAGGATAACCCTTTTTGTTAGATTGGTGCCCTTATCTATCAGATATCATTGGGTATGTGACCTACCGTACAAGCAACAAGTCAAGTTAGCTCCGCATTGTACTCGCCGCGTTTACTGATCAAGCAAGACAAATCCATAATCATCGTTTATTTTAGGAAGATTTTTGATTGGAACTATTGTAATAGGGGTAGATTCATGTGAAGAATCAATTGACGTCTGAAGACTGAAGAAAGTTATTTCGCCGCCGACCTGCCATGGCTGTAAACCCCGTTATAGTCCCACCCTCGTTATACATAGTTATGTAGGCCTAATTAGGTAAAATGTAGGCTACAAAGCACCGAACAAATGGTAATAGTTAAACCAAACATTGTATGGTTTAAACTTTACGTCTACCTGGGTAGATGAGTCGTCATAGGTGAAATGTAACAAGGCCAAATGTGTTTCGGAAAGGTGTAGTACAACATGGCGTTACAAAAATATACTGTTAATATTGTCAGTATCGATTCTACAGAGCCCTTTTGTAACACGTCATAAACCTTGTTTATGTTAAAATTATTTCCTTCTTCAGAGATACGGCTATGAACCGCACTTGCCGGAATACGCAACCGTCACCAAGTATCGTGGTGATCGCAAGCAGGGTCAGAGTTTAGACCCTAGGTTCCGGAAGGTATAGTTTTCAGACTGATTTTAACAGTTTTTTCATGTTTCTGCGACGATAACTCAATAAGCTTTCCTATTTTATTCTTCTGATATTTTCTTCTCTATCTAACTTTAGTTTATTGAGGTGCCCGCAATCAAAGTTCGATCATACTTGAAATCAAAGTTTTTAATAGTAAAGCTAGATACTTTTATAAATCCTATCTTATATTTATCTTTATCCCACCTGAGATAACAGAGTCGTGTTTTAACTGAAATCTATTCAGTCGTTTTCACGTGAAATAGGCACACAATGGACTGAATATAATTACTAACAGTTATATAATATCTACCATGCATCTACATGTTCATGGGAATGTATCGTAAACATAGTAATAACGCGAAAAATATTGTTTGTTGTTTTTATTCTAGCCTAGCTATCTACTAGGAAAAAAACTATTCCCGAGATACCTAGAACTTGGACGAGCAACCTAAGGGTAACTATGTAATTTAATAAATTTAATTAAATTTTCCAATCTAAAGAAAAAGTTAGGTAGGTATAAACCTTCCTATACCTTTTTCTGCAGTTTTTGGAATTTGGTAACTTCTTTTTTTGTCCCCACGGTGGCGCCATCAGTGTTAAAAGTCAGCACAGCTTGAAATGCTCATCGGAAATGAGGGGATAGTTTACCGCACTCACGCCCAAACAAACGAACGCCCAAACGAACGTTTAGTTATGCCAGCCATACTCAAAGTGTGTTGCGCGGAACCCTAGGGTTCCGCGATACCCCTGAAGGGGTTCGGCAAGAATTTAGAAAAAATATTCGATACACCTCTCTCTGGTAGACCGTTCTGACGCGGCTTATCACGATTCACAAGGAGCAGCCGAACTTAGTCATAGTATAGTACATACACCCTTACATACACTCGAAAAACATAACCCTCCCTCTGGGTCAGTCGGGTAAAAACGATTGTTTTATTGTAGGGATCCGTCAAGTATTTCGCTTTCCAAAAGGGTTCCGTCACCAACAAAGATTGTGAACCGCTGAGTTATGCTATCCCTAAATATTATCCAATTTCATTGTAAATTATCGTGAAATAATCTAAAATTAAAAAAAATATATACATTTGGGAATAAAAAAAGGAAACAGTAAGTACCGACTTATGTAGATTATTAATCGAAAATCTATTAAATCTGATAATATTTAGGGATAGCCAAACGGTTCCTCTATTTTGTCCGTATGTATGGGCGGTAGTCAATCCTTTTAACTCTTTCACTAATTTTATCACTAAAAATATTCAATGGACGGATTAATATAAGGTTATCGAGCTTTAGTGAGTAACACAATAACATTTCTGTAACTAACTTGTTTTTGTACTTCTAGCGATAAAGAAACTTTTAAAAATATATTGTTTTTATCCTATTTTAGTTACGTAAAGTAGGTAGTAATCACACAAACATAAGATTTGCATAAATGCTGCCACCAGCGAACTGGATTCCGCTCGCTGGCTGCCACTTTGTTTTATAAATAGGTACCTGTTAAACTTCGGTGTAATGAGTAGGTTGGTAATGAAATTCAATTAGCACAGAGGATTGATCAGCAAATGTTTTGCGCGGTTTACATGTTCCCGATTATATGGTTTATTGTGTTGGTACAGCCCTGCTATCACTGCCCTGCAAATATCAGGAATCAAGATTATGGGAAAACATTTATCATTGAATCAACGGATTACTTAATAATTCGGTAGCTGCGAATTTTGGACTAATAGCTATTATTTGCATTAATATTTAGTTGAAATAGATAGTTTTTTTTTTACACTCCTTTAAAATATAATTATATGACCCATTGGAACCCCAAAGAGGTAACTAGAGGTAAACATCATTTTTGAGCCTAACCAGCGTGGTTTGTCCGCAGCCGCCGCTGCCGCGCGGGTACCAGCCGCAGTCCAACGCGATGCTGTTCGACGATGATCCGGGGATCATGTCTGAGGTGGAGACAGCCTCGACGGGCTTCCGGCGAGGCGGTAAGCAGAGGAGCTCGCTGCCCGTCGTCCGCACGCCGAGCAAGACGCTGGAGCGACCCCTGGGTTAGAACCGTTCACTAAGAGCGCTCGGCTAGAACTTCCGGCGAGGCGGTAAGCAGAGGTGCTCGCTGCCCGTCGTCCGCACGCCGAGCAAGACGCAGGAGCGACCCCTGGGTTAGAACCGTTCACTAAGAGCGCTCGGCTAGAACTTCCGGCGAGGCGGTAAGCAGAGGTGCTCGCTGCCCGTCGTCCGCACGCCGAGCAAGACGCTGGAGCGACCCCTGGGTTAGAACCGTTCACTAAGAGCGCTCGGCTAGAACTTCCGGCGAGGCAGTAAGCAGAGGTGCTCGCTGCCCGTCGTCCGCACGCCGAGCAAGACGCTGGAGTGACCCCTGGTTTAGAACCGTTCACTAAGAGCGCTCGGCTAGAACTTCCGTCGAGGCGGTAAGCAGAGGTGCTCGCTGCCCTTCGTCCGCACGCCGAGCAAGACGCTGGAGCGACCCCTGGGTTAAAACCGTTCACTAAGAGCGCTCGGCTAGAACTTCCGGCGAGGCGGTAAGCAGAGGTGCTCGCTGCCCGTCGTCCGCACGCCGAGCAAGACGCTGGAGCGACCCCTGGGTTAAAACCGTTCACTAAGAGCGCTCGGCTAGAACTTCCGGCGAGGCGGTAAGCAGAGGTGCTCGCTGCCCGTCGTCCGCACGCCGAGCAAGACGCTGGAGCGACCCCTGGGTTAGAACCGTTCACTAAGAGCGCTCGGCTAGAACTTCCGGCGAGGCAGTAAGCAGAGGTGCTCGCTGCCCGTCGTCCGCACGCCGAGCAAGACGCTGGAGTGACCCCTGGTTTAGAACCGTTCACTAAGAGCGCTCGGCTAGAACTTCCGTCGAGGCGGTAAGCAGAGGTGCTCGCTGCCCTTCGTCCGCACGCCGAGCAAGACGCTGGAGCGACCCCTGGGTTAAAACCGTTCACTAAGAGCGCTCGGCTAGAACTTCCGGCGAGGCGGTAAGCAGAGGTGCTCGCTGCCCGTCGTCCGCACGCCGAGCAAGACGCTGGAGCGACCCCTGGGTTAAAACCGTTCACTAAGAGCGCTCGGCTAGAACTTCCGGCGAGGCGGTAAGCAGAGGTGCTCGCTGCCCGTCGTCCGCACGCCGAGCAAGACGCTGGAGCGACCCCTGGGGTAAAACCGTTCACTAAGAGCGCTCGGCTAGAACTTCCGGCGAGGCGGTAAGCAGAGGCGCTCGCTGCCCGACGTCCGCACGCCTAGTGAGACGCTGGAGCGACCCCTAGGTTAAAACCGTTCACTAAGAGCGCTCGGCTAGAACTTCCGGCGAGGCGGTAAGCAGAGGTGCTCGCTGCCCGTCGTCCGCACGCCGAGCGAGACGCTGGAGCGACCCTGGGTTAGAACCGTTTACTAAGAGCACTCGGTTAGAACTTCCAGCGAGGCGGTAAGCATAGGAGCTCGCTGCCCGTCGTCCGCACGCTGAGCAAGGCGCTGAAGCGACCCTTGGGTTAGAACCGTTCACTAGGAGCGCTCAGCTAGAACTTCCGGCGAGACGGTAAGCAGAGGATTACATCTTTGATGAGCCATTTGATGGTCACAAACAGTATCGTCCTGCGCTCAGCCTTGCGCCATTCTGACACACTTTTTACCCGACATCGCGGGGCAAAAAAAAACCGGACAAGTGCGAGTTTAACTCGCGTTGAGAGGGTTCCGTACAGTGTAATAGGAAGATTTTCATACAAAGCCTGCTAAGATACATTAGTCGAAAGTCGAAAACATACCACGAATCTCGATCCGCGATGTAGGACTTTGGAGCGCCATCTCTTGGCTGAGATGAGGAACGAATGCTACAAGGACAAAATTAATATCAACAAACGATAATGTGGATCAAATACTAAATATTTTGTGAAAAAATATCTAAATCGAATAAGAAATTCAAAATTCAAAATTCTAAAAGTTTATTGCAAGTAACGAAGTGCACAGGTTCTGAAAATGCGCCAGGCTGGCTTGAATTATATTGTGACGTAATTTTTTCCCAACGTGGTGTAGTTTTGAGGTAGGTTACAAGTGCAGCTCCATTAACCGTTATAGCTACAGAAAAACTGTCGGAACAGAAAATCATAGGATTGCAAAAATATTACGAGTGGCATTCACAGATTTATACAAATATATACAGGGTGCAAGAAAACGGTCCCGACTGTAGCCTCAAAAATCAAATGAATCAAAACAACGAAAATCCTGCAAAAATAAATAGGTAAACAAGGTTTTCTTTCCACGCTGTTTTCCAGCGGGTTACGCTACCAGTGGCGGTGGATTACGACGAAACCTATATTTTTAGTAACAACGATTGACAGTTGCCTACTCGAATGTTATTTCGTCTATTTCTATTTTGATCAAGGTTTGTTGTACTAATTCACTGATCGACGATGTTGCCCGTATCTAAACATACAATGTCTAAACATTTTTCCTAAAAATGGTGCCGAGGTTTTTGCGCTTAACACCGTAAAAAGTTGGTGAGATTGCAATACCAAGTCTTCGATTTTTCATAAGAATGCCAACAAACTTGTGATTGTTTTAAGATGATTTTAAGATTTTAATGACCGACTGATGCATATAGACCTATACAAAAGTTCTGGACAAGTCCAGCAATGGATGCAATAATTAATTGAAAGAGTGCATACTCGTAAAGCTCATACAGTGAGAATGTAACTGCATCATAGGATACACGGACTCGGCGGAACCGCGCCGGGTGTGGGTTCAATGCACCGGACTGCTAAGGTGTTAAATCAGGGGGGTAACCCTTGACGCTATTGCGATCAAATTGAAAACGTTTAAAAAATAATTTCTCTTTGAATTCGCATAGAAATGCTTTGATTTTAAATATTTTGTAATGTTTATTCAAAGGTAAGGCTGTTTCATTCAATAAAAACACAAAATGCGTCTTAATTCGAAAAATATTAAATTTTGTAAATTGCGCCATATTGCGGCCGTATTAGAAAAATGCGTCAAGGGTAGAGGGGCTGGAGTGGGCACCCATGGTGAATAAGCACTAACTCTTTTCTGAGGCCTGTGAATAGCAGGCAGTGAAAGGTGCGTTAAAAACTTTATGAAGTTTGTGAAGTGACCTGCGAGAGCGGGTCCGCGCAAGTACAGTCAAGGCGATAATGTTTAGGAATTGTGTAAGGAAACTTCAAATAAGTACCTAGTCAATTAGATTTTATATTTTGTATTCATACACCTTCTATAAATAATTCCTTGATTGTGGATGGATCTTTCTCGGAAGAGATTTCGCTGTCTTCTTCGCTTGAATATAATTTAGAGTCAGGGTCAGATTCATTTTCCCTGACATGAATATTATTATTTCCTCCGATAACAGAACCAGTCAATATAAATAAAAAAATACTCAATGAAGGAATAACAAAACAAGGACATTGAACTCTGAACTAATATGAGCTTGGCCGTACTTTGACAGAACGCCCCTTACACCCAAGATTTGTTATCATGCAGCGAACTGGAAACCATTGAAAAACTTCTTTAAAAAAAAACATCCTCTAACACGCACACGCATCTACGCGCGCAGGTTGCGTTGTCAAAAATATTTTAAACCAATAAGAAAATAGGAAACTTCTTCATTGGTTAATTGTTTACGCGCCATTGATGTCATTGGGCTTTTCACAGTGACAGCGTCATGCCATGCTGCAGAGGTCAAAAGCTTTGTACAGATTATATTTGATAATCTGTCATCGTGAATTGTAAATGTTTATATATATATAAACAGAAAATCTGTATGTTTGTCTGTTTTCGTATAAATCTGCGGTTATATAGGTACCTAATATTGTCTAACTTGCTGTTATCATCCTACTGTGCCTTGTGTGACTAGCTTCACAGACTTCACAAAGTTTGATGTTTGATTTGGACTATAATAAGGATTGTTTTTTTTTTACATGCCAACGGGCCCCGGCGGGCGGCGCAACACGGTTCGGAATTATTGCAGACATGACAATCGAGCGTTTTTGTCTGTCCGAACCGTGATATTTTCTGGGAACTCGAGCACTGGATAAACTGGATTGTTCAAACTGTCCAAACTATTCAAAGTGTGTTCCGGATAAAGTCGTAAATTTTCGAAGTCTGGGCCTTAACTTTATAAATATATATATTTTTAAATAACGAATTGAATGAATAAACGAATTAATGAATAAATGAATGAATGAATTTAATAATTATTTATAAGTTTTGCTGTACTAACGTACCTCTTAAGATTCAGCTAACATAATATGGATGCAATTCTGAAATACATTGAATTGAATTAACATCTTTCTTTGTTGCAGGCCTCGTATTTCTCCAGTACCGCAATGAGACGAAGCGAGCACTGTTGCCCAACGAAATCACCTCCATCGACACCGTGAAGGCCCTCTTCGTCCGCAGCTTCCCGAAGCAGCTCTCCATGCAATACATGGACAGTCCGCTGGTCAAAATCTACATCCACGACTCCAACAAAGACATGTTCTACGAGCTTGAAGATGTCAGGTATGTGTCCTTCTTGTTAGGTCCGTAATAACCATACAAATCACAATTAAAACTCATATAACAAACCTCGCATTTTGTACGATTAATAATAATTCATCCATCCATCCATTCAGTCGTTCCCTCAGATCCTCAGATCGTGACCATCATTGAAGGTGGCGGAGAGAAGAGTTCTCCATTGCGCTCTATCACTCGCGATGTGGATCAGTTCGTGCAGGTGTTAATTAATTAATTGATTGAATTGGGTACGCAAAGTTTTTTGTTCGAAAGTCCGTTATTGGCTTAAACCCAGTTCGCTGGCTTAAACATATCTTTAGACAATATTGAGAAACTAATTTCAATATTTTTTATTTTGGTCCAATAGTTTTGTTTTTATGCGCTAAAATGTTTTGTTTCTATGACCGCCAACAGTATGCAGACCGTCGCGTGAAGGTCATAAAACCGTATCTTTGAAACGTTGTAAAATCTAAACTACTGGACCAAAATAAAAAATATTGAAATTAGTTTCTCAATATTGTCTAAAGATAAGATTAAGCCAATAACGGACTTTCGAACTAAAAACTTTGCGTACCGAATTATAAATATTTTTATAAGGTCGGGACAGGATTTGAACCCGCAAACTTCTTGCATTCCGTGCAGCCGCTCTACCAATTGAGCTACCGAGTCAAGTACTGTCTTTGCGAATGATGAACGCATTGGATAGAGTAGAGTGTAGATAAGTGCAAACTATTACACTAGATGGCGCCCCATCGTCCGTAAGACGAGTTTCAATAAGGTTAGAAAATTCGCAAAGACAGTACTTGACTCGGTAGCTCAATTGGTAGAGCGCCTGCACGGAATGCAAGAAGGTTGCGGGTTCAAATCCTGTCCCGAGCGAATTTTTTACCCTTATAAAAATCATTATAAAAGTTTTTACGCACGGGTTTTTAGAAAATACAAAAAGTTGATTGAATTAATTGATAGGTAGGGTTTAAAGTGTGATTAGTGTAATTACTAATGGAGGTTACCCATCAGCTAAAACCATAAACCTCTTAAAAAAACCCTTACCCATGGCAGCCACGGAACTAAACACCCATGGCAGCGTATGCCCAGGCGGAAAACTTTCAGGAGGTGGCTAAAAGGATGTCAACCCCTGCGGCATAACTGCATCAATAACGATTTTATCCCGCTATCGGGTAGGTACCTATAACGCTTTACGTAGTGAAATAAAGCAAAAACAACTAAATGTAAAATTTAAAATACCCTCGCCATTTTAGCTTCAAATTAGCATACTTCAAATGTCAAATTTCACTTCTTCCCACAAGCAAGAGAAGCGATTGAAATCAACAAGTACAAAAAATCTATCGCGAAGATTGGTATCAAAACAGAACGTTTGGTTAACATTTGCGTTTTGCAAAAAAAATTACGTGCGACTTCTGTGACTACCAAATCAGACACCATTAGCATCGTGAGTCGGGCCGGGATCAAACAATTCGGAACGCAGCCGTCGAAAAAGAAGTTTTATGGTTCGATTTCCGCTGGCGGCTAAGGTGAAAATGTTTTTCGCCTTATTATAAAAACTTCTTTAGTTTAGCATGTGTTTGTGTGTGGTATCGAATGCACTTGCTCAAGCCTTATGTTGGCCCTCTGCGCTGTGTTTCCCTTCAACGGACACCGCCGCATATTAGTTTTCGAATTACCTGCGCACATGAGCGTTGTTGCAGAGACGCAATGGACGGCGCGGCGACGTACCACAGTGTTGATCAGGGAGCAGAGCGATTCATACGCCGACAGACCTGAATATACGACTTACGTATTAAAACAGTTTTATGAAGTGCGTAAATAGAAAAGACTTTTTAAGATGAGCGCGGATCCACCGCCTCAAACGACGCAAATACCAAACGAGTTGAAAATATCTCGTAAAAGTACTTCGCGTGTTGATCCTCGTATGTGTGATACTTGGCGTATAGATCCTTGTGTGTTTACTTCGGGTCTGGGTCCTTGTACGTGTAGTCCGGGTCTGAGACCTCCTATTTGTTCTCTGGGTCTGAGACCTCCTAATGGTTCTCCGGGTCTCGACCCTTGTATTTGTACTTCGGGTCTGAGACCAACAATTTGTTCTCCTGGTCTGAGACCTCCTAATTGTTCTCCAGGTCTCGGCCCTCGTATGTGTACTTCAAGTCTGAGACCTCCTATTTATTCTCCTGGTCTGAGACCTCCTAATTGTTATCCGGGTCTCGACCCCCGTACTCGAATGTGTACTTTGGGTCTGAGACCTCCTAATTGTTCTCCGGGTCTCGACCCTCGTATTTGTACTTCGAGTCTGAGACCAACAATTTGTTGTCCTGGTCTGAGACCTCCTAATTGTTCCCCGGGTCTCGACCCTCGTATGTGTACTTCGGGTCTGGATCCTCGCACCTATACTTCGGGTCCCAGGTGAGTTGACAAAATATTACCTACTATACTTATGGAGATAGTTAAAGTACACCTTTAGCTGATTTATTCCATTAAACTACAGTGTGTAGTGCGCACCAAACCAAAGAAAACATAACTTGTAAAGATTTTTTTAAGATTCAATAGGTGTATTTTAGAATAATTCGCACAAGCAGTGTACCTACTGCACCAAAACATTTTTTTTTAGCAATTCTCAATTTCGGCTGAATAATTTTATTGTAGTTGTGTTGTTTACAATAATGAAAATGATACTGCTTTATAGCCGTGAAATAAAAATAGCTAAACAAAAATAGCTCAGTTTAGCTAAAAAAATTGAAAAACTTGTGAAAATTGTGCACTTTCCGCCACGATACTTTCGTTAAACCTGCCGGCATGTCTCTGATATTTTGACGTGGAAACTTTAACATCGTTAACTCGTAATGCTGCTGACTTTTGTGAAAAATCTTTATAGGTAGGTATCTACTTATTTTTTTATAATGAAACAATATCATAGCGGGCTCGAACTTAAGATTGATGGTTTCGGTTAAGATTATTAAAAAAATCGGCCTAGTATTATACCTTATAATAGGGTCCCGTGCACCCTTTGGGGACGGAACCCTAAAACACTAATGAGTTTTTGCCCGTATGGACTGGGTAGCCCAAAGCGGCCCAAAGTCCAAAGCTCAAATCGCGGCACAAAGCGATTTTTGTCATCCAAATACGTCCATGAATATTCCAAAATTATTTCTTATAACTTAAGCAAAATTAACTGCTTCAAAAAATTTTTTTTGCTATTTTATTTATCCTTGTTTTACATTCTAGACCAGTCGGCTCCAGTTCCCATTTTTTTTCGAGCAAGATTAGATTTTGTTGGATTATTACAAGTTGGCCCGTTTTACAATACAATTATTCCTTTGTTGGCAGGGCTCACCTGAGGGACATACGTGACCGCTCCGTGCTGCGTCTGTTCGAGTCAGCGGACATCGGAGGTGGCGCGTTTCCGGGCGCCGTCGGCGTCGGCTCGGTGGCCATGCCGGCCGCCGCCATCTGCGGTTCTGGACCCTCCAGCTGGGACCAGGTTTGTTCTGCCATTATGCTGGACATAGACTGCACCGTGGCTGTACCTTCCTTCGCCACCTGTGGCTCTGAATCGTCCAGCTGGGACCAGGCTGCTGCGTCTGTTCGAGTCAGCGGACATCGGCGTCGGCTCGTTGGCCATGCCAACTCCCGCCATTTTACAATTTCCCTGTAAACCAATCATTAAGATGTTTTTATATGTTTCTTATATGTTTTTATAAAACAATTTAGGTCGGTGTCCGCGTTGACAATAGTTAACACGATATTTTTACATTTTTCCTCGCTGTACCTAAGCTGCAGTCAGCGACGGCGGCAGTACTTGTAGTAACAAGATTAGAGACCCACTGACGAGAGAGCAGTTAACCTCATATTAATTCTCTGGGCGCGTCCTCTAAGCGTTTTGATATTGTCCACAGGATCAGAGCTACTTCAGCGAGCCGGAAATTGACTCCGAATACCACCACCAACACGTGCATAAATCAAAGGTAAGCCTTTCATATTCTACTTCCGTGACTTCCGCTTATCTATGATATTAATACCCGTCGTGTGAGCATTTAACTAGCAGTTACGAGTTCTCAATCAAGGAGTTTGATAAATAAACCATAACCATAGAGATAAAATAGAAGGCTTTGAACTCACAATAGACAGCGCAATGCCTTCGGCGTTAGCAAGTAGTGGGATCGAACACGGTGAAGGAACGATTATACAAATGCAACCATTTTACGAACGTGAAGCCAGGCTGTGGTAAATTGATTTGATCGAAACGGAAGTTCAGTAGGTACAGACGCCAGTAACGGTTTCATTTACTTAAAACGTTACCGGTTCCCCTTTTTAAAGCACGTAATTTTGGGTTCATACACTCAAGTTCCTAACCCGCCGCAACCATGAAACCTTTTTAGTCAAAAGTCGCCAAAAATCAGTTAATTTACTCATTGACGCTCACTTACGCCGACAATGAAAAAATATTTTTGGATGCGTTTTTTGCAAAATGCGAGCCGCCCGCCGCTGCCAAAAAGTTGGTTTTAGGATCTGAAATCAGAACCACAAGTCGGCAAAAAATAAGGATCTGAACTACCGGATATAAAGCAAGGTACGCAAATTCGCACATTTTTCGGTTTTTGACTTATTATTTTTTATTATTGCGGCGGGTTAGGAACTGCAAGATTTCAGTTCTATTATGAACATAGACCGCGTAAAATTTTAAGATAACTTTAAAGCGGATAACCCTTTAAATTAACTGATTTTTTGTCTCCTTCTGACTTAAAATTTGTCATGGGTTGCGGCGGGTTAGGGACTACAAGAATTGGGTGTTTGCACCCAGAATTATGTGGTTAACAACATATCAAAAGGGGCACCGGTAACCTTTTAAGCAAATTAAACCGCTACGGGCGACTGTACTAAGTAATAATTATAAAGACGCATGATTATTTCCATTATTATTTTATTGAGAAAAATGGTAACAAAGTTGGTAAAAACCTTAGCGAAATAAAAAAAGTTACAATTATAAAAATTTAGGTACCAATGTGTTGTTAGGAGTTTTCTTAAAACTAAAATAAATAATAAATGGTTGCAATGGCATGCCAATTTGATGACGACACAAATTAATTTCAACTAAGTAGTTAAACTTGACTAAAGTATTTACCCTTATCTTAAAAAAACAAAATATGTATATTACCTATCTTAAATCTAGCAGCCTCCAACGCAAGTTTATGTTGTACCAGAATCATTATGGTTATACACTATTACAATTCTGTAGTTAGAGCATTAAGTTAGCCTCGAGATATGAGTTTCTGGTAGGTACCTACTCACAAAAAATACTTACAACTTTCTGCGTAATAATTTAAGTTCATAGTTGTAAGCAAACTTTCAACTAAAGCAAGTGAAAACTCTTCTATAACAGTCGAAGACTTTGTGCACTATGTCTGCCGATTATTTAACTATCTATTTAAGTTTAGAAGAAATCATAGATATAACGACGTGATCCCTAATCTGACCACGGACTTATATTAAACAACGGCATATATCACATGTATCCTGCACACGTATAGTCGGCCACACGCTAGGATATCCCTTTTTGTTCGATTGGCGCCCTTATGCCGCGCGCAGTAAGAGCTGCCATGGGGTATCTGTGACTGTGGCCGACCATACCTATGATAAATATTTAAAACAACATACCTAATTGCTAATGTTACTCGTGTTTAGTTAAAAGTGAAATACTTAAGGGAAGCTTAAGTACGAAGTGAAACATAAATTCAATCAACACAGAAAGCACAATTTAGGAGCCCGAGTCAAAATGTTCCTAGTAGGTATCCCAGATCTTCAACTTATTACAAAACCTCTATGATCTTCTCGTAAGTAATCAAAGTAGATATCAAAGTAGAAAAAGTAATTAAAAACGTTGTTGAAATTGAAGAAATCTAATTTCCAATTCCTTTGAAGTAGTTGGATTTGGTTATTGCAATTACTTTTTGCCCAACACTGGCTCCAGCAAATGGTGAAATAACTTATGTCAACTGCACGTTACGTTTCTCGAATTGCTTCGTCCGCGGTGTGGAAGGGATCTAGGAATTCAGAAAGCCTTGCAAATCGGCACTCCTTTGTAGTAGTGCGCTCCGCTGTAGAGCTTCTTCGGAGTCGTCCTCCATGAGAGTACCAGCGCCTTCTTAAAGGGCTCGGGGTTGCAGCCGCTGCACACTTGCATCACTGCCTTGACTTCTGCCTCAGCTGGCTCCCTCTCGTCCACCTGCGAAACAATAGTCAGTCTCCGTTATTGTGCTATTAGAGATATTAGTCATCTACGCAAAATATACAGTGTCCCGTAATTCAAAGTCAAGGGGGCAGTGGGTGTAAGGGAGGTCGTATCGGTATTATAAAAATCGTGGTCGCGTCGTTCAGAAATTATAAGCATTTCTATGAACATTTTGAAAATGGTCACCCTAGACCACATATTGAGGTACTGTGGTCGCATATTTTCTAATGTTGCCGTGTTTTTTCACATAATCCATATACCTAACCATGCTTTCAAATTGCATTGACAAATCAAACGATAGACCCCAAGAGTTAACTAAAAAAAAATTGTTAGTTTGACTCCATGTCTCCATGTCTTAGGTTGATTCTTTGCTTCTCGTGCCTATGAAAGCTTCGCTACGCTCAGGTTTATTTTTTTGAGTATACGACATCTTGGACAAAATATTTTCGGACGCTGTATAATTTTAATATTTATCATACGACATTTCGGACACTAACAAATAAAGCTGTTTTGTACAGTCGGATAAGAAACTCTCTCCTGTCACTATGCAAATCTCCTATGCAAATACGTATATTTCTAAAAAGAAGCTACTAATTTGTTTCAATATCAGATTTAATGATTTGATTGAATGAGTTTGGTTAGGTTTCATTTCATTTCATCTCATTAAATTTCATTTTCATTTCATATCAATAAAAAACTTCTACTGAAGACTGGGTGAAGAAAAAAAAAACTCTGCTTACCTATATTCTACGGTTGGCGTTAGTTGAGTTTATTGTGTTTTTATTATTTTATTAAATTGCTTAATTTTTTCGCAACTGTACACGTTTCAGTACACGTGCGGAACCGTCATTGCAACTTGTTCCGACTGTCAACCCTCGCCTTCGGCTGCGCCTCGGCTCGGGTAGCCATTTGTCGGAACTCGTTGCAATGACAGCCTTTCCACACTTGTAATGAAATAGTATATTTCATTACAAGTGTGGAAAGGCTATTGTTGCAATGACAGCCTTTCCACACTTGTAATGAAATATACTATTTCGTGATGTTTTCATTAAAAGTTTACAACTTGTAATGCTGGCAAGCACACGCGCACGTTGCACGCCGCCACCGTGGCGGCTACGCGCTGCAACGCGCCCTTGACGCGTCGCGGCGAGGCGCTCGTCACTACCCGCCCAATGTAGAGGTGCGCGAAACGCTTCAGTGAAAAGAAAAGAATGATATAGTTCATTTCCTTCACTGAACTAGTTCACTCTGTTAGTTCACAGTTCATTCATAGTTCACAGCTCATTCATAGTTCATTCATAGTTCATTCACAGTTCATTCATAGTTTACAGTTCATTCATAGTTCACAGCTCATTCATAGCTCATAGCTCAGTCGTTCGTTCACGTATCTTTTGACTCACGGTAGTCCGCGAATGACAAAGGTGACAAAGGCGAGACACATCAGTTACAGAATTTTGGTCCTTAGTGTGGTAGATTTAAGAATGTTTCTTGAAGGATGAACTACGTGGACTAGAATGAATGTGATATATAAAGATTTACAGAATTTTGGTTCTTAACGTGGTAGATTTAAGAATGTTTCTTGAAGAATGAACTACGTGGACTAGAGTGAATGTGATATGTAAAGATTGGTAGTGAATGAATGAATGAATGGTTTCATATAACGAATGCATTCAATCGAAGCATTCATTCGCGAACTACACACCTCTAGCCCAATGTGTGAGTGTTATTAGCAAGGATCTTATCATAATGTGCATTGTATTGTGCACCTCTTGCAAACAACAGACAAAGGAAACTTTCACCTTTGTAACTTTTCACTAGTTCGTTAAGTACAGTCAAGTCCTTCGGTTTTATTATATCTAGTTACACCTTGAGCTTCGCTCATTCTTTGTGCATGGGGCGTGAGCGGGGGTTGCGTAAATTTATCTGGCGCGCCGTGGCCGCGCCTCAACCTCGCATCCTTTATAATTTGTAATTAAATGTGTTTTCTCTACCGCTTTATCTAGAATCATTAGTTGCAGTCGGAATTTTCCCTATTTCTCACTGATTGAAACATTAATTCAAATGTGGTCCACGTTCATCCATAATGTTATTCTGTGTATAAATTTATTAAATCAAGTTATTCCCTGATTCAATTAAGCGTTGATCATTATTTGGAAGCATTCATCTATTAATATGGCGCAATAGGGCAGATGTTAAAAGCCATAACCACCTAACCGCAAAGTATTTTATCATGGCAGGGTTTTGTGCAAGTCAAAAATTCGCAAATATTTTATTCGCTACCAAATAAATTAAAAAAAAATAGATACAGTGAACGTCAAATCTAAATACTCCATCTGGCTTACTGCTAGTTTCTCGCGACGAGCACAAAGATAGCATTAAGCCAGATTGATGTCGGACGAGACACCGTCTGTTTTGAGCCATGGCAAGTTTGCCATGGCCACAACAGACGCTATCCGATCTGCCGGCCGCCACCTGTAAATATCACTATCGTGACAATAAAAGAAAGTGGACACATTCAAGTGCGGTCACTGTAACTTCAGGAACTTGTTACTATTATAGGCCAAATGAAATGTTGTCGCAACCAGTAGGCGCGTGCATGCAGAGAGGTAGGTATGTCAGAATCGTGGCTAGTAGCAAACTATCGTCTCTTACTCTCCAGGAATAAGTGGGAGTTTATTTTATGTGTTATTCTGATAGATTATTCCAAATTTCATTCAATTCGGTGCAGCCGTTTCAGTCTGACACAATAAGCAAACTTGTATTTGTATCGCTTCTCTCGCTCAGGTTCGGTCTCAGCAGGGCTTCGTCCGGCTCATACCAGCTCGTTGTTTCATTTGCCAGCTTCGAAGGACGAGGTAGCCGAACTGATCGCCAACCTCTGATAGGAGACGGCACGCAAAGAATACGAAGAAGAAGATTGGTGGTGGTTACCGTGTCTTTCTGCTCGTTCTGCACGGGCAGGTTCCCCACGAAGCCGGCCAGCCCGTTCATCAGCGACTGCTGCAGCAGCTCCTCGTCCTCGTCGCTGCTCTCGCTCAGGTTGGGGCTGAGCAGAGCTTCGTCCACGATGGACCCGTCCGGCAGGGCCACCAGGCCACGCTTGTCCTTTTTGCCTGGAAACGATAAACAAACATGGTGACGTAATCGATAGCGATATCTGTGGTAAGAGCGTTTTCATCACAAAACTTGAATCTTGCAAGTTTTCCGTTCTACTTATAACTATTATGTGGTTTAACCTTGGAAGAATAATGTCAAAGGGTTTCACTCATTGTACAACTTCGTACTTAAAAAGTCACATAATAAACACAGTACCCGATCCAGCTTCCGCTTTGAGTTCTTTTTCGGGATTATCTCTCTTGTCACGCTTCGTCGAAGCCCTTCTGAAGATGCCGTGGGCTTGCGAGTCATCGATATACTGCACGTTGGCGGGGTTCAGCAAAGAGCCCGAGAGCAAGACCGTGGTCTTCGCCCCGCCCAGTGGTTGGCGCACGGAGTACGCCTGGTTGACGCCGCTCTGCAGCCCCAGGACCGGAAGAGGTTGAAGGGGCTGCAGAGGTTGCAAAGGTTGTTGCATACTGTTCAGCAACTGCTCAGAGATTATTCTGTTTCCGAACTGCCCGTTGAAGAACTGCTGCTGCAGCTGAAGGCCGGCGGGCATCTGGACCGGTATCATTTGTTGCTGCAGCTGCGGTCCTGCTATGTTCAGGTTTGGTAGGCGCTGTATCTGTCCGCCGATGAGCACGTTGCCGTTGCCGATGGGTATGGCCTCGGGCGGCGGCGGCTCAGTCACGGGCTCCGCCGAGGGCTGGATGGGCGAGCCGTCGTGTTTGAAGTGGTGCGCGTGGTGATGCTTGTGGTCCTTGTGCGCTTTGCCAGCCGTCAGCGCTACGTGGTACAGCTGGAGCATTGTTATCTCGCCCATGAATCCGGGTTGCTCTGCAAATAAACACCTTGGTATTAACTACTCTTGATTCATTATCTTTGGGTCTTGATGAAGGGGTACAATTTTAAGTAAATTACTCAACGTGCAAATTGTGTGCCAGGTGTCAGAAACAAAAACAATACTTCTTCGTAAGTATGCTAGGGAACTGACTATATCAAGCTTTGAAAGCTCGCAACACCGATGTCATACTCAGGCACTGGGCGAGCATAATCATAATTATGATAGAAAAAGTATAACTTACGTTTAACAGGCTCAATGTTGTCGCGTGTGTACAAGAGGGATTGCTCCTGCCCGCTCAGCGCTAAACCGCCTCCCTTGATCACGTGTCCCACCAGCTGAAAGTGAAATATGCACGCTGTAGCCCGCGATTTCCAAACAATAGTACATTACTGCCGCGATCTGTAATGAGTGCGTTTCTGGCGCGCTTTTGATGGCCGACAGAGCGCAGCGTAGCGCAGCTCAAGGCCCTCACAATGCGGTCAGCATTGCAGCCCTTGATGGACAAGCTGAAATGAAGGCCGAGACTGAAGGTCGAGGCCTTTATAGCGCGGCCAGCAAGGGCTGCAATGATGACCAAACTTGAGGGCCGAGAGCGTAGCTAAGCTAAGCTCGAGGCAATCATAGCGTGGCCAGAAGCGCACTCATTGCAGACCAAGGCTTGTATAGTGCTTTACTCAAACAATGCGAGTAATTAAAATATTAATTAGAATAGTAATTAACATAGTAATTTAATTAGCTTACCATTTGTCGTAGATTAAGTACTTTTTGTCGATTTTCCTTTCCGCAAACTTTTTGTTGGTAAGCTTGCTTGTATTTTTCTTTTGACTTCGGTGGCAATAAATTTCCAATTACTAATTTCGCTTGATTTTGAATGTCCGGCGGTGTTAAACACATTAAATCCGAGGATTCGTCGCTTTGAGAGTTCACTTTTTCAACAAAAACACAGAAAAAAATCACTTCGAACAACGCGCGAAAAGTCGAAAACAATATGGCCGCTCTTTTTTTTTCTGTGCAATGTGTCGACTGCCAGTACCCATACAGCCTAATTCTAAATAAATACTTTTTGCACCTGATGTTTGAGTTCTATTTATGAAACAAAACTCGACATTAATGTTTTTCTGGCCGCAAAACACAAGACATTAATGAAATTCCATACAACTTTTCTGGCGCCTAATCCAAGTAGCCCGCAACTCCGACTTTGCTCAAAGAAGGTTGTCGAATTAATGTCCACATTACGAGCTTTTTTGAGTAAAATCCATTAAGCTCCTTAATTGTCAGCGCCGTACTAAATATTAGATTGTGACACTCACTCTATTGTGGAAGCCTCGGCCTACTCGCTCGGCGTTCACCCAGATCTGCCACTCGCCGGTTTTGCCGTTCCACGACTGGCAAGAGTGGTACCACCTGAAATCAATACATATTTATAAAATAAAACAGTGCCGCCACTGGCTTACTGACATAATTACTGACCGGGAGACGAAACCACTGAAGATAAAAACGTTACACAGGGAATTTTATTTACCTAGATGCGCAATAAAAAAGGATTTTCCGTTAAATTATTCCCAGGGGCGGGGGTGAAGATGTTTATATTAAAAATATACCTACACGAAGATGAAGTGGCGAGAGGAGGCTTGTAACTGCCCAATAAATTTGATCATCCACAAATAACTGGAATTTCACAAACAACACGAACTTAACAGTGATCCGTTTGCTGGCCACGAAGTGAGGTTTTGAAATGTCATAGTTGACTTTAATAGCCAAGTTTAATTTCCTTGATTAGAAAGAGTTCAGGCTGCTACGAGTATGTTACAAGTATAATGTTATATCGTAAAACTTATCCAACATTTGAAAACAAATCAACTTCCATCGGTTGCGTATTGTGTTTACTGTATGTATGGCGATATCGCAAACACGACCGGTCGGTAGAAACTCTTCAAACACGCACTTTTACTTTTAGCAAGCTGTGTTGGTAGACGCTATAAATACAAGCTTATTACGTGCGGTTATGCAAGACTGCTCTTGCTGACCCTGACAACTGTTGGATACGCATTTATGGCAAAGTTTTCGTTATCGTCTTTCTTTTGTCATGCCTCAGTATTGGATGTCAATACGGAAAATCCTGCTCACAAAAGTTTCAGGCAGTGACATAGATTATAATAGATTTGTCGTGCATCTATTTTGTATATCTCTTCAGCAGGTAAACCTATCGCTTTACACGGCATCATTTAATCATTCATTCATTTTGTTCTCGCGCGAATTGCGGTATTTTAATATTAGTGTCATACATAGTTGAATGGCATTACCTAGTTAGATACTTCTGTCCAAATACAATATTGTGAGATATAATTTATCCACTGACTTATGGAAAGTATAAGTATACATATTGCACGCAATACAATACGCTTGATAGCATAACATCGGATGTTTGATTGAGTACCATTTACACGAGGTCATTTCTCTTTACGCCTATTCATAAAGTGTTTTCGATATTTGCTACACTTACGTAGGTACATACCCAAAATATGACCTAAGGACAGTCGAATACCATTACACGACGGGCATCAAAAAGACAGAACTGGAATAGCTTCATCAAGTGGAGTAGTAGGTACGTGTAGTTTTTTTATTTTCTACTGTAAGCTTATTGGATCCACTGATTGCATTCACCTGTATAAAAAGATGATTTTTGCATGAATGCAAAAAGAGCAAAAATATGTTTTGACGGCGGGAGAGGATTTCCAGGAAATAGGGGACTGAAAATGCTCCCTGTAAAAGGGTCATACGAGCAGGGATTTGAAAGTGTAATGAGGTTGCTACCTACCACGTATGCCTGGCTGAACTTGTCAGGCTAACACGAACTGCGCGTCTATTCTCTAACAAATCCAGTCAAGCGTGTTGCTGCTTACTAGGTCACAAAGCATCGATTCGTATTGTCAAAAAGTCTAAAGACCTTTTGTAGAAGTTGGATTTTAAAAATTGAAGAAAAGCATGTGCACAGTCGTACCTAATACCTACCAAGAACCTACCAAGTCGCACCATTTTAAAAACTTAGCAAGTGATGTCCCAGCAAGCTCCCAAAGTAACCAACTCTTGTTTTGGCTGGTGACCCTTACTCAGTTTTAAAATTTGCTATCCAGACAAATTGCAACGTCACATGCAACCCTTTGTACGTTATCGAAGTGACAATGGTTTCCCCCTGGTTTTTCTGTTCATAACTTTTACAAGTGTATAAGTTAATACGATTACTCACTCACTGACTTTACTTTGCGTAACCGCAGTAATGGCATTAAACTCAATTTTATAAAACTGAAAGTGGCAACTTTCATTTCAATTAGCGTACATACAGACGCTGAGTATAGGATGAAAGCGCGAATTGTCAAGTATTGAGTTGCATTCCAATAATCCAATCTGCCACAGCCACCGTTACACTTTTGTGGCACTAATATAGACTATTATATACTAACCTAAACATAAAATATTTATTTTATGTTTAGGTTATATATAGTAGGTACTTCCTTTACATTTTCTTTATTTAGGTAAGTACCTACCGGATTAATTAAAAATAGCCTTTGATTCTGTTAAAAGTGATATGCACAATATACCTACATATTACACATCCTAAGAATTTGTCTAAATAGAAAGTAGTAGTATGTCAGTAGAAAGTAAAAGTAGTACCTATTGAGACCACCTACGAACTTAGTATAGACTTCTTTGTAAAAGCGAATTGTTGTTGGTAAATTTCATTATTTTCTTTCTTTTAAATATTTTATCCGGCACCCACAACACAGGCCATGCCTAAGTGTGGGGGCCACCAATGTATCTTCAATATGTTACTTCACTATTTTTAAATAAAGACCTTTTTCATTTTCATTTTCATTGATGAACAAATATGCTCCAATTATATGTATTATCGCTGTCACGACCTACCTACAACTTCTACAACTCCAGCTCATGCTTTAATAATCCTAATCGTAAATACGTTACATAAAATAGCCTCAATTCGCCAACCGGTTCGTATTGAGATGAGCTCAAAATGTTGTTATGTCTTCAGTGTCATTTGTGAATTATATCCCATCGGAATGAAGATGGTGATAGGCGGCCAGCAACTTCATTTTATTAGACTCAACTCTCCTTTAATAAAATTGGACATGACTTTTTAAAAGGACGAAAGAAATGATACAGTGGAAGCAAAGTCATAACTTTGCGACAGTTCGGACCAAATAATTTCGGCCAATTGACACTTTATAATTTTAATATTTTGCGATAATTCGGACACTAACAAATTAAGCTGTTTTTTACAGTCGGATAAGAAACTCTCTACAATCTTATTTGTACGAGGTACCTAATAAAAATGTTACAAAATAAATTCACTTATTTTTAATATGTGTTACTTTCTCCTAGGGGGGAAAAGCTAACTACGACGGCCATTTGTATCAGCGCCATATATCTAGAGCATAGCTTCAGCTATCCTAAATTAGGAGCTGGTTATCGCTATTTCTCTGTTTATTATATTTTAATACTTTTGTATCTGACTGTACGATACAGTTTCAATATTGTGTTATTGTGCGATATATCACCAAAACAAAAATACACAGTGTCATTTCGGACAAAGTGTCCCAAAATATTTTGTCCGAATGGTCGCAAACTCTCACAATTATTATTCACATATTATATTGGCAGATTCTTGTATTCCTGCTTAACATTATAACTAAGTGCCATCATCCCTTCATTGTAGTTTGTATCCCGAAGTTCAAACCTCAATATTATGGTCTCACATGCTATCTTTAAAGCTTCTTGAGGTTATGGGAGCATGCGTCATACGTATGCTCCGGCCGGCGACCGCAGCGCAATGATCGGGCGCGCGCAAGCGCGGGTCATATTTATCCCAACAAAAACATTCTGTAAAAAACTAGCCAGGTCTCGATGGAGCTGCTTGTTTATCTCTAAAAAGTAATTAAATCTAGACAAAGTCGTGCCAAGTCTAAGGTTCCTTACTGCGATTTCTTGAGTATTATAGTTAATGTTGTGTGACTTGGCCGTTGAAGGGTACACAAGCGGTTCTGGCGTCAGATTGGTGCAATGGTGTCATGGAGCACCTGGTTTTGTAGCCTTGTATACCCTTCAACGGCCAAGTCACACAACAATAACTATAATACTAAAGAAATCGCAGTAAGGAACCTTAGACTTGGCACGACTTTGTCTAGATTTAATTACTTTTTAGAGATAAACAAGCAGCTCCATCGAGACCTGGCTAGTATTTTACAGAATGTTTTTGGTGGGATTTCACTTCTTTTTGTAGAAACGTGGGCATATGGATTTATTTCATTAGATTTTCTTATTGGAAACAGTTTTTTAATTTGTGTAATGTTCGAGTAGAATAAAATCGTTCGACTATTTCTTCTTGTTAAATAGTAAGTATAAGTATAAAAGCCAGTCTAGTCTTATCCAGAGATTTCCTTTAATTTTATTTATATGCGTATTAAAAGCAGAAGGGGAGGCATTCGCCCAGTAGTAGGACGCTAAAGGCTAGATTAAATTATAGATGTGTCCCACTACGCTGGATTTCTGCAATGACAGTCGATATTTTTATGTACCAATAGTAGAAGGGGGCATTACCATAATCTCTTATACAGCTGAGACCAGCTGAGGGTTCTTCATCAGATACTTCAGATCTTCGATTTTTGACATCAAATGAAGCGGCCCACCAAGTTGAATATTTTTTGTGAGGGCGGTATATGTCGATCTATAATAGTTTGGTTGGGCTCTTGTGTTTTCTAATCAGGGTCACCAGGTACTCCAGGAGCCTGTTTCATATAAATACAATTCATAGTTTATTATGACAATTCGATATAGACTGCGTAGTCGATTTGACATGAGGTTACAAAAAAGGTTTGTTTACAAACCGACCTATCAATGAACATCGAATTGTCATAATAAAATATTTATGTCAGTTATATGAAACGCGGGCCAGATCTTCGATTATCCTAGTTTTTATAGTTTTCCCTTTATGTGGCCATTAAACCCTAACTCTGTACCAAATTTCAGCTCTCTGAGTTTATGGGAAGTACTAGTTCTATTAGGGCTCTTGTGTTTTCTAATCAGGGTCACCAGGTACAAACAGATTTTTTTTGTTTAAAAAATTGTATGGAGCTGGTAAGAAAAAATTGATATCTCCGCTATCGCACAATTGCCCCTAATAATCTTACATGGAGTTATTTTTTGTATTATTTTGGATTTATTGGCATACTCCATAACACGGGCACGGGTGCGTTTTTTTTTTAAATCGAGATTATCTTTAAAAAAATATATGTATACTTTAAAGTATGAGAGTGGATGAAGAAAAAAAATTTAAGGATATTTTGTTTTTTGAATGACTCAAATCCATCGAGAAATGACAAAGTTAGAGAGGTTTAAAGTTGCACCAGCCGGGCGCGTTTTGACATAGTGCAACTTTAAACCTCTCTAACTTTGTCATTTCTTGATGGATTTGAGTCATTCAAAGAGCAAATACACTTAAAAAAAACAAAACTTTTTTTTACAAAAAAGTATACAAATTAATTTTAAAAAATAATTTCGATTTAAAAAAAATATCGCACCCGTGCCCGTGTTATGGAGTATGCCAATAAATCCAAAATAATACAAAGAATAACTCCCTGTAAAATTATTAGGGGCAATTGTGCGATAGCGGAGATATAATTTTTTTTTCTTACCAGCTCCATACAATTTTTTAAAGAAAAAAATCTGTGTGTTACGGTTGCAACGCTATTTCTCAATGTTGCTATTTTCATGCATGTTCTTGGTCTTCCAAAACATATTCAAGCATAAAAGTCAACAATTTCTAGAAAAAGATTCTATGTCTATGAAAGCCGAAATCCAGCCCACAGTGCGCCGCCCCGCCTTGTTTACATCCCGACGGCGCGCATCAGTACAAAAGTACTGCCACGCGCTCATTGGTTGATAATTTCTTAGTGATGAATATTTCTTATTGAATATTTTTCTAATTTCTAACGTCTGTGAAATTGTCAACTTATTGCTGCCTTGCAATATCACTGCGTGAGTCTAGTGAAATTATAATGTCACTGAAATGAGCCCGTGATATTGTGAGAAATGGTGGCGGTTGTCAATAATCCGGGTAATTGTAATTTCACCAGTTAAATTATAATATCACTGGTTTGACAATATCCCTGCGACATACTCGTATATATACTCAGCCACTAAAGATGTTTTGCTGGCGCGATGCAGGATTAGTAGCGAGCAGAGTAGTTGCCTAACTATATGTAGCAGTTTCCTGTACGACCGTTAGGGGTCGCTACAAGGTAAAGGCTATTTATATTTACGTCGATTTGTCAATATGCCGCTAGCTAGACGATAGAGTTTTAATTTTTAATGTGGTTCTAGTTTCAGCCAGCCAGACAAAGTCTTAAAAAGACCTTGAGCTTTGTAACTAGGTTATTAGTTTCATTCTTGCGTCTCTCACAGATCTGTATTATGAAATAACTAAAATAGGTCACATAGTTGCGCTCTAAGGATGTTTCCAGGGCGTTTCATATAAATGAAGAACATTGCAAGGAAACTTGCATGTTAGAATATTCATGTCTCCCGAAACGTAACTCTAATTAAGTAGTTGTAGAATAATTGTAATTCGACCCAGCTGAACACAATTTTTCCCGGTGTCAAGCCATAACCCCCCACCCCCTCCCTTCGCGTGTGTGTAAAAAGTGGAGAAAGGAGGGGGTTGTCAAACCTGATGGCTTGAAACCGTGCAAAATCGGGGTCGAATTAGTCTAGAAAAACCTGGTGGCAAATAGTTTATCGAAATACCATTAATTATCATTCTACGAAAGAATGATTAGTAAATAAACGAAGCGTGAGCTGCTAATTGTGCTAACTTAGGTACCTGCACTAATATATTTTCGGTCGTGAAATACTGGCCTCGTGTGGCTCGACTCGACACAGTATGACGACGACGACGCCACGAAATGAGAAAGTGATACAAGCGCCATCGCCACCCGATTAAATGCAAATGGAGCCAATTCGCATTTCACACTCGCTGCCGTATAATGAGGGACTTTATTACGCTAATCGCAGGGCGGCGCGCACGACTTTCGACTGAAATTCGCGTTTCCGATAGACCCATTTAACGTTTTTGCCCGCGACTTCGTCCGCGTGAACTTCAGAAAAAAGATATGTGGTTTACATTGCCCCTAAGTGTAATAGCGTGATAATATGTAGCCTATGTGCTATTCTGATGTCTAAGCTATCTCCATTCCAAACATCTAGATCCGTAAAGCCGTTTCAGCGTGAAAGAGTAACAAACATCCATCCATCCATCCATCCATCCATACTTACAAACTTTCGCGTTTATAATAATAGTAGTAGGATTGTTGTGTTTGATATCTCTGAACTCGGTACCTTGCCTTATAGTTGGAGAGCTGGTGACCAATCGAGATATTTTTTCGTACAAGGCTGGGAGTTAGTAGGCTGATAGAGTAGACTTCGCTGAGTCTGGGAAAAAAATTTTTTTGGTCCGGTCGCGGTTGAAAGTTAGATTTTTTCGACTTTGAAAGTTTAAATGTATGGGTTGAGTCATTTCTTTTTTGTCTACAAGGCTGGGAGTTTTTAGGCTGCCTATTTAGTCTCCGCTGATCACGAAATCACAATTTATTACTAGCCAAACGCGGTAGAAATATTGTTTTTTATAACCTAGAAAGTGTGAATTTTTGGGTTATAAAAATCAAACTTTCAACTACGCTCGGCCAAAAAAACAAATATTTTCTTGTTCAACGGAGTCTCAACAACTAACCTAGAAGTTTCTAGCCTTGTACGACAAAAAAAAATACTGAACCCATACATTTAAACTTTCAAAGTCGAAAAAATCTAACTTTCAACCGCGACCGTGCCAAAAAAATATTTTTCCCAGACTCAGCGAAGTCTACTCTATCAGCCTACCAACTCCTAGCCTTGTACAAAAAAATATCTCGATTGGTCACCAGCTCTCTAACTATTATGTCTTATTTTATTATGTCGAATATAAAGTCGAAGAATATTCGGTAGAGTAAAATTCCGTCGGCTGTAAAGCTACACACGATAACATGGTGTGTGAAACAATGTTAACTATCCGATTTGTAGGTGTTTTTGTCAAATCAACTATAATAATAATTATATTACACCTTGTTGGTAGAATATTTTGTTAAAAATAGTACTTAACTAGTTGTGCCCGCGACTTCGTATGCGTTTTTACGTCATTTGACATTTAATTTAAATTCGACTGTGGAGGAAAACTCAAAAGTAAGGTTTTTTTTAACCCCCGACCAAAATGGACCAAAGGTGTTATAAGTTTGACAGCTTTGTGAGTGTGTCTGTATCGGTATGTGTTTATGAGGGTGTGTCTGTCTGTGGCACCGTAGCTCTTAATGGGTGAACGATTTGGAAGCTTAAGGTTTTTTTTTAATTTGAAAGCAGGTTTTCTAGCGAATTTTCTTAGTTATGTTTTGTCAAAATTGGTTCAACTATTTATTAAATATGCTTATTTGAAGCTAATATGTCGGGGGTATTTTAATTTAATTGTTATTATTTTTTAACGTGCGGTAGCAGGGCTCAAAAGAAACCAAAAGAATAAAATATAATAAAAACCCTAATCTAAACAATACATTTATAAATTTAATAATAAATATGTATTGTTTACATTAAGGTATCGCCCGTGATAAGATACCAGGAAGCTTAGCATAAGAATTGCTTAGGAAGTAATGGGGTTTATATGTATCTCCCTCGACGTAGAGTGGGATAAATAAAGTTATAAGCCCATAGATAAGGTCTGACTCATTCTCATGCTAAGCCAGCAAGCAAAGCATGCGGCTAATAACTCTGTCTATCCCGCTCAACGGTAAACAATAGTTATTTGTTATGCAAGAATGCAAAATTATTGTTTGCGGCGAGTGCTTGAATTGAAAACCGAGCGGTGTTAAAAGACCGCCAACAAAGTGGGAGACCACATATATTCCTCATCATAACGAACATTTTTGCCCAAAGAACTATGCCTAGGAAATCAACGGTTTCCGAGATAATGAGGTTCCAAGTCGGACATTTTTTTTTTTTCGTTTTTTTTTCAGAATAGTGTTCAGTATCACGTTATTAACATATCTTCTCAAGAAGCTATATCAAAATTATGAATAGTTCTTACAAAAACGAAGTTAAAATTGCAACCCGCAATGTATTCTGAACATCGGATAGCCTAGATTGTGCCCAGAACCAGGATTTATCACGGTCCTAAATTTGACTGAAAACTATTCAGCGGTATTCGCGTGATGAGGTAACACACAGACAGACAGACAGACAGACATAGACCGTTTTTTTTGCATTTTTGTATTCAGTATAGTTTACTTAGTAACCCCTGCTAGTTTTTTTCTAAAAATATTTAATGTACAGAATTGACTTCGCTAGAGTTTTATTATAAGTATAGATAGATTAACAGAGTCTGGAAAAGGCACTATCTAGTATCTACTGTAATTCAGGTGATGAACCTAGTACAGTGGCAATTACTTAAATTGCACTTAACTGTACTTTAATATATCTATGATGAATAAGTTTAATAGCAATTATGTATGATTGTTTTGATTGTATGATAAATTTGAGTAAATAAATTACATTGAAGTGTCCGCTCCATTCACCTCGGTCATATGCCGGAGTTGAATTGAATAATTCCCAAAGTCAATCTCAAGCAAGACAGCTACAGCTCAACGCCTACAAGCTTGCTCATGTACTCAATACTCATCTGTGACGGGCAGTGCGATAATGTAATATTGCCTGGATATTCCGGAGTTTATGTAAGCTTATTGTCTTCATTTGATGGCACTGCATACCAAAGAGGGATCAAGATTTATTAAAAAGTTTTGAAGTTCTCTACCTCCATTATTGCACATCCTAGGGCCACTTAATGCTTTTTCAGCACTTAGGTTTAGGAAATATTGTAAAAGATTTTTATTTGAGTTTTCTTCGATTTTTGTCTCCCTCTTGACGTATCTAAAGGTGTCTGCCGTCTAGACACGGATCAGATTTCGTTATACAACCTTATATCCTTTTAGCCAAAGGTTTCGTAGAAGGGTCTGTCAGATGCTACTCTGACAGGTTATTTAGTGAGAGCTTTATGAAAGCTCTCACCAGTCTTTTGTTACACACGCAAGGTGGAATTTTGTTTTAAATTCTCGTTTAAAAATATTTGAGGAATAACTAGTAAAATATGTCTTACTTGTTGAGCTTCAAGGGATAGTTAAGCCTAAAGAAGGTCTGCCCGTGCACTGCCATGCTGAAGTAGCTCGCCTCTTCGTTGTTGGATATCCAGGCTGATATCTCTTTAGGGCTGTCTGAAACTGTAACAAAGGAACTCTCATTAATTAACTCGTCATTCTATTGGAAGTTATTGGGAAGGACCGTTATGACTGGGCAATAATTCTGATTTATTTAATCAAGTTATTATAGGTCAGTGAGCAGAGGTTCCGTTCATGGTAATCGTACGCTCTTCTAGGAAATTCCGAGTGGTGCATTTCAGTGCCCAAGTAGAGATAAAACTTTCCCACGCCTTCCCTTCTGTTGGTAAAAACATAAATGTAATCGAACGGAACATAATGGCTTTCGTCCTCGCCCGCCTCGTCGTCGGGGAAAGGGGCGGGAGCGCGTGCGGGCGGATGCCGCCCAAACTTCACGGCTAACAAGCCGCCTGGTCTCTCCACGTTATGCAACGAGTGCGATACGGTTCTAGTGTTTTATAAGCATTTCGTAACACGTGCGTGTGAGTAAGTAGGGTAATACACGACACGCGAATGGTCCACCGGCCCACACCTCGCGTCCAGCTCGCTGATTTTCGTCTAGATCAGTGGTTCTTAACCTATGGTCCGCGGACCACTGGTGGTCCGCGAGGGCCTCTCTAGTGGTCCGCGAGAGGGCCCTGCAGTCCAGCGCACATACCGATAGTTGTCAATAAATTTTAATATTGATTTTGAAGGTCATGTTTGAATAAGTTCCCAATGAATAAAATAACTGAAATTTTCGTGCGCGCTGGCGCGCGCTCTTACTATATTGAAAAATATTTTTAAACTCCAAAGATCCGCCTGACTGCAGATCGCGCCAAGGAATTACCGAATGCGCCAGATTTTGACAGGATAATACAATAAATAGCACATACGTAACCTGCGGCAGGCTCCGATGTAAAGTTGCGGTCTTCAGTTCAATACGCAAAAAATAATAAATTGTATTAGTATCAAAACCCTTAAAAATCAAGTAATCAGTGCTCACTCATAGTATAATGTCGTTAGCCCATGTCAAACCGCACGTAGACTATATTTAGGTTAAAATCAGTGAATTTTCAAATGCGCTACGCGCGTGTCTTCTATTCAAAACAAAGGAATTCTCCATTATGAAATGTAAGACTTAAATAAGTAAATTTTCAGCCGCGCTGGGTGCGTTTGTTCAAATAATAGCTAAATAAATCTTCATCATATAATTAAAAAGGGTAAAAACTGTGAATTTTCGGGCGCGCTGCGCGCGCATTTTTCACGCGCCTACTACAAGTGCTAAGGAAAACTTGATTTTTAAGAGTTAAATCATAAAATTTTCGGGCGCGCTGCGCGCGCTTTTACAAACAAATGAAATCTTGATGGTATTGACGGAAGATTATCTGGCCATGTTGCGGCTTAAGAAGGGTAAAATCGGTGAATTTTCGGGCGCGCTGCGCGCGCATTGCTATCACCTACCAATTAAATCTCCATAATAATTTTAGTAAAATTGGTGAATTTTCGCGTGTATGTTCCATTGTTCCAAAACAGACTCATATTAATTACCTGTATTCAACTTACTTACATACATTATACTTTAGGTCAGGTGAAACAATTTCATGTGAAACACGATGTACCTTGGATCTGGTGGTCCGCACTAAGGAAAAAATTATCAAAGTGGTCCGTGGTCCAAAAAAGGTTAAGAACCACTGGTCTAGATCGATGCGTAACGGTTGCCCAACAACCCGCCGCATTGCTCCAAGGTGACAATGTGTCTTGAGAAGTCTCGCCTACATGTTGAAACGACCCAGTCGAGATGCATGACTTATTATTTAGTGCAGACTTCACCGGGGAGATAGTGAACGAATTTAATATTTACGGTCAGGGGCTCGGATCCAAAATTACTTGCAAACGTAGCCGTAGCCAAGGCGTGGAAAGGGGTGAGCCGGGGGGCAATCTTTGTACCTATTTTCACTGCATTAATGGTGTTACAGAGAAGCTATACCTTTTACTTTTATTAACTTCGGAATAGTGAAAGTAACGTAAGTTTAAGTGCTAGGTTTTACTTTTCAGAAGAAAAAGTACCTACTGACAGTTAGGGACAGAATAGTGCTTTAGAAAATATATTTTTTTAACTTTTTCTCTGTTTTGTGGTCGCCTCGGACTTCAATTTGCCATTGTCCCATAATGCCTGAAATTTGTAGTGACTTAATTTCAGTTTGTCTAAATCTCAATTTGCTTTAATCCCAAAATGCCTGAAATTCAATATGGCTTCACACTACAATGACTGAATTTCAAATTGTCTCGTGAATGTGGTTATTGTGAAAATACTTGAAAACCATATTGAGGAAAACCGCATTGGTTCACCCATTCTAGAGCTAGGTACGGACAAACTCACAGACTGACAGACTTTTTTTTAATTAACATCTCGCTTTTTGTTAGTTGGGGATAAAAACTAAAATTATTTTTCAACAAAAAACCGAGCAAGTACGAGTCGGACTTGCGTGTTGAGTGTTCCGTACTGCCATACAATTAAAAAGGCTGCACGGACTCTGTGTGCGTGAGTCTTACTCGCGCTTAGCTGTTTTTATTAAAGTAATCCCAAGCCGAATAATCAGGGGAAACTCTATGCAGTTTTTAGCATGTTGATGCCTACCGGCTGCAACGTTGCTGACATCGCTGTATAATTATGTCATACGACGGTCACATTTCAGTAGCTATAAATTTGGGATTAAATAATTTCGGAAGACTTAATTTTCATTTCTAATCATTGCTATTATTAATAAAAACGTTTGGGTGGGTACTTCGTACTGCTGGGTACCAGAGAGAGAGTAATTTCATTTCATTTCGTTTCAATTAATAAGTTTAATAAATAAGTTTATTTTTTCATTATAATTCATGATATCATACTTAAACTGTCGTTTTATTTCGCTAGGGAACAATTGAAATAGGGTTTAATCGCAACTGTACATGATTCATCTCTTGTTTTTTCAGACATTATTGTGTGAAGCCATACTGAATTTCAGTCATTTTGGGACTAAGGAAAATTGAGATGTAGACCAACTGAAATTAAGTCATTACGGATTTCAGG
>OX439379.1:20632721-20758331 GCA_949319315.1 Zelleria hepariella
CTTACCCGCATAGGAAAACAGCGGGTGGTCGGCCGAGTGATTGTGGAACTTAGTCCAGGCGCAGAGCGTGAACTCTTTAAGGTCCGGAACCTCCTTCTCGAACTCGACGTACTGGTAGAAGAGCTCCTGGTTCATCGACACTTTGAACACGCTGCATGAGTTGTCTTGCGGCGGGGCCTCTTGGTACATCGCGCTCCCTTTGCTCACGAAGGGCCGGCTGTGGCTTATTGGTCGTCGGTTTAGTATTTTCAGTTGGCTGCAAAAATATTGATTTGCGTCAGTTTATCCAGCAAGCACTGATGCCACCTATCTTGCTGTGTGTGAGGATGGGTGGTTTAGTTCGTTTAGGTGCTTAGCCTACTCCAGCTAACCGGCCTCGGCTTTACAGCGTCCGGGTGCTCAACAACAAAAGTTTTTGTTTTTCAGTCATGTCATTGTAAATTCGTGCTGTATGTTAACCGGATTATTTAATTTGTCTGCAAACAGAATAGGTTTTTTTCACAGCGAATCTTCTATCAGTCTATAATGCTTCTTGTTATTTCTGTTCAGAAGTTACGAAAAAAAAAACTTGGAAATGTATATTACACGAGACGATTTTGACCAACTTCTGCCGGAGTGGATAAACATGGAAGGCAAATTGCTGGACCTTTGACACTTAATAAAGACTACAAAAGAAAAATACCCGACCTACCAACAGGTAGGGGTAGGTAATCGTATGAGGTAGTGGCCACCCCTGGTGTCAGAGTTTTTAGGCCACCCAAAGGGTCTCTGACATGGCTTAACGATTGTTATTAATCAACAACAACCGGGACCAACGGTTTAACGTGCCTTCCGAAGCACGGAAGCGCTCAGATATTATTGCCACTAACGGTCACCCATCCATGGACTGACCGCGGCCGTTGTTGCTTAACTTTGCCAATCGATTAAGAACGGCTAGTACAACTAGGCTGTGAGCGCTTCAGGAATTACCTTCGCTTTACCAACAGGTTTAAAAGTATTTAAAAAAAAATTGTTGCTATCTCCAAAACTCGTCACTGGCAGAATCCTTAGGGAAGGTACTCAAATTGCGGAATGTAAAGTAACTTACTTAGAGTCCAAGGATCTTTGGGGTGACTTGAGCACGGAGGCATAGTTGATGGAGGAAGCTGGGACCACCGGCTGCCAGTCGTTCTCCCGCGCCAGGCAAGCGCCAACAAACGCTATGTAGAGTAGTATGCGCATTGTCTGCAAAGGTAACAAGGTAATAGTGGTAATGGTATAAACTTTTGCACAGATTTATAACTCGGCTACAGTAAAAACATTTTTTAGTGTTCGGCAATGTATCTATATCTCGGCAATATTTTCTGCAACACTGGTCTATATTGAGTGTCATTGTCATTGTGTCAGTGTCAACCTTTCAAAACAACAAGGCGCAGATTACTATAGCAATTTCATGGCGAACTTCATGTCGCTTAGAAAAGGATGCGCTATGCCACAACAATAGAGAGTAGAAACAACAATTTAACATGCCGGCAATCTTCGAAAATGCAGCGACATGAAGTTCGCCGTGAAGTTGCTAGTATAGGTATTCTGTACCTTGTTTTTGGTTTGACAGGTTGACACAAAGACAATGACACTCAATATGGGCCACTTGGGCCAGTGTTGCAGTCAATATTGCCGAGATATACATTGCCGAAAACTTTTTATTTTATTTAATGTAAACGGGCCATTATTGCCAATATTGCATGGCATATTGCCGAAAAATATTGCCCGTTTAGAAGCCTCATTAGCGCTACTACTATGTATTCAACCTGCGTACTCATTGGCTGCCGCAAGCGCGTTTTTTTTGTTTCCCGATAGCTAATCCTTCACTGGCACAATTTGGCTCGCGCGGGCCTTGTTTCGAAAAGGACTAGGTATCCGTGTTTCCGGCCGGTAGTTGAAATTTCACATTGCTTTCATAAAGGGTGTAAATAATTACATAAATGTAAATTTGCATTCAATCTTAAATCGGGGGCGAGAATCTTGGAGAGTTAATAAGTTTAGACAAGGTCTAACTACTTGCATGAAATTTCCAAGAAACTGTAATGCAGACCGGTACTAATAAAGTAAACATTACCTAAGAAGGCAGGTTATTGTGCATAACTTTAATTTATTGGTTTACTTACATAACAAATCAGTTCTCTCTCGTTTCAAAGGAAGAAGAAACACTTTTAATGTTGTTATTGCCAATGTTTACCTTCCTTTGAGTTGATTGTGAGAGTTCCATTTACTTGAGCACGGAGCCCTCCTTACCGTGAGTAACGAGTTAGGTAAGGCTTTCAAACTGAAACTTACGAACTGAGGCACCAACACACCGTTTGGCAGGCATTCTACTTCATTTACAAATTGGTAAGTACAGTCAGCCACACGCTAGGATACCCCTTTTTATTCGATTGGTGCCCTTATGTCATGTTCGGTAAGAGCTACTATTGTAGGTTTCTGTAAAATCATGACACTACCATGGGGTATCCTAGACTTTGGCCGACCGTACCTATACGGAACGCACATAAATAAGTCATGTCAAGCGCGGAATTAACCCCAAGACGGTTTTTTTGTGTAGGTACACACGGCAGCACTTCGACCCTTACACGCTATCACTCTACTCGGTTACCTTACGGGCAACTTTACAACAAAAGTGTACACTCTGACGTGTTGTCGTGTGTACGAACTGTGGGGATTCCATCACAGTAAATACTTATAGGAATATCAAATTATCAGAGTTGTTAAAATATACATAGTTATGAACAAAACCCAAGTAACATTTTAGGTTGTAGAAAGGTTTTGAACAGGTTCTAGAACCTTTGTATGGAAATCTGCTCGTAAGTCTTATAACTCTCAATAAAGTTATATTAACCTTGTAATTACCTTCTGAGTGCCAAAAGGGCCCCGGTTTTAGAACCTTTCTGAGAGCTACAGCACAACCTATAGCTCAAATCCAGAACCTTTCCAATACTTGCATAGAACCTAAATATAACCTTCACAACCTTATTTTAACGTTATTAAAACCTTGCAAGACAACTTATAAGTTCTAAATTAGTCTTGGATGTAACTCTATGACAACTTAGAACCTTTTTGATGGATATGAATAAATACCTTTCCAGGACTTACAAGTTTTAAATAGCTTCTGTTTAAGATTTTTTACACAGATTCAAATACTTATTTACAATGGCGTC
The DNA here is from genome assembly GCA_949319315.1 of Zelleria hepariella. Lineage (NCBI taxonomy): Eukaryota > Metazoa > Arthropoda > Insecta > Lepidoptera > Yponomeutidae > Zelleria > Zelleria hepariella. Next base: position 20,635,916 of record OX439379.1, read on the forward strand.
ATTCCTTTTTCGTTAGGCCATCTTTCAAAATGGCTAGTTATGCAAAGTGTTTATAAAAATAATAAGTAGCTTGGTAAAGTCAGGAAATAATCAAAATATAGTGCGATTGGCACTTCATCGTGAAACTTTACGATAATAGTGCTGTATACAAGACGGGCCTTTCATAAGTTAAACATTTCGAATTTTTTTTAATAAAATAAAATAAAATAAAATCGTGATCGGTGGTAAGTCACATCAGAAATCAAACTACTATTCATATGAAAAATATATATATTATAAATCGTGTAGCGCATGGTATTTGATTACGCTTTATTTAATTAAAATATTGGTTTTGTTTCGTTTTTTTTTTATTTTTTAATATTAAATATGGCTGACGTTAGGAAATTACTTGAAAGGATTATGTTTTTCCTTTTCAGAACTGTAACAGCTAAGAGCTCTTAAGGTTTTCCAAAATAAGAGCTGAAGGTAATCTCGCGGAGCTACCTCAAACGACAAGGCTGTTTTCAACGCTTCAAGGTTATTACCAGGAGTTGTCCAAGACTTACCAGTTGCGAAAACCACCACTGAGCTAAATTTGTTGCTTTTAAGTTTTGGTTGTAGGGGGACATGCGTTTGACCTTCGTTCAACAAACAGCTACAGGCTGCTCTAAGGGTGGTATTCATGAACGATACTTAAACTGAGATCAAAGTGGAACTCTGTTTAAACTTAATTTAAGTGAGATCAGTTTTGAAATCAGTTTAAAGTAAGTTCAGCGAGATCAATTTTGAACTTACTTTAAATTGAGTTCAAAATTGATATTAGAATCGAATCGAATCCAATCCAATCGAATCGAATCGAATCAAATCGAATCGAATCGAATCGAATCGACTCGAAATGAAACGAAACGAATCAAATCGAATCGAATCGAATCTAAACGAAACGAATCAAATCGAATCGAATCGTATCGTATCTAATCTAATCGTATCTAATCTAATCGAATCGAATCGAATCGAAATGAAACGAAACGAATCGAATCGAAATTAATTGAATCGAAACGAAACGAAACGAATCTAATCGAAACGAATCGAATCGAATCGAATTGAAATTAATTGAATCGAATCGAATCGAAATGAATTAAATTGAATCGAATCGAATCGAATGGAATCGAATCGAATCCAAACGAAACGAAACGAAACGAAACTAATCGAATCTAATCGGAACGAATCGAATCGAAATGAATTGGATCGAATGAATTGAATCGAATCGAATTGAACGAATCGAAATTAAGTGAATCGAATCGAAACGAATCGAATCGAAATGAATTGAATCGAATCGAATCGAATCGAATTGAATAGAATTGAATCGAATCGAAACGAAACGAAACGAGTCGAATCGAATCGAATCGAATATAATCGAATCGAATCGAAATGAAACGAAACGAATCGAATCGAAATTAATTGAATCGAATCGAATCGAATCGATTCGAAACGAAACGATACGAAACGAATCGAATCGAAAAGAATTGAATCGAATCGAATCGAATCGAATCGAAATTAATTGAATCGAATCGAATCGAAATGAATTAAATTGAATCGAATCGAATTGAATCGAATCGAATCGAATCGAATCGAATCGAATCGAATCAAATCCAATCGAATCGAATCGAATCGAAATGAATTGAATCGAATCGAATCGAATCGAATCGAATCGAAACGAAACGAAACGAGTCGAATCGGCTATTGCTAGATTCATGGTACACACGACAGCACGTCCGTAACGTAACCGAGCAAAGTGCTAGCGTGTAAGGGTCGACGTGCTGTCGTGTGTACTGATTCAAGTATCAAAACTTTAACTGCCCATATCTCCTAAACGGCTAACGCTAGACCCGTGTTCATGGTACTCTAAAAAAGGGGCTCGACGAGCTCTACCTGATGAAAGAAACAAAAATAACTAGTAGTTCGCCCCGAACTGTGAACTCGCGACCCCATATAAACTTAACAACCCCATATCTCGGCAACCCCTCGACCGATTTGGCTCATGTTCGAACTTAAAAATTATTTTAATTTCATTTCCCCGCCTACAAAATTTCATAATGATCCGACCGAATTTACTCAAGTTATCGTCGAACGAACATACATACAAATACACATACATACATACATACAAACATGCAAACGCCGGATTGTTCCAGTAGACTCGGAGAACTTCGCTCGCTCGTTCAATAAAAAAGAAGTATCAAAACTTTAACTGCCCATATTTGAACGAGCGAGCGAAGTTCTTCGAGACTACTGGAACAATCCTGCGTTTGTATGTATGTATGTATGTATGAATGTTCGTTCAACAATAACTTGAGTAAATGTGGTCGGATCGTCATGAAATTTGGTAGGCGGGTAAATGAGACAAATCGGTCGAGGGGTTACTGAGATAGAGGGTCGCGAGTTCAAAGTTCGGGGCGAACCACTAGTATCTCCTTAACGGCCAATGCTAGACCCAAATTAGTAATTTAATTTAAATTGATTTGATTCGATTCGAATCGCATCGAATCGAATCAAATCAATATCAACTCAAATCAAATCCAATTCAATCGAATCTAATCGAATCGAATTAAATCGAATCAAATTAAACTAGTGATTCGCCCCGAACTACGAACTCGCGACCCCATATCTCAGCAACCCTCGACCGATTTGGCTCATGTTCGAACTTAAACATTTTCTTTACTTCATTTACCCACCTACCAAATTTCATGACGATCCGACAAAATTTACTCAAGTTATCATCGAACAAACATTAATACATAAAAACATACAAACATGGATACAAACGCCGGATTGTTCAAGTAGACTCGGAGAACTTCGCTCGCCCATTCAATTAAATTACAAATTTGGGTCTAGCATTGGCCGTTTAGCAGATAATATGGGCAGTTAAAGATTTGATACTTCTTTTTTATTATTTTTGTTTCTTTCATCAGGTAGAGCTCGTCGTGCCCTTTTTTCAGAGTACCATAAACATGGGTCTGACATTAGCCGTTTAGGAGATATGGGCAGTTAAAATTTTGATACTTCTTTTTTTTAAATTTTTGAACGAGCGAGCGAAGCGAGCGAAGTTCTGCGAGTCTACTGGAACAATCCGGCGTTAGTATGTATGTATGTATGTATGAATGTTCATTCGACGATACCTTGAGTAAATTTAGTCGGTAAATAAGGTAAAGAGAATTTTTAAGTTCAAACATGAGTTAAATCGGTCGAGGGGTTGCTGATATATGGGGTCGCGAGTTCAAAGTTTGGGGCGAACCACTAGTTAATAACATTTTATTATTTTTGTTGCTTTCATCAGGTAGAGCTCGTCGAACCCTTTTTTTTGAGTGCCATAAAAATGGGTCTAGCATTAGCCGTTTAGGAGATATGGGTAGTTAAAGTTTTGATACTTCTTTTTTATTATTATTTTTGTTGCTTTCATCGCATAAAGCTCGTCGAGTCCTTTTTTTAGAGTACCATAAACATGGGTCTAGCATTAGCCGTTTAGGAGATATGGGCAGTTAATGATACTTGAATCAGTATGAATCTAGCAATAGCTGATTCGATTCGATTCTATTCGTTTCGATTCGATTACATTCGATTCGATTCGATTCGATTAGATTCCATTGGATTCGATTCGATTCGAATAATAATAACATCAATTTAGAACTCAGTTTAAAGTAAGTTCAAAATTGATCTCACTAAACTAAGTTTAAACATAGATCAATTTTGAACTCAGTTTAAAGTAAGTTCAAAATTGATCTCACTTTAAACTAAGTTTAAACTGAGTTCAATTTGGATCTCAGTTTAAGTATCGTTCATGAATACCACCCTAAGGCCCGGTTTCTGAATTGAGAATTTTACTAACCAAATGCTTAAGTATCGTTCTGTCACATTCTCTTGTGTGACATCTACAGTGACAGAACGATACTTAAGCATTTGGTTAGTGAAATTCTCAATTCAGAAACCGGGCCTAAGGGTGGTATTCTAAAAGTATAAAAACACGTTTGTGGTATATGGTCCTCCCTTATTTTTCATTATTATTTGTTGTCGTATCATCCATTATTACACATAAATTCTGTAAAAATTGGTATTTGTATTTTTTTTAGAGTGAAAAATGTTTTAATACTTTCCAAAAAAACCTTCACCAAAATATCTATTATATATCAAAAAACATATTAATTTAATGTGTACTTATTATCTTGAATACCCAGCTTTCCATTAGTGTCACTAAATGAAAAAAAATGGCTTCATCGATTTAAAGGAACAGCTGAAAATTACAAAAAAAATAAATAGCGAAAACGAACTGATACGAAGTTTACAGAGAACAGAAGTTTACAACTAGTAAATAATAAAAATAATAAAACTTACCGTTGTATTAATCATTCATAACATTTTTTACGCACTTTACGCTTAAAATTTCCACTCCTTTTTTTGTATCACCCTGTGTCGGTTCATTTTTCAAGACGCGTAATGCTTACAATGTATACCTGTTCTTTGAAGTCGCGGAGACAACTGTCGGGTTTTGAGGATGCCTCTCAAGCTTTAAAATATTCCTGTAGGACTTGAATCATGCCTTCAGCTCAAAACAACAGCTTATTGGTTTTGTTTTTCACCACACAGTCCTAATTTGTTTGCCTAGACAACTCTGATCTAACCTCAAAGTTGTAGGTAGGTTTTAGAAACTACTTATAAGCAATTTCAACTTTTCAAAACCATATGGTAATATCAAGGTTAAAAATTTAACCTTTAGATCACACATAAGTTAAATGACAGCCTTTCCAGAACCTAATCAGTAGCTTACGACAACTATAAGATCCTGAGGCTGTAAGCTCTTGAAACACAAGTCATAATAACGTTAACGTTAACTCTTGTCAGCAACTTCAAGGTTTTAACAATAAACTATTAGTTTTAGGACTTAGTAATCATTCTCAAATACTAAATTTAACCAACTAGCAAATCATTAACCTTTGTACAACCTTTCTAAAACCTAGAGGCAATTTTTACAACCTAGGCCCAAATGAAATGTTACTTGGGAAAGAACATGAACAAAAAGAACATGAGTGAAACTCTTGTCCATTTCTAGCTGGCCGGGAAGGCTATCAGATATGCTCCTGTTCCTACTATTAAATAACCGCCGCATGTAGAGTTAGCAATCAATTCGTGAGAATTAATTGAATCATTCATTCATTACGCACACGCACGATGTGCTCGAGAGTATTTTAATGGCAGACATAATAATTAGCTGGGGCGGATCACTGCAGGGGAATGTAGTTTTTACGTGGTCAGCGGTAGGCCTGTCGGGTGCCAAGGAAAGTAAGTGGTCAGACGGGTTGCGCCTTCCGCGTTCACTTCCCGGCGCAGCGGTCTCGATCCAAAATCATTAGAAAGATGAATATCGACGACGGTTGCGTCGCCGTCACCGGCAATCGTGTGCGATAATTTATCAATGTAACACGATGGGGCCGATCACCAGCCAATACGTGGGAAGTAGCTAAGCGCGCGGTAGGTGTGGGATGCCCGTTCATTGTTTGTGTACACATAATTCGGCACACAATGAAAGCAACACCCAATGCCATAGCGGTCGTGAAGCACTGACTGCATGCCATATAATTTGACACTACCATAAGGATAAGAAGACGAAGAAAATATTTCTTAGATTTACTGATTTCTTCACGATTTCCTTTAGGTACATGCAGTGTCGCCTATGTAGCAAACAGCTATAAAGAGGAAACCTATGCGCTTTAATATAGACTGCGCCAGGCTCCCATACATAATAATGTCGAAAATATGACGTGCACTTTTTGGATAGCTATAGACCGTGGAATTTTTGTGGTTTTAAAGACGAAAGTATTTAGTTGCACTCGTGATTCTGAGACAAATTCCAAAATTTTACTTCAAAACGAGCGAATAAAAAAAACACTTCCCAATACAAACGGCTATCGCCAATCGACACCATTTGTATGGAGAAGTGATTTTTTTTTTCGCGCGTTATGGATTGAAATTTTGTAATTTGGCTCAGAATTACCAGTGCAACAAAATACCTTCGGCTTTAAAACCACTAAAATTGCACGGAGTAGATGAAACGTCATGATTAATAGCTTTATGCCGGATTTATGCACTAAGTAGTTGATGCAACACGTTGAACCCATTCGCGCGTCACCAATTAGAATTCGGAATGTTATTACTTCTTACTAGACATCGGATTATAAGCACTGTGAAAAGGCCAAAATATGTATGTCTTACGGCTAAAGCCCGAAATGCGGCTACACCTCGTTTTTGCCGTTTAGAACTAGGTGTAAGTAAGATGTAGCCTGTACAATTGTACATGTCCCACTAGCTGGGCAAAGGCCTTCTCTCAGAGAGAGAGTTCGAGCTTAATATCCAACATATTATATCCAACATATTATATCCAAGGTAACATATTATATCAGCTAGAACTAGGTCTAACCAAACCCTAGTGGTTAAAACCCGGTCATATGATATGATACCGTCTAGACCTAGTTTTACCCGAAAACAATCGGCTAATACTAGATTTAACCAAGAGCAAGTGGCTACACCTAGTTCTAACCGGCTAAAACTAGGTGTAGCCGCACTTCGGGCTTTAGCCATAAAATACGCACCATAAAATGGGGCAAATATGCACGAAATAAGTACAGGGTGTCCGGTGGCAAATATAGGTTTTTAAAATTGAATAAAACGAAAACTATTGAACTTAGTATTAATTTTTTTTTACTTATAAAAATAAGATAATTGCGGATTTTAATGCTTGAAACACACATCGTCTAAATGCTTTCCATTTGTCTCACACACATATTACGGAAACGAAGCATTGTTTTTAACAAAAACAATTTTGGCTGGTTGGCCTGAATCACACGGCAAATATTTTTCTATAGAGCTAGCACAGTACTCGGATTATCGCCGTAAACTTTACTCTTCGAATATCCCCAAAGGAAAAAACCCATTAGGGGTAAAATTCGGTGACCTTTGTGGTCGGGAGGTCCCCAAATAGGCTAATTAATTTTTTTCGGGAATTTTTTAAGAAGCATTCTTACGGCGGTTTGCTGTGTAGCCCCATCTTCCTGAAACCACATTTTTGATGAGTAAAATGGATGGGCTTGCAGACTTGGTTAAAATAAACTGGGATCATTTGAGAATAATTGTCGCAATTCACACAAAATACGGGCATTTTCAACAATTCGAAAAATCTTCAGGAGTCATCCTTGTTCTACTGGGGCCTGGCGGGGGGTTATTAATTGTTGAAAACGTTGCACAAAACCTTTCTTCCCACGACCGTATCAAATTCTCGCTGGGCGCATCACTCATTCGTCTGATACTGGTAATGATTACAAAATTGAAGTCAATCTGCGACGTAAAATCACCGCTCCTAAAAACCCTTCGATGGCCAATGTGCTATGGTCACCTGACCACTGTGGCATTGTAAAACACAAATCCGCACTCTTGGTGATTCTAATAATGCCTCTCCCTTACCGCTCCGATTGCTACTCTTTGTTTTATGTGCGTTTAAAAACCTAAATTTCCCACCGGACAGCCCTGTACTATCAATATACATTTGTCAGGCTTAGAATGATCCCTTTCATTTGATATGTCACAAAGTCACAAGACGAAATGTGGCCCCCATAATAATTATAATACCTTTATTTACATTATAAGTCCATATTTGGATCCCCTTGACTGGCAGAGCGACCTTTTATTGATCGAATAACGTTAGGGTTACCCCGTAACCTAACCTAACCCAAATTTGGTCGTTCTGCCACCAGACAGGTCTTACATAATTATGTGTACTGAATTTCAACTCAATCGGTTCAGTAGTTTCGGAGAAAATTGGGTGTGACAGACGGTCAGACAGACAGACACACGAGTTATCCTGTAATGGTTCCGTTATTTCCTTTTGAGGTATGCTTATAGAAAATTATCTCGACAGCTCTAACCACGCGATGCTGTTGACTACAATCAATATCCTCTTTATTTTTTAAAGCATTTTATACTTATACTCTGAGCTAGGGCAAGGGGTTATGGGGTCCCCTCCATACATCTTTGCACTCAATAGGCTTTAGGGATATCAATTATTCATTCGATAGTTTGACGACAATGCTATTGAGATGTGGTACGTAGCAATGTAAATTGTTAGCGTAGTTACCGCGTCACACCGACGAATATAAGTTAAATTTAAAATAAGTTGTTCTATGTAAACTATATGCACTCATACCCGACTACACCACAATAAACATGTGAACTTATCCTCTGTTTTACCACCGATAGCCCTCAACCTCAACATACTTCACTATTTATCCTCTTAATCTCCGAAACAAAAGAGGAGATGGCCATATTATAGGAGATTACCTAATGCAATATGCTACACAGATAAATGCTCACTTGTATCACAAAAGTTGGTCCCATAATTTGACACTTGCTGCAACCTTACCACACCGGTTCTTGTTGGAAAGGCGATACGAGCATGTTATTGGGTTTTTGACATACTTACCTAGTTTTAGTGATCCCCTAGAGTTCGACGTTACATTTCAGTGATAGTAAACAAGGGTGTGTTTACTGCAATAGTCTAATTTCAACTATCTACTTTATCAAAGTGTTAGGATTTTGGGTAACATTATGAAACAATTATGTACGCACGAAAAGTGTTAAGATCATCTCTATTACCTTCATTCTTTCAGACTTTCTCCAATAGACAGGTGAAACTTCCCAAAGGCACAATGTATAAATCTGTAAACGTAACACATTATTATTCAAGCCGCGCTCGATGAGAGAATTGTCTATTGAAAGAGAAACCGTTAATCCAGTGGTTTTGAGTGAACCTTAGTTATTTAAGGTGATATGAACTTTGAAGAACCTGGCATTTTCTAGCCCAGAGATGGCAGCCTAAGCCTTCTCCATGTAAACTATTATACATAATATTATGTAGCGCCCGAATTCCAATGTAAAGAAACTCTGGAAATCCTGTGTACTACAATTGCATGACGACTCCATGGTACTCAGTTGCCGCGTTTCTATAGATTTCGCAACGCTTTCTGAACTCGCTTCTATCACAACTGCTAGGTTAGGGGTTTTCTAGTAGACGGCACTGTACTTATACTTATATCATTTGGGTACAAAATTTCATTATAATTCTTTTTTTTTTTATCCCATCTACCGCCAGTGCTCCTGACTATGTATGTACAGTCGGCCACAGTCTCAGATACCCCTTTTTGTTCAATTGGCGCCCTTATGCCGCGCGCGATAAGAGCTGCCATGGGGTATCTGAGATTGTGGCCGACCGTACCAAGGTACGGTTACATTGTATCATTTCATTATTAGACATTATTAGAGCCAAAATAGTTTGACCTAATTTTACATCACGTATGGATGTGTGTGTCCCATGTTGCACTGGAAATAATCATTCCAGAAATTATACAGGATGTCCCAAAAAATAGTGTCAAGCGGAAGTCCAGAGATAGAGCACCCCTTGGGGTACCCGAATCACCACCATGTATGTTCAGCGATTTTTTGACGTTTAGAAAGAAACAATTACCTAGAATAATTAATGACCTAGCATTGGTTTTTATTTTTTAACTCTTTTGTATTTAACGCTTTATTTTTTTTTTTCATTTTTGGGGTCTTAGATAACTAGTCTATCACCAAAAATATAATGACCAGCTTTAAACTTGTAAAAGATACCGCAATTTTGATCCAACGTTCAAAAATGCCGTTTTAGAGAAAACATCATCGAATAAGTTAGTATGGGGAGAAAAAAAAGTAGGGGTCTGAAGGATTTTTTATTGATTTCAAAAACTTTCCTACAACCTGAACCTTCAGAATAGCACAAAACATCTATCACTTTATGGGTCTAAGTTGAAAAACCGGAATGGGCATTGTAAAATCCTATTTTTTATTCTATAAATCGAAAATATAGACAAAAATAAGAAACTAATTTGAATATTTTCTTAATTTTTAATGTAACTATTTTTTATTAATTAATTAAATTTTCTGAAAGTTTGGTGTATGACGTCACCACTGGCATTATGTACGGTCGGCCACAATCTCAGATACCCCATGGCAGCTCTTATCGCGCGCGGCATAAGGGCGCCAATCGAACAAAAAGGGGTATCTGAGACTGTGGCCGACTGTACTAAGTTCATTGCATTCATTTATGCTTTTAAAAAATAAAAATATGTTGACGTTTGACAAATATCAGTGTCAAGTCAACAAGAGTTGTGTGTTTTGATAGTTGTTGTTGACGAATGTATTTTTTAAAATATTTGTAGGCAATGGAACTACCGCATTAGAGCCTATGATGACGTCATCGAAAGAAAAATGAAGTAAAAATTTTTGGCGGAAATATTAATAATCCGTTTTAATTTTACTTATTTAAACCCCTAATAGTAATCAGTATCCCTATTCCTCGAAATGGTTTTCAATTTACGATAATCGATGCCTCCCTGATCAATGCCCATTGGGAGAAATGTAATTTCGATCGGTTTTCTTTTATTTTTGTTAACTTTTACCCCAATCCGATAGTTTTTATAGCCTACATTAAAAACCTATTTTCGTATGGCCTACACAGCCTCTCTAATACAATTGAAATGATTCGGTTCGTTTGATGGGCATAACGCCCACGTGGATCTTGTTACATCACATCACACTGTTAGCTAGAATGGCTACGTGTAGTTCCGGTTAGTTACTCGCTTCGTATGAGGTGGTTTGAGCGCCCATTGCGTTACGTTAAGGTGGAAACTTAGTCCGGCTGTTGCCAACTTTTGCTCACTAGCGGCGCTGGGGTGCACACATGCACAAAATAACGTGGTTTTTAGATTTATCAATATTTATCGCTTTTATTTCAAACTATCCTTCCGTTCGCGAGCATTGTTATGCAATTGAAGTATTAGGGAAGAAAAAAATCTAATTAACATGCTGTATTTTCCAAGTTCTGGTCTACGACAATTTTATCTTCCATCCATTCACTCACACATACAAACAAAAACATCTGAAGTGAATACTGACCAGGAACTAAGACACCTGGCCCAGTAGTAGATTGTATGTAGCGAGGTCTCTTGAACTTTTGACAGGTGATGACCAACAATCAAGACCCCTGCCCACATAGTGGATTGTATGTAGCGAGGTGTTTTAGTTACTGGACATGAATGTCTCGTTATAATATCAAAGAGTTGAAAACCCTCATTGGTAATAACCGCTACAGAAGAGGATCGAATATCCTCCTTGGTTGGTCCCTCATACCTATTTATCTAGGCGCAATAAAATTAAACTGTGTACCTACTTGAAAAAAAATAAAATGTCACACAGTTTTTCACAACAAACATGGTGAAATCAGTTGATATAATTTGGACTTTACTTGGATATATTCTCACTTATGAGTGAACTAGTGACTATCACGGGAGTGGTCACAGGAGTAATTTCCATTTTTAAAGAGTATAATTTCAATCAGACTTGTGTCACGAATGCAATCGACAACGAAATACTTATCGCGTACTAGAAGACTTTGGCCTTCCCAAGGATTTGGAGGATACATTATTCAAGGAAATAATTGTTTGGTTGCGTACCTAGTACCTAGGTAACTACTAACAATTTCTACAAGGAGAGTATCGAGAGAGACCAAAATGTTTTAGAGAACAACAAGACTAGGGGGAAAAGCTATTCACAGAAGACTTCCTGCCTCACTTCCAACAGCCCCATATATTGGGAATACTTCGGCGGCAGTCTTTGTCCTAAAATCTGCTGGAGAATACAGGCTTACTTATAGATAATTATTGTTTCAAGCTATTGGATGGAATGTTAGACTACTCAAATAAAGATTTTATTATTGCGCATTTTTTTATCATTTATTGAACATCTAGGTAACACAGGTAAATACGCTATACTTAGTATAAATAAAGGCCTTTGCATCTACGTAATGAGATGATTTATGATTTATGGAGCATCTCATACTTAGTATAAATAGCTTGCAGCAAGCACTGATTCAATACGAAATGTAGGCATTTTTTTTACTTTTTCAATCCGTGGGATCAAGTTTAGTAGAATGGGACCATTCCATTTTCCCCCACTGGTGGCCCACTGGTGGGGGAAAATGGAATCGCACAAAAAAATATTCCATTTTCCCCCACCAGCTATTTATAGACAAGATTATTATTGGCGAGGCCGACTCCACACAATAGCCTAATTTTATTATTAATCGGCATAAGTAAAACTAATTTGTTAACTTTCCTAATTCGATTCGACTGGAAATTTTTGGGAGATGATGATGAAGTTGACTAATTCGATAATTTGTATTTAAAAAAAAATTGGTATCTTATGGCATTTAACATAACAACAGTCAACGTTATTGAAATAGTACAAAATAACACAAAGACCGCTTATAAATTATTCTGAATAATCCTTTATAAAAAATATACAGGTTGGCCCAAACATAGACGTCAGCCATTATTTGGGTTTTTTTGAAAAAAAAAAAACCTAGCATTGGATTTTATTTTGTAACTTTTTTTTCTTTTGATTTTTTAGCAATGTTTTTTATTCTTTAGAGTCTCAGATAAATTATCCATCACCAAAAAAATAATGATCAGCTATTTTTTGTATTATTCTGAAGAATGAGGGTTTGGAAAAGTTTTTGAAATCAATAGAAATTCCTTCAGACCTCTACTTATTTTTTTCCCCATACTACCTAACTATGTCAGTGATGTTTTCTCAAAAACAACATTTTGGACTTTGTATCGAAATTACGGTATCTTCTGAAAGTCCATAGCTGATCATTATTTTTTGAAGATAGATAAATTATCTGAGACTCTAAAACATTAAAAATAATTCTGGAAAGTGAACAGAAAAAAAGTTACAAAATAAAATCCAATACTAGATAATTTTTTTCAAAAAACCTTAAGAGCCTCAAAACTTCTACACGACAAAAAATGGCTGAACAGTGAACATACATGGGGGTGATTCGGGTAGCCAATGGCGTCAGCTATCTAGATTTTTTCGCTTGACGTCTATGTTTGAGCCACCCTGTATATCATTTATGAATAAGTATGCTTGTTATAGCTTTGTTATTTAAAAATCTTTACAAAACATTAATATTAAACAAATAATTCAAGTCATCGCTTTCTTGATTTAAATAAAAAATAAAAAAAAACCTAAACAATCGTTCGCTTGTGTCTATTCATGTCCATAGCCTAATCAGTCTATTATAATACTAAAATGTACTGACATGCAAATAGTAGTCACCCGTAAGGTTTTAAAAGAAACGCTTAAAGTACCTAGCTATTCAAATTGAGGTTTAAATGTTAAAAACTATACCAATTTTATAGGGTGTTTCAGAATGGTCCTGTGACACTGAAAGGGCTCGCACGGAAGTTTGTAATGGAGATTTTATTACAATTAATGGAGATGTTAATAATAATAATATATTTTTTAAACATTTATAATAAGTTGAAAAAATTCACTCGGGGCAGGACTTAAACCCGCAACCTCTCGCAAACCGTGCAGGCGCTCTACCAATTGAGCTACCGATTCAAGTAACTGTCGATGCGAATTTCTTCCACTAGTCTCCGTCAACTGGACGGGGGCGCCACCTGGTGTGATTAGTTTGCACTAATCTACACCAAGTCCTGCACCGAGTGATTTTTTTCAACTTATTATAAATGTTTAAATTATTTCCTAGCACGGGTTACTGCTTTAGAAAAAACAAAAAGTGGTTAAATATCTTTTTTATTCAGATTACTGGGATCCATTGGGTTACAGACTAGTTTAAAATAAATAATAGTTTATAAGCAGGCAATATTTCAGAAATAACTAAGCTCGCAAAGTTTGACTGTGCATCATTATTGTGAGTAACACATAACCCACGTAGCCAATTTATTTCTTCTTTTTTACCCTGAGTGAAATTTTTTGTTCTGATAAAGTATATTTCATTTATTTTGAAAATTCAACTATTACTTTTTTAAATATAAAGTTTATGTCGACTCTAACGAAACAATAAGACTGGCTTCGCTCGCCAGTCATAGGGCCTTTCTGTAACAAAAGTTCTAACACTCTTTATTGGTTGCGGTTTTATTGATATTATTAAAAAAAAGAGCAAAATTATCTTATAAAAAATCAGTCTTATGGTTTCATTAAAGTCAACATAAAATTATATTTAAAAAAAGTAATTGTCAGATAATGTATCTATCTTCAAAAAACTATTTTAGAAGATACCGCAATTTTGATCCAAAGTCCAAAATTGTTATTTTTGAGAAATCAACACTAAAATATTTAGTATGGGGAAAGAATTAAGGTCTGTCCATAAACAGAACTCTGGAAATTAAATGGCAACAATATTTCATAGTAAATTTAATGTGAAAAGTGGTCGGCTTTACTATGAAAAATTGTTGCCATTTAATTTCTAGAGTTAATGGACAGACCATAGAGGTCAGAAGAGCTTTCTTTTAATTTCAAAAACTTTCACAAAACCTTAGTGCTCAGAATAGTACAAAAAACCTGTCACTTTATGGGAATTTTATTCAAGTAATTCGCGATCAAAGATCGAAAGTCATAAAACTGGAGTTGGAAGAAATTTTATCTCAATAGATTTTAATTTATTTTACTTTATTCGGACAAAAATAATTGCAGGTAGGCTTAATATCGCCTATCGGCTTGCATTCGAAATAAATTCACGGAAATAAAAAAAAAATCTCAATTAATTTTCGGACTTTTTTTATGAATTAAAATTTTTATTATGTTTTGTAAGTAAATTCGTTAATAAAATAACTTAAAATTCAAATAATGAAAAAAAAAGCCAAAATAAAAATATTTTATCGTTATTTTTTATTTTTCCGTGCATTTTGAATGCAGGCCATTCTGGCAGGTGATATTAAGCCTACCTGCAATGATTTTTGTCCGAATAAACTAAAATAAATTAAAATCTACTGAAATAAAATTTCTTCCAACTCCAGTCTTTCGACTTTGATCGCGAATTACTTGGATACAAGTCCCATAAAGTGACAGGTTTTTTGTACTTTTCTGAGCACTAAAGCTTTGGGAAAGTTTTTTAAATCAAACAAAGTCCTTCAGACTTATTTTTTTCTCCATACTAACTATTTTAGTAATGATTTCTCAAAAAAATATTTTTGGACTTTGGATCAAAATTGCGGTAACTTATAGAAGTCCATAGCTGATCATATTTTTTTTGGTAATAGAGAAATTATGTAAGACACGAAAAAATAAAAAATATCTCTGAAAAGTCGAAAGAAAAAAAAAAGAAAATAAAATCCAATGCTAGGTTTTTTTTTTCAATAAAACCTTAAAAGCCTCATAACTTCTAAACGACAAAAAATAGCTGAACGTACATGGGGGTGATTCGGGTAGCCCTCGGTGTCAGCTATTTATATTTTCTCGCTTGACATCTATGTTTGGGCCACCCTGTATATTTTTTAAAAAGGATTATTCAGAATAATTATAAGCGGCCTTTGTGTTATTTTGTACTATTTTAATAACGTTAACTGTTGTAATGTTAAATGCCATAATATACCAAATTATTTTTTTTAAATACAAATTATCGAATTAGTAAAGTTAACAAACTAGTTTTATTTATGCCGATTAATTATAAAATTAGGCTAGGCTACAGTGACTGCATCATTGTAATGAGTCGGCCTCGCCAATAATAATCTTGTCTATAAATTCCATTTTCCCCCACCAGCCACTTAGTGAGGTGGCCAGTGGGTGAAAATTGATTTTTTTTTGTGCGATTCCATTTTCCCCCACCAGTGGGGGAAGTCTGGTAGGGGAAAATGGAATGGTCCGATTGGAGACGCCCTTATGCCGCGCGCGGTAAGAGCTGCCATGGGGTATCTGTGACTGTGGCTGACCGTACCTAACTCAGTATGAAATAAGTTTCTTTTTGTTTTACCCTCTTATGTAGAAATCTTCGTAAAATCCTAAAACGTGATTAATTATTTTTAATTAAATTTACGAATACTAAGTTTCAACTAAATCTGACTAAAAGATCTCCTGTACCTTCAAAATGGTCCTTATATCTATTGTACTAAGAACCAAAATGTTCGTATTTGAACCAAAATGCTTTTGGTGAGACTTCTTTCTTGGATGGTGCGACGATCGGTGTTTTCAAGTCTAGGAATTTGTCAAACAGTTGAGAAGAAAATGTACCGAACTTTAAAAAACGCCCATATTTTTTAAATGAAAAGTAAATAATATCATGTTTTCATTGCCAGATGACCTAAACGAGCTGCATTTAGTCAAACAATAAGATAAATAAAATCTCGACCGTACAATACATGGACCTGTAACTGTATGTAAGACTATTGTTGAGAATTCAGTATAAGAATATTCAATATCCTCGCTTTATTTTTAGGGAACCCAATCTCTTTATAAAGCAATAAAAGACCGAATTGTTGCCATGTTTTCTCGCCCGCTGACCCCCAAAATATCCTAAACGGCTATATTTGTCTAACATGGCAATACTGACAGCACTAAAAGTTGTATTTCTGAATATTTACTCAGAGCTTCGCTGAAGCATTGGTTGCCGGTCTTGCAACGCCGCAAAATGGCAGCGTTGCCAAATGTAGGTACACAAGACGGCACGTAGACGCTTACACGCTAGCACTCTACTCGGTTACGTTACGGGCGACTTTAAAACAAAAGTGTACACTCTGACGTGCTGTCG
Organism: Zelleria hepariella; assembly: GCA_949319315.1. Taxonomy (NCBI): domain Eukaryota; kingdom Metazoa; phylum Arthropoda; class Insecta; order Lepidoptera; family Yponomeutidae; genus Zelleria; species Zelleria hepariella. The sequence goes on from OX439379.1 coordinate 20,652,585, forward strand.
TGTGTACCCGGCTACACTCCGTTTTTTTTTTCACGAGTCCTTTGGGCAAGGAGTAGGTAAGGAATGGAGAAAAAGGTGATTATACCTTCTTGGTGTATAAAGCAAGCCCACCCAAACAAAAGACTTGGCTCAAAGGTCTCGTATCCAAGCTATAAAATACAATTTAAAAAAAAGACAACAGCGTCCGTCATCGCGTATCAGCTGTTCGTGGCCGCCATGTTGAAAGCAGCGTTACGTGTGTGTGGGTTCTCACACACAACTACACAACTTTTATAGTATGTCGTGCACCCACACATACGTAAAATATTGATATTTTCAAAAGCTAAAATTAACATAATCCTGAATTAACAACATACTTTTTGTGAATTTCGCGGCAATGGTATGATATGATAAGACAGAATGTATCAAAATTCTGAAGAAATTCGGTTTAGTTTCTTAGTTCTGGTCTACGAAAGTTAGTATGGAAATTGACAGCTAACGTCTACCCTTAAGTTACGATACGTACGACGAATGTCGGCTCGTTTTTTTTTTCTTTATTTTTCGATCGGTGTAAGTTGGGTATGTTTACTCATTCTTAAATGATAAAAAGGTTGCAACGGCTAAAATATAAAAAAAATTGCCGGTGACTTATTGTAAAAAAAACGCATTTTTTATTTTATTTTGACTTTTTATTTAGCTTTAGAAAATGCAATCTCTAACTATCCAACGCGAAGTAATGTTATGTTACTAATAATTTTAAGGTGGAATTGATAGCAAGGTGGCGGGAAATTCAAAATTTTCACAGTTTTTTACATTTTGTAGCTAAACTGAGCTATTTTTGTTCAGCGATTTTTCGTTCGCGGCAATAACATAGTATTATTTTCATTATTGTAAACAACAGAAAAATGTTGTAACAATTATTGTTGTTCTGTTGTTTACAATAATTAAAATAATACTATTTATTGCCGCGAACGAAAAATCGCTGAACAAAAATAGCTCAGTTTAGCTACAAAATGTAAAAAAGTGTGAAAATTTTGAATTTCCCGCCACGTTGCTATCGTCCACCCTTAATGAGTGTTTCTCTGAAAGTCAAGTTATAATTAGGGTTCCGGACCTCAAAAGGAAAATCGGAACCTTTATTAATAGGATCACTGTTGTTCGTCTGTCTGTCAAGATATTTTTCTCAAGAACGCGTTCCTAGAGGTTGAATACCAAAATACCTCTACTCAGGTCTGCAGATAGTTCCAAGCCTCAACTCTTAAATATGGCGCTGTATGCAGCCTAGCGCCTTCTTTATTACTTCCAAAGCTCATCTCTAGATGGCGCTGTATCCATGCACTACCTACGTCGCGGTATGGTTTGAAAGTTTGGTCAGAAAATTTAATTGACAAAATATTTAAGTATGATTTTTTAAATGGGGTCTCTTTGCGAGAAATGGGGGGTCCATTCAGTTGTTTTATTGCTATTTATTAGGTTTTGTAAAAAATTGGGTGCTGTAGGCATAGAATGGTGGTACGGATCCTCAGTATGCGAGTCCCACTCGCACTTGCCCGGTTTTTTTTATTATTCATCGCGAACGGCTTCCCTAACGGAGTAGGTTTATCATGAAATTTCAGGAAATGGGAATCGAGTTAAATTATTCCTGAAAGCGTCCACGAGCAGAAAAAAAAATCGGTCACTGACCTTTATACGCGTCTGTCATTCCCGCATTCAAAGGCTGAAGTATCCGGGACATTAGTGTACTGATTCCTAACACACCGTAATTACCTGCGTTCGGATTCGATTAAACTTCGACGTGTTGAACTATTTAGAGATTCCTAATTCTTCTGCCTGATTCAATCGATTGATCTCGTGGAAATTCGCAATGCTATGTATTTGGTAGGCAAAATCGCAATGCTTGAAATAAGTAGATTAATTAATTATTATAAGTAACGATTTACGCCAATGCTATCTGATATGTAATGTTTATGCAGGGTTCGACATTTTTATGAATTTGGATTTAATTATCCATTTGTAGATAATTAATGCTCTGTCAAATAAGGTCGGTGCGAGTCGACCATAGTAAGGTAGATTAAAAGTTTAACACCGAAAGTACATTAAAATTAAAAACAGCAACTTACGTTAGAGATCACTGGATGCGTCCACAGGCGCGGAACTAGAAACCGCCGGTCGCAAGCGAGCCGAACACACGCACTGGGCAGGTGGTGGCAAGAAAGGAACCTCACTGCCCCCTCTTTCTTCCCAATGCAAAAATGCTCCACAGTAGTAATAATCATGTGACACACACTACCAGAAGTGCCGACGCGCTCACCTTGAATTGGTTTTGTGTGAACATCGATTCCGGTTCACCGGTTAATATGCCGTAAGCTCTAAATTTAAACAAATTAAACGATTTTATGTTTAGTGAAAGACAGAAGATAATAAGAGAAGAAACTTTGGCTACATAACAATCAATGATCGAAACTATCTGTGAACAAACAAATATAAAAATAAAAATAATGCTCTACTTTCCCTTTCGCAGTTGCGGTATGGACAATTAAAACCACTCTATACGCAGATCTTCGAATATTTATTGCGCAATACTTATTAAATTAAAAACAACGACTGCAGATGATGTTATGAAACTATTGGAGAAAGCAAAAACTGAAATAACTCAATCGATCACGATGCTAATTGAAATGAAATAAAATAGAGCAACACCCACCACCATATTATAATACGAATTATACATTCTTGAGTAAAATATTATGAGTCGCAATCCGCATTGCTAAGAGCTTATAAATAATTGCCTACACATACATTATATCACATAACATAAGTATCAAGCTCGACGACGCTTATAAAAAACTGCATGCCATAGAAGTACCTCTGTGTTTTAAATTAGTGTAAAGTTTTTACTAGTAATTTGTAATTTTATACATTTCTCTTTATTTCATTGAACTCATTTTCAATGTTAGCTTCATTTGAGAAAATATATTAGGTGTATTTTGAAAGAATAAATGATATTCTACTCGTTAAATGCAAAGGATCCTACTATAATAGCGTCCTAAATAACTTTGTGAAATGCTAAATTGCTCAGCTGCGGCTAACACCATTAAATGATGTGGTTGCGTTTGTGGGACACGGAGCCTAGAAGCGGAGGAACATCTGAGTTGTTCCGGTTAGCGTCAATTACAAGTTGCAATTTGTGCGCCGACATCAATCAGTGTGCAGAGAGCTGTTGCATTATTGCATCCTTCTGATGCAAACACAACTGATGCTCAGAGTCGCGAATCTAGATCTAGGAGGTTGTGCCTGACGCTTCCTCTGTTTCGCAACAAAAATCCTATTTCATCTACACTATCCTCAGACTGCATTCAGCTAGATGCTTTTCCCAAAACGGGCATAAGTTATCGTTGTGGGCAAACTCACGCTTTGCTCAAATTGTCTCGGACACTATCAGTAGACCAACCACTTTGGTACGCTTGAGAATTAATACGATAGCGTCGTGAATAATAGATTCTGTCAACACGGAACTGGCTGTTTTAGATAGGTCTCACCGAATTCTTGTGTTTGATATGTGAACATGTTCGATTTGTGTAGTGTATATTTTGATACAGGAATCGATTTTGTGCATTTTTCTTTGCGCGCGGGCTATTCACTATGTACGGCGCATTAAGAGACTCGAGGGTAACAATAACGTTAAATAATTATACAATTAACAAAATTATAAAAAAACGTCTTCACTGGATAAAATGTACACTGATATAAAGCTACTGCACTGATTTTGAGTGATCTGCTACTATCCGTTGAGCGTTCTCCATCTCCGAAGTACTTCATCAGATCACCGCTTTTATGGGACCACACGGGAAATCACCTAGAAAAAAGTTCTGAAGTACCAAACATAAAAAAAACATACGGGACGAATTGAGTACCTCCTCCTTTTTTTAAGTCAGTTAATAAATTAACAGTCATCCCATCATATTAATCAAGAAAACAAAAGACAAATATTCAGCTCCCACTGTATAAAGGAATGTGAAAACAAACAACTGCTAAAGCAACCAAACCGTATATAAACTTATGTTCAAAATATTGCAAAAATAAAATTATGCAAACCTAAGTGTGCGTAACACATAAATAATTAAAAGAACCCGCACAATTCTTTCGTTTTCTGTGGATACGCACCACCGAACAGTCTAACTGGCGTCTTGCTCCAACTAATCAACACTAAGGGATTTTCTTCGAATTTCGTGTCTTCTATTGAGCACTTCTGATAATTTACTAATATAAATTCAATCGCCCTATTTATGGCTTTAATAGGTGACATAATATTCGTGGTGTCGATGCTGCCATCTGGCTTCACATACAATACAAGGTGGTATAAGTTCTCCATGGACTTGCACACTTGAGCACGCAAGGAGGGTGGAACTTTGTTGCTGCTATCGAAATTAGATCTATGTTTGTTTATGTCTGGTACTTTTTCGTCTCCTCCGATAAAACTCTTTCTAGTATATTCGTTGTTAAAACCGAGTACGTGACCCTCATTTAAAGCATTTCCAATCTTTACCGGCTTGTCGAAATTATTTTGTGTCTGTTCTGTTGACTTGCGTTTGGGGTCACTTTTTTGTACTACTGTACCTTTCTTCGTGTCCATATGTCCCGGTAAAAAACCATGATTATATCGAAGAGAGGAAATCTCTTTGCCACTATCAGATGTTCCCGATACTGTTTGGGCCATCCTTCTGCCTTGTTCTATAAATTGGTCATCCTCTATTATTGGGATAGTTTTGTGTCCCTTGGCTATGTATTTAACACGAATAGCTTGATCTTGCTGATTTGTTTCAGCCACATTTTCGGCCGTAGAATTTTTCGTTTCTTCAGTTTTCATGGCAATGTGTCGAGGTGTATAGACATTGTTATAAGACCTCGTATTATGCCACTTATTACCTTTCTCTAAAGTTCTAGTATACATGTCCTGTTTTTCATCAGGAAAGTGGAAATCAGCAATCTCAGCGGATCCCGTAAAATATTCAATAGACTTTAAAAATGGCATGATTGTCATAGAGCCCACTTCGCCTTCGGAATAAAGACGATGATTTTTCAAGTCTGAAGATACTTTTAATGGTCCCGGCTGTGGTTTATGTGTAGGTGTAGGTGCCGCAGAAACCTCTTGGTCATCTAAAGTGCTGTAGTAACGTTGGGTAGCTACATCAATTTCGCCTCTATTCGTAACTTCGACATTTATTGCTTTTGTTTGAGCATGCATTTTCAATATATTTTCTCGCAAATCGTCCTCTAATATTTCAACATTAATTTCCTTTTCACGTTTTGCCCTTTTTACCATAGATTTATCGGTGAAACTTGATCTTTGAAACTCGGGACTGTATAATTTATCTGACCCGCTCATTCTGCCGTAATTGTTAGATATTTTGTATTCTGTTGCATACGGTAAAGAGTCCGAAATCTTAGTAAGAGGAATCGTTGGCGGAATTTTCTTCTTTTGCTGTTTGGGCTTGCTATTAAAGTTGATACTTCTTAAATAGTTTAGTACCGTTCCAGCAAACTTAGAACTACTCCATTGTCCGTAAACGTTTGGGTTTGCTTGTGGTGGGGGAGGTGTTTCAATGTCAATAGGGTTTTTGGATTCGGGTGGAGGGTTCGGGTCTGCCTCAACCGCTGAAAACATGTTGTAAACAGATTGCTCCGTTGGTGGTTTATCAAATTCTAAGTTCATTTCGTGAAAAGTTTCTTTAGGCTGGTCCACTGGCGGTGGCGTTTCCACAAGTGAGATCGCTGGTAAATCCTGCGTCCCCGAGCTTGACAATTCCTTGAGTTTATTTTCTCTATTAAAATTTCCTTGCTGACCAGTCTTATTTACAATGTCCCAGAAAGGTATTTTGTTTTTGTTCCCAGTATCCGAGGGTCTCTTGGATATTTTTGGTGGATTTGTATCAAAAAATTTTGGGTTAGAAAAAAAATCGAAACCTATATCTTGATCATCAGAAGTTTTAGTGTACCTTGAAAAGTCGTTCGGTAATTTTAGTTGTCCTAACTGCATAACCATTGTTTTGGGTTTAAGGTCATCAATAGTTAAATCGCTCAAGATAGTATATTTTATTTTGTCATTTACTTTAACTTTATTTTTAGGAAAAAGCATCGTCTCATATTGAGATTCGATCTGAGATGACATGTTTTTCTCGATGGTCGACACTAAGATCATGTTAGCGCCGAAAACTTCACCTTCTATACCATTCGATTCACCTGTAATAAATTAACTCGAATTAGTAACTGTATCTTTGTGTATTTTTTTAGTCTAATTGTAGATTAATTTACCATTTTCACCGGTGCCGTAACCAACTAGCACGCTGCCACCTTTGGGCAGCACATAGCCGTTGAGCTGAAAACAATTGTATGTCCTTTCATTTCATGGCTACCATTAACCAATACCAGTACCTTGTACCTGCTGACACGTCATGTCGCCTTGATATGTTAGTTAGGTAACTCTGTCCTTAGCGGCTCGTTGCATTAATTAAGCTTTTTAAGAAGTATATGCCTCAGGTGGTCATGATCTGTCAAAATCACAAATGGCGGATACCTACCTACTTTACATTTCATGGGCCTTGCTTTGCAGTCTATATTTGTCAGTTAGATAATCTGATTGACTTACGATTTGAATTCTAATGCTGTTTGCAAGCCACACCGACCTTCTATAAGGTACCTATTTATTTAGTCGTGGCCTCTTACGGGTTCTACTGCTGAGCATAGACGTCCCTATTTTTTCGCCATCCTTTACTATAGTAGGCCTACTCCTCTCACCCCCCGGCGACATTATCCACGCCAGAGTAAGTTCGAGAAAACATTATAGCCAAATAGGCAAGGTTTCATTAACTGTTACACTTCGATTGGCCCCGGTTGTTGAAATATAAATAATAAAAAAAAAAAAGTTAAGTGATGTCAGAAGCCCTTTGGGCGGCCTAAAATCTTAGACATAAGGGGTGGTCACTACCGCATACTAGGTGTCTACTTCGATCGGCATACTTACAGCTTGCGATACCTCGCAGGCGACGAGATGTCCGTCGACATAGAGGGCCCAAGCTCCGTAGTCCGACTGGTAGGACAGGCAGAGGTGAGTCCAGGTGTCCCTGGCTAGGTCCACCTGCACGCTGGCCGCCGTCCGGCCAGCTACGCTGAACCGGATGGTGGTGCCGCCCCGCTCCAGCCACAGTCGCACCAGGCGGTTGTTCCCTTTGGCTGGAACAAAATTACATACTTGTATTTTTATTTAAAACGCCAACCCGCTGCAAAGGGCCCACAGAAATGAAATATTGTTCTGCGGTCAATCAAACTTTGTGGTTTGTTGTCTGAGGTGTAATCAACGCTGGAATCGAAAAAAACATTTAATTATATTTAGATATCCAATCAGTTGTCGCCTTTGTTTACTCCTTCGAGCAGTTGGGTGTGACGAGATCATTCCAATCTGTCCTCATTACAAGTTCAAAGTTAAGCCTGTGTGAAATAGCTATTTGTGTATATTGTAGGATTTTCAATTGGACGAACGTTTGAAGGCGGATTTCCTGCTTGAGTGCGAAACACTAATACTACGAACTTTGCTACGAATGTATGTTGTATTGATCGATGACGTTTAACCGACAACAGCAGACGACGCACAGTGGTCGATTTGTACGATTTAGGCGGCCAAAACTATTTTATGCTTTATTTCAGTAATAAATACGACAACAAATGCTAATCTGGTATTTTAGAGTGAATATATATGTTTATCCCTATTCGTTTCATTGAAAGCGTATTTTTCTATACAAAAAAACATTTCTGTGAAAATATTTTTGTAAATAGCGCCAATGTTTTTAAATTTTCTTTAAATCTCCCTTTGGTGTAAAATATATATTTTGAGTTCATTTGAATTATCGAAATCGGCTTAGTAGTTTTTGATATTTGGGTTAAGAATTATCACAATTTGTTAAGTAAAAGACGGCCGTACATAAAAAAAAATGTTTATTCTCTACAGTCTGCATGCCTATTGAAATTGAAAATAAAATATGGATGACAAAAAAAAGCAGTATACACTAAAATTAAATGGTCAACAGTTATTACCACATTATTATACTAAATGTTACTTACAATGTTAGGTACCGAATCATAAACAATAAGACAATATTTTATGAAACTTTAACATACAAATTGTTATGTTACTCTTTAAAAGACAATTCTTCCTCACCGTCACTTTCCATGCATTTATCAAAAGTGCCTTTTGTATTTGGCTCTGCAGGAAGCAAAAGCTCCAAAGTTTCCTGCAAAAATGGTTTTGATCGGATCTTCTTTTTTTTCTCTCATTGAACTGATGAGCGGATCTGATGTCAAGAGTAACCTGTGATAAATATCAAGGTTACAGTCTTCGCGTGAAAACTTTCGAGCAAAGTTTAGACGGTATGAGCGAAAGTGCTTATTACGAGCTTCTGCAGCTTCCTCCGAAAGTTGACCAATAGGCACTAGAGAATTTTCTATAACTTTTCCACCATGTACCAAAATTTTATGCATGGTAGGAGTCATAGAATGCCAACCATATAACTCTACATACAGTTTTGCTGTCTCCATGGCGTATTCATCAAATTTCGGGACATCTATTTTGTGACCGCTTGATATGGCTTCCAAAATAACTTTAATTCTATAAATAAAATTAAAGTCTATTCCCGTTATTTCAGCAGCCGAGTAATCGAATTCTGGCATGTAAAGTTGATAGGCCAAATTCAAGCGATTCTGGGTGAATTTCGTTTTTTTTACTTAAGTCATTAAAGTTTTTTGAAGTGGCTCCGCATATGTAGCATCTACTCGTTGATTTGGTGTCAGTCGCCGCATTGCAAACTTTGCCGTCCACCATGGTCATTTTAAGACTGTGGCTAACCGAGAATTTTTGCCCATTCAGTTCCAATTCCGTGGCTTTTAGGGACTTCACACTGTCCCGAACGTAATTTATTTCATCTTTTGTAATGTCTGTAGACTCTTTTATAAATCTGAATCGTATCGGGCGGCAATATCGTGGTGAAGAAGGAGTCGGGTTTTGCCAAACCATTTTTGTTTTGTCTTCGCCGCAAACAATTTGTAGAGGCACGAATGAGCTCAAAAATATATTTGCATCCGAGTCGGCGTCATTCATTAACTTTTGTTTGTATTGAGCTTGTTGTAAGGCCGAGGCGTAAGGGGATCTTGTGCCTTTGATTTGGAATGTCTTTTTTTACATTCGTTTGCGGCTGCAGGCGAATTTGTAATATCTTATAAGACTTGCGAGGCGTTTCTTTTTCCTTCTTTTTGTAAAATTACTTGCGCTGCGTGAACTATCACTTCTTTGCCTACAGAGGAGCGAACTTCTTCTGTTTTCCTCCTTTTAGTTCTTTCACTACATTCACTGAATGTTTTGCTAGGTCGTCCTGACTTATTATGCGTTTTTATGGGCATCTCGAACGTTCCTGCTAACCATGCATCATTGCTTATAAGAAATTTTTCTAGCGTGTTGCGTGCTTTGGACCATCTCTTTTTTATTTCTGTTTTAAAATATGAAAATTTATGATTTATATACTTTTTGTCTTCGTCGGAGTCCCCGTAAGACTTTAACAAATAATTTTGTAAGTATTCCAATTTGTCGTTTATTGATGGAGAGTTTTCCTCAATCATCTTATCAAAAAGATATCTGCGAGTTACTACCTCCATGCCCGAGTAACTTGATGAACCTAGAACAACGAAAAGGAATTTTAACGCAAAAGAAACAAAAAAGGAATTTTTCTCACTTTCTGCCTAAGTTAATGAATTATTATTTTTCTCGCGAAGTGGTCAAAGGTGGTGGCTATTTTTTTTGTGGTTATCTGCTCAAAGAGCTATACTATTAGAAACCATAAGGAATTTAACTCGGACGGTCTCGGAAGTACAACATTTTTACTATTGAAAATAAAAAAATGATAATATTTTCTATGAAAAAGGGCGATCTTTGATACGTTGTAACTGCACTAAATATTGATATTCCTTATCTTAATTTAAATTATATTTGAAGGAGCTTACCTGAATTTTCGACTTCCATCACTTTCACTTGTAACTGAATAATATCCAATGAAATATTCACTTTAGAATATCGGTTGCGCTAAGAGTGTCGAGAACGAACGCGTACAGCTTGCGCGACGATCAAGTTCCGACTACCTGTGGGGGCGCGCACGCAGTTCTAGGAACTGGGGAGGGGTGGGGTTTGGGCAGTCGGGGTGTCTATTTTTCCGGGAATCAATTAGTTTTGTTATAAGTTAACTTTGAGAAATGGACTTTTGGCCGCCTAAATCGTACAAATCGACCACTGTGCGACGGCCCCATATAATAGTATCGATAGCACAAATCTACGATTGATTGAAAAACCGCTTTAGGGGTAGGTACTTTACTGAAAAAACTTTAGATAGAATACGTTAAAAAGTATTTAAAATTCTGAGTATTCACAAGTCAATTATCCAAAAAAGTGCAGATTGCCGCCTTTGATTCTATAGTAACACTATAAAACGACAGTTTCATTCTTCGAGATAAGAGAGTATTTGTTGACCGTTTCATGTAATCCCGCAGACAACTTTGACGATGTATACAGCAACCGTGATAGATAGAGCTCATTTAGACAGAGTATAGTGCCTTGTATCAATATATTGTTTTAAACTGTTAGACTTTTTAGATAAACTAAAATACAGCAACAAGGTGACAGAAAACCGAATGTATGTAAATCACTGTTTGGCATGGTTAAGTTGGTGAGACATGAAAAAACGTTACATTATTAAAAAAGTTACTTTTGATGAACAAAGAACATGTTACTTTCACTATGGACATACTTACCTGAGTCTGATATAAATAATTTAAAACTTAAGTATTATGAGCTAATTTTAAAATGCATTTGCACTTATCCGTCATTTAACATATTGGTTTACCCTATCACAACTATGTCATCGTTTTAAAAAAGTAGCTTTTAAACAGACATTGAGTAACACTGATTCTTTAAAATATCGAGCAAGCGTCGAGCGAGACAGAGTGATAGGATCCAGTCCAGTTTTTAAGAGGGTCAGCGACAATGTCGTAATGCGCAATGCAAATTAAATAAGATATTATTCTGCATGTAGGTAGCTGTGCATTCAACATTCAGTGAACGAGTACAAATTACAATTACTATATTTTATAATATCAAAGAGAGAGTCAAACGTGGTAGAGCAATGTCAAGAAAAGTGATTTATTCTGTAAAAGAATAAACAAGTAAATAAAAAATAGGAAAGCAGTTGGTTTACCGGCTTTGTATCCATGACCCATAATATGTATATTGGTTTATTCCCAACTCGCAAATAGTTGGTAAATGTTAACTGTCCGCGCCAGTGAGCACAACGTGCTTTTCATGCACAATCGTGTCTAAATAGTACTTTCAACTATTCCACTGTATTTAATTTGTGACTCCAATTAGTTTACCTATTACGACCCTGCGTTGGAAATACATAAAGGCAGCTCAAAGATGAATTTGCGAAATAAATCATGCCTGTCGTTTGCGTAACTTTTTTGAGTAGGTAACTATACCGTGAGGGGAGGATTTTGGGCCGTTTTTGAGTATGAGTAACTAGAATTTGCTAAAATTTACGAACACTGATATTTTATAGTAAGGAATCAATCAAATAAACCTTTTGGTCAATCAAACTATTAATAACTAGTTGTGCCCGCGACTTCGTATGCGTTTTTACACATTTGACATTTAATTTAAATTCGACTGTGGAGGAAAACTCAAAAGGATGTTTTTTTTTAACCCCCGACCAAAAAAGAGGGGTGTCATAACTTTGATAACTTTGTGTGTGTGTCTGTTTATGTGTTTATGAGGGTGTGCCTGTCTGTGTGTCTGTTTGTGTGGGCCCTAAACAAAACAATAAATTTATAATAAAATATGATTTGTTTAGATTCGGTATCGCCCCTGTAAGATACCAGGAAGCTTAGCATAAGAATTGCTTAGGATGTAAAGGGGTTTATATGTATCTCCCTCGACGTAGAGTGGGATAGATACAGTTGTAAGCCCATAGATAAGTTCTTACCCATTCTCATACTAAGCTAGCAAGCAAAGCATAAGGTTGGGTTAGAGCGTATCTACGGCAAATAACTCTGTCTATCCCGCTTTACGGCAAACAAAATATATTTTTTTAATATCAAGTTGGGCTCAGTAGAGTAAATATTTAAAAAAAGGCACAAATAAATTTTTCAACCTCGCGTGGGTTTAAACCCAGAACCTTTCGACCGCGACGCAACAGTACTACATTTCTAACATCGATAAACTTTGTCCGACCTCCACCGAAAACCACTCACAATTCCCACCAGCAAGCATCATAAGGCTGGGTTAGAGCGTATCTATGGCTCTGTCCATCCCGCTCTACGTCAAACAAAAGAGTGAGATACCTATTGTTTAAACCCATAGATACGCTCTAACCCGGCCTTATGCTACGCTTGTAGAACTATCATTTTCCGCCAAAATAAAATAAAAACAAATGCCGACTTTTCATTTAAAATATGGCGCCCCAAATGCCAAAAGTCGTAGCGTGATATTATACAGAGTGTTAAAAGACCGCCAACAAAGCGGGAGACCACGTATAGTCCTCATTACTCCTCATCATAACGAACATTGTTGCCCAAGGATCTATGCCTGGGAAATCAACGGTTTCCGAGATAATAAAGTCGGACTTTAATTTTTTTTTCCAGAAATGTGTTCAGTATCACGTTCTTAACATACCTTCTCAAGAAGCCATATCCAAATTATGAATATTTTTTACAAAAAACGAAGTTAAAATTGCAACCCGCAATGTATTCTAAACATCGGATAGCCTAAGTTATGCCCAGAAACGTGAGTTACGACCATGTTAAGTTTGGTTGAAAACTATTCAGCGGTGTTCGCGTTTATCGTGTTCATACAGACAGACAGACAGACAGACAGACAGACATAGACCGTTTTTTTTGCATTTTTGGATTCAGTATAGTTTACTTAGTAACCCATGCTAGTTTTTTTCTAAAAATATTCAATGTACAGAATTGACTTCGCTAGAGTTTTATTATATAAGTATAGATGGATAAGTATAGATTGAATAGTGAACAAGATAATACATACAAATGCATACTGCACAGTTATATTACTGGCATCCGTCATGCATATTCAGATCTTGGAGTTTCGTCAACTAGCCCAAACGCAAACTAATATTTGCATTGACTAGGTATATAATCGTTCAACTACTAAATCATTCAGATAACACTGTTATTTTTCATCTCCCAGGCTCGGATAGTACCTATGCTGTTTCTAGTAGGTATGATACGATGAGGCAATAGTTATTTGTTATGCAAGAATCAATGTGTCAACATCAATGGTGAAAGACTAACACACCTGAGGTTTGCTGACGACCTTATCCTGGTAGCTGAGAGCGCTGTCGTTCTCCAAAGTATGCTCGCAGGATTGCATGAAGCGAACGTTGTAACAAGAAGCCGCACAAAAGTGGCAGACGTCGGAAAACGCATAACTTCTTTAAAGTGGAAGTGGGCAGGACGCCTGGCCAGACGTACCGATGGCAGATGTACAAAGTCCATTGCGGAATGGCGACCCCGAGAGGGGAAGAGATCCGTTGGCAGACCACCAGCCAGATGGTCGGACGACATAGCCAAAGTAGTCGGAAAACAGTGGTTGCGCCTGGCACAGGATCGTGAGAGGTGGCGTGAGCATGAAGAGGCATTTACTCAGCAGTGGGTGCTAACAGGCTGATGATGATGATGATGATGATGCAAGAATGCAAAATTAGGTTCAAAAAAAGAAACCTGAGCGTAGCGAGGAATTCAGAAGCACGAGACGCAAATAATATTGCATTCGTGCAAAACACAAAACTTTTCATCTCACAGAAGCTAGGAATTGATTTTGTTAGCCAAGCGGGAAAAACTCTATAGACAACTACTTACAGGCAAAACAGATGAGTCAAATAAGTTCCTTTTAAAAGCATATTTTACTGTAGTTACGACTGCCGCACTAAAGTTTTGAGCTTCGTTGGTATTAAAACCATTCGTTTTGTTAATAATTTCCTGAAGTTTATTTATCCAGCCAGACATAAAAATAATGTAAATAAAAGAATGTTTTTTTTTCCGGGTGCATTCTGAACTTTTACTATCTAGGTATACAGGGTGTTAAAAGACCGCCAACAAAGCGGGAAACCACGTATTGTCCTCATCATAATAAACATTTTTGCCAAAGGAACTATGCCTGGGAAATCAACGGTTTCCGAGATAATGAGGTTCAAAGTCGGACTTTTCAAAACTTTTTTTTTGCAGAAATGTATTCAGTATCTAGTTCTTAACATATCCTCTCAAGAAGCCATATCAAAATTATGAATATTTCTAAGAAAAAACGACGTTAAAATTGCAACCCGCAATGTATTCTAAAGATCGGTACTTCAAGGTTAAGTAACATAAACTTATACCCACGCTTGCGCAATATGACTTCTGTGCGTTACACGTCCATTGAGTAATAAAATATTTTTCAAAATTATAACCTAAAAAACCAAAATCATTTCCCAGCAATAATTTATCTAAAAAGTACTTTATTTTGGTGTCTAGTATCCGTGGCTTTCGGGTCTGTTGGCGGTCTTTTAACACCCTGTATAATAAAAAAAATTTAGAAGATAAAAAATGAAATTAGTAATGTCGTTTGAAAAAATGTATTTAACAAACCAAAACATGATTATCTATTTGATAAAACAAAAGAAAAGCATTTTTTTTATTTACTGGTATTAAAAATAAATATAGTGTACAAAATATTGAAAAGACTATAAGAAGAAACCGCGTTTTTTTATGTTCTATTCCGTGACTTTACCTTTTTAAAAGATGCTTATGCCCTATTTACATTCACAGTTTTGTATAGAGAATGGGCACGAACAATCACTTTCGCTGAAATATGCGTGTAAACGAACTATGAATGAGGCTCTTTTTTCTATCGGGATTTGGCATCTACTTAAACGGCCAGTGTTTTTTTCTTTTTCAACACCATAGGGCGCGGGAAAGACTTTCGCGCGTCCGGCGTCGCGTTTCAATTTCGAAGCGCACAAAAATGCAGATAGTTTAAATCCGGCCTTTACACGATCGTAAGTTACTAGTAACAGCAAACTTTCCGAGCGTGGGAGATGAAAAAGTCATTTTAGACCAACAAATAAAGGAACTCGCCTTCTTTGCAAGTGACCGATGAGTTTTTACTAACCTTTATGTACCTAGTTGTCTATTGTTTTTTGGTGCATCTAATATATGATATTACTTATAAGTTCGGTTCTCTGAATAACAGTCACAATGAAATTTCAACTGAAAAATGGCATCGCCCAATATCCAAATATTCGCGTTTATCGTAACATTACAGACCGCACAGTAATGTACGTACTATAATAAGTATAAGCAATGGATAAATTCAGACGTGTTTCAGACTTTTCAGTTTCCCTGTACAAGCGTGGGAACTCGGCGATGGCCAAGCGCATAAAACACTGTTTTCTATAGCTGTTTCACCCAGAGCGGCGAGAGACGGGGCGCGGGAAAAGTGAGAGGCAATGCGGCTGTATGAGTCTACGTGTGTTCGTATCATTTCGCGAGTATGTAGTTGTAGTTGCAATGTAATAGATCTATTTTCCCCAATGACATTCTAGAATTTCATTGATTTTCCCAAATTTTTTCGTAGTTCAGCTACCATTTCTACATTTTATTAGCTATTAAAAAAAAATCTATTTTTCTGCGTGTACAATACATTACTGATGTTCCCAAGGTAGATAGACTCCAATAGACAGTGTAATAAATTAATAATGTAAGTAAATAACAGCTGAAAGTAACCCCTTTTTCGGCGCGAAAAACGAATCGCTCAAATTTTTTTCAGGCATTTTTATTATATTATAAAAACTATTTACTAACCTCCGTATTGGTCATCTATCTATATCTATACTTATAATAAAACTCTAGCGAAGTCAATTCTGTACATTTAATATTTTTAGAAAGAAAACTAGCAGGGGTTACTAAGTAAACTATACTGAATCCAAAAATGCAAAAAAAACGGTCTATGTCTGTCTGTCTGTCTGTCTGTCTGTATGAACACGATAAACGCGAACACCGCTGAATAGTTTTGAACCAAACATAAAATGGTCGTAACTCACGTTTCTGGGCATAACTTAGGCTATCCGATGTTTAGAATACATTGCGGGTTGCAATTTTAACTTCGTTTTTTGTAAGAAATATTCATAATTTGGATATGGCTTCTTGAAAAGGTATGTTAAGAACATGATACTGAACATATTTCTGCAAAAAAAAATTGAAAAGTCCGACTTTGAACCTCATTATCTCGGAAACCTACATTGCGGGTTGCAATTTTAACTTGATTTTTTGTAAGAAATATCCATAATTTTTATATAGCTTCTTGAGAAGGTATGTTAAGAACGTGATATTGTACACATTTCTGAAAAAAAAAATTGAAAAGTCCGACCTTATTATCTCGGAATTGATTTCCCAGGCATAGTTCCTTGGGCAAAAATGTTCGTTATGATAAGGACTATACGTGGTCTCCCACTTTGTTGGCGGTCTTTTAACACTCTGTATAATATCACGCTACGACTTTTGGCATTTGGGGCGCCATTTTGTAAATGAAAAGTCGGCATTTGTTTTTATTTTATTTTGGCGGACAATGTTAGTTCTACAAGCGTAGCATAAGGCCGCTAGAGCGTATCTATGGGTTTAAAACAATAGGTATCTCACTCTTTTGTTTCGCGTAGAGCGGGATGGACAGAGCCATAGATACGCTCTAACCCAGCCTTATGATGCTTGCTGGAGGGAATTGTGAGTGTTTTTCGGTGGAGGTCGGACAAAGTTTATCGATGTTAGAAATGTAGTAATGTTGCGTCGCGGTCGAAAGGTTCTGGGTTTGAACCAACGCGAGGTTGAAATTTTTTTTGTGCATTTTTTTTTAATATTTACTCTAGTGAGCCCAACTTGATATTAAAAAAATATATTTTGTTTGCCGTAGAGCGGGATAGACAGAGTTGTTTGCCGTAGATACGCTCTAACCCAACATTATGCTTTGCTTGCTGGCTTAGCATGAGAATGGGTAAGACCTTATCTATGGGCTTATAACTTTATCTATCCCACTCTACTTCGAGGGAGATACATATAAACCCCTTTACTTCCTAAGCAATTCTTATGCTAAGCTTCCTGGTATCTTACACGGGCGACACCTTAATCTAAACAAAACATATTTTATTATAAATGTATTGTTTAGATTAGGGCACACACAGACAGACACACAGACAGGCACACCCTCATAAACACATAAACAGACACACACACAAAGCTATCAAACTTATGACACCCCTCTTTTTTGGTCGGGGGTTAAAAAAAACCTTCCTTTTGAGTTTTCCTCCACAGTCGAATTTAAATTAAATGTCAAATGTGTAAAAACGCATACGAAGTCGCGGGCACAACTAGTCTACTGATATAAACCAAGTTTCAGCAAAATCCAGCCTCTAGTTTAGAAATTAAACCTGATCTAGGTTTGTGTGCGGAAATGGTGCTCTAGCGCCCTTTTAATCATTGGTTTTCATGCGAGCAAGAAGCATTTATTAGGCATTAGATACCTACATTTGTTTTGAAGCTTTGGTAGGTGTATAGGTACAACAAACACATCTTACCGACATATGTGTAGATAGTCTGATCCTCCGTAAAGTCGTACAACCGAACCCAAGTGCAGAACGTGAACTCTTTCAGAGGCGGAGTTTCCACGTCGTATTGGAGAAACTAAAAGAGAAATTAAATACATTGACCGTCTATAAGCTCTGCTCTCGCTACCATAATACAATAATTTGTGCAACAGCAACACACACCTGTGCAAAACCTTTTTGAGCTAATAATATTTTGTACACGGGTCTATGTAGAGCTTCGTTGGCGGCAAAAAAACTAAGAAGCGCCACTGCGATAAATTGCTTCATGATTGCAATTTTCAATGTTTTCGCTGCTCTCTGACGGTAATATTTACTCTGGCGTTTACTTCGTTTCACAGTTTCAATTAGAATTTATTGTTTGATGGTTATTTTTTATTGAGCTTTGACCCCATTTAATATTTCACCGGTCTTTTCTTTTACGTTACAACGAGGCAACTGATCATAATTTGTTTTCATACCTTCGCGGGATGTTATTTGTTATTTAATTTGAATTCTCAGTGCTAACCGCAACAATACTAGCTGCAAAAACACATTACGTCGACTAGGTTTTGTCCACGACTTCGTCAATATGGAGACAAAGATAAAAAAACTTAGAAATAGAAGATATTACTTTGGTTTTAGATAGGTATTACCTTATTATTTTAAAGGGCTCTGTACCCGAATGGTATTCATTACTCTATCTGTCCGTCTGTCTATCCGTCTGCTCTCTCTCTTACATGATTTGCCCACACGTCTCTTCATGCCGAACGCCGCACCGCCGGTCCATGAATGACCCAAAAGATCTCGTATGTTATGGACCCTGAACGTGCCCTGAGAGGGTAAAGTTCCGGACATAAGCAAAAGCTAGGTACTAAATTAGCCTGTTACTCGTACAAAGCGCGTGCCTGTTCATCCATGTTTCATAAGAACTATTAATACTTCCTCGGAGCGACCCGCAGACTGCTTCCGGGAAATAATTAAGGCCAACCCCATTGTCAAAGAAACTCCCAACAACATTCCGGGAACAGTTTATGCAAACTCATATTGTGATTTACACTTTGGAAAATCGTGTCTTTGGCGTCGTGATGAAATATTAATAACTACAGAACATGAACAACAGGTACCTTTTGTTGGAGCTTTTTAGGGTTCCATACCTCAACCATACCTTCCATATCATACGTCTGTCTGTCTGTCCGTCCGTCCGTCCGTCCGTCCGTCCGACTATCTGTCTGTCTGTCTGATTATGGGAATGTACATAATTATGTGCTTATGGTTAAAAAGATTTCAGCCTGCGGCCAACCCATGTACCGGGCAGAGGCAAGCGCTCGTAATAATGATAAGTAATGAAAGCTGATGGTTGTGTGGTTTCTGTTGTCAACAGGGGAAGGCCCCGGCGTACTACATGGGCACAGCGGCGCCGAGCACGCTGCCGCGCGGCAGCATGACGCGCGCCTACTCCGCCGCCGCGCCGCCAGTCCCCGCCGACCGCATCAAGTCGCTGCCCGGCTCTGGTGAGTCCCACCCACCCATCCATCACAACACACACAACCAACCAACACCACACATCCCTATCAACCGCGACCGCGACGTAATACGCAACTTTCATCGCTGGTCGACTGCATTCGACGTCATTCGCACTTTGTATCTACACCTAGTTACGTCCAAGAAAGCCAAAATCACGATCCACATTAAAATTTACTGCCCAAAAACCGTATCATTTACTGGCATCTCACCCAACAAGCTTTCACTGTCGATTCGCGCGACCTGCGGCAATTGTGTTACCGCATCGCCTCAATTCGACGAACACTCGCCACACGGCCAATTGCTCATGAATCCGTTGATGAAATGGAAGTGACACTAATGAAGGTTCCGCCGGCTGAGACGAACTCGTTTACTTGCGGAAATTACGTCTAATCGTTTAATCGCGAACAAATGCCCCACTTTCCTAAATGACCAGTTAGATTCATCGTCCATATAAGCCCAAATAAATACGCGATGTCCGGTATCGTCTTGGTTGGGGATCGCTAGTCTAGGCGCTAACGGAGCGCGATGTGGTTAATTGCGTTGTCGGCTGACAATGTTTCGGCAAGCCGCCGGTCACCTCGGTAATCTGATTAGTGGTGTAGAACAAAGAGGGCTTTGTGGAGCGTTATTGTGGATACAATGGAGGAATGAAATTATTCAGGTTCCACGGGTGTGGCGAAGGGCCGGGGTTACCCCGCGGGCCCCGAGCGGGGCTACGGGTTCGCGCCCGACGGCTCGCGGGTGCCCGACCAACTCTACAACATCCCTGGTATGGTACCTAACAAACATGTCACCGGACAGCACTTACCTGCACGTGCTTTTCATTTTGTTTCGTTGCCGGGACGCTTTTGAACCCATTGACGGCGGCGCGCGGGAGTGAAATTGTCAATATAAAATAAATTTATTTACTCATAACACTTTTAGCGCTATCTCGGGGACTTTATTTTCTTCTGAATAGAAAAATATAACGTCTGGTAAAGGGACATTTTGTATTATGGACGTTACGCACTAAACGACAGTTGCTTGTCTAAAGAATGACTATGTATAGTTTTGTTTTGTTAGGAGCATGGAGTCATGATTGGGAAGCCGCTGTTCAAATGATAAAATAACACGCAATATTTAACATTAATTCATTACAATAATATCCACAGACTCACACGCATTTTCACCAAGACTCTCTAACAAGGGACCCGTTCACGTCTCCTCGTACATCAAAAGTTAGGAAGTCCCTAAGAATTGGAGTCTTGATGAAAACTCATTTTAGTTTCTTATTTTAAATACGAGTATGTACCTATATCTTATTTAAAATACACGTTGCTTAACACGTAACTCTTTCCATAAAAAAAACACTACAATATTTTAGTAATTTAGAGCTTTTTTTACTTTCTATACGTAAGTACTTAATTATGCTGCTATAATGCTGTCATGCCTAAGCTTTGACTATCCATGTGTATGTTTATTGATATTATTAATAAAAATACTAGTTATATACCCTTTTTAATTAATATTAATCAATCATAAAGTTAGGATGATGGGATACATTAGTAATGTGTATAGGTACTTCATACCTAACTGCAAGCAGTCAAGTAAAGACAAGTCTAGCACGAAGGACCAATAGCCCAATATCGGCGCGGCAGCTCCTGCCTAATGTATTTCCATCGGCGGAACTAATGCACGTAACTTCGAGTAACTAGTAGTATGTTACTAAGAAACCAATCGATCAGCCCGATTCAGCCCACAAAGAGACCGCAATGTTGGTACTCGAAGTTTCATGCATAAGTTTCATGAATGTAAAGCCGCTTAAACTTTGTTATTGTGTTGTGGTTAGATATGACGAAAATAAAGACTGGTTGAGGATCTCATAAATAATGACATTAATTACACATGGCACTGCTCTTAATCTACATATCTTTCTTTAAATTAATAATACATCAATAATTCACGATTATTTTTCTGTTCAGTAAAGCTGCAATCAAGATGGTCAGATCTGTCAAAGCAGCCATTTTTTACTATTTTACGTACTTCTTACGCGAGCCAGGTGGTTAAGGTGTCAGTGAGTGTGTTAAGTCAGGCATCCATCACCAGTCACCACGGCATCACGCAGATGTGGCCAAGAGTTAGCGATGGTTGATTTGCTTGGCCGCATCTCCGTCAAGGTAACACGCAGATGTGACCAAGCAAATCAGCCGCAAATGAAGCATTGGCATAAAACTGTCCATCTTTTAGGATACCATTCCCTCCAACGACGAACTCTAATTTTCACCCTGCTGCAAGGCCTACCCTTTGTAAAGTAAAAGTTTTATGTAGAACAAATTATTTACATACGCACCCACGTCCACTTCAAAGAAGTGGTGAAGTGACCACATAGGCGCGGCCGTGCCTGGGACATTGTTTTGGTAGGCTATGCTATCATCTCAGCTTAGTCGGCCTTGTACACAGGAAACACAAAGTCAATACGTGGGGAGCCAATTAATCCTATGTCTATTTTCTACATAGTAGGTATAAAATCAAGTCGCTTTCCGCGTCTGGTACGCCTAGATTAAACAACGCAACGGATTTGATGCCGATAGTAAGATATTTTTTCACGAAAGGTTTACGTATAGTTAAATAACTCACTTTTTTTCTAAAAAGGGTCTCTACACAAGACAGCACGTACGCACTCTATTCACTTACCTACGTCACGGGCGACTTTGCAACGAAAGTGTAAGGGCCTACGTGTTGTCGTGTGTACGTACTTAAAACCCTGCGGTAATCAGGGGCTCTACCGTGCTCGCGAACGTGTTGCAAGCTCATGTTCCGTGTTGCATGCAGCGCACTCGGCGGACGGTTACATGTCGTCGCCGGAGCGCGGCGGTCCGCGGGCGCCCTATGAGGAGCCCTACTACGTGCAGTTCCTCGACCCAGCCGCCGGCAGGCCCACCATCACCCCCATCATCGACGAAGAGGCACCGTGAGTACAGACAGACAGTACTAAGCCCCGCAAAGCCTACCATACGTGAGCTGCGGTCTATTCCCTAATTAAACAATCCACTCGCACGAAACTGGTTTATTTACGATTCTATTAACAATCTTTTTAGACATTTATTCTGTTCAGTTCTGACTCATAATGTATGGTACCGTAAAACGGGGTGAATAGAAACTGGAGTGTGAATAGAAACAAGGGAAAGTAAAATTACTGGTGACCTACTAAACAGTGGACAACAGTACTAAACAGAGACTGGTTTCGTTGTGTTTCTATTCATACTCTGTTGTCTATTCATCCCGTTTTACCCGTAAAACGGGGTGAATATAAACTGGAGTGTGAATAGAAACAAGGGAAAGTAAAATTACTGGTGACCTACTTAATAGTGGACAACAGTACTAAACAGAGACTGGTTTCGTTGTGTTTCTATTCATACTCTGTTTTCTATTCACCCCGTTTTACGTTACCTAAGCTTATCAGGCTTATCTACGGTTGCTCTTAACTAAAATTCAATAATTACATTACTTAACAAATTCCTGGAGCCACATACATCTATGTCTGTGCCTGGAGCCTTTAGGCAGGACCTTTCTTTATTATATCACCATAATTATAAGCATGTCTACGAAACAAGTGGATCGGTTAGACAACGATTTTAACTTACAGACATCAAGCACATTTCAAAAGCACCTATGTAATTAGCTGTTTGTTGATGCAACTGCTTGCAGTTTGGAAAGTTGACAATTTGCATTTTCGATTTCGGTCAGATTAAATGGCGATGTTAATACGATTTTTAAATGCGCATTGTGTATCAAAAGTGCTAAGACGCTAGGCATAGTGAATTAGCCCGCGCGCAAAGAAAAATGCACAAAATCGATTCCTGTATCAAATACACAAAAAAAATCGAAAATCCCTACTTCTAGGTCTCACCTAATTCTAGGGTTTGATATGTGAACATTTTCGATTTGTTTAGTTAGTGTATTTGATTTTGTGCATTTTTCTTTGCGCGCGGGCTATTTACTATGCACGGCGTCTTAAGAGATGAATACTCTGCCATTACGATGTTTATTATGGATTATCTAAAGACAACCTGCCGCTTGTAGATGCCTTGAGCTATCCCTTTCGCCAACTTCGAACATTTAACCGTTGAGTTTTGCGATGGGAGTGAATAAATATTTACGATTGCCGTAATAAAGACGAAAATCGATCCACAGGGACGGAGTGTCGATCGAGGATGCGTATTCGGTGTTCGGTGGGGCTCCGGGCCTAGGGCAGGCCCCCCGCCCCATGGCCCGCCCGCCCTACGACTCCAGGTAACCCCGGGATACCTCCGATAACTATCTTAATTATCTCAACATTCCAATAGAATCCCTAATAATTAATCATATTAAGGCCCAAAGATAGCAGCGTGGCGGGAAAGCTCATTTTTTCACAGTTTTTTATTTTAATTTGAAGCTAAACTGAGCTATTTTTGTTTTACGGACTATTCTTTTCATAATTGTAAACAGTGTGGTCGACGAACCAGTGGTACTGCCCAAAAAAAGTTTTATGAACAATCTTCTAAATTAAAGTTGTTCTGTTGTTTACAATAATGAAAATAATATTATTTTACTGCCGTGAAACCAAAATCGCTGAACAAAAATAGCTCAGTTTAGCTACAAAATTGTAAAACCTGTGAAAATTGTGCACTTCCCTCCACGTTACTTTCGTTGAACCTCAATATGAATCAATCAAAATATCATGCTACCATTTATTAGATCGATAATGTAGAGTCCATTTCACGAAAGAGTTACCTTAACATTTGTATTACTGTGTTATAGGACTATTTCTAATCAACTCGAGGGAATCTTTAATACGTTTACCTAGAAAAATCGGTCGCGCATGGAAGTTAATTTGGTTTAATTATTTTTTTAAATGCTCTGCGATATTGTGGCCACAATATGAATTTTTAACTGCGCGATGTTCTTTTCGTCCCGTTTCGTTCAGCTAGCGTAAATTACAACACACTATTTCAAACGAAGACTGCATGCATGTTTTAAAGCTTTGAGAGTCTACCTCTTTAGTTAAAATGAATAAAGGGCTAATTGATCATATGAGACAATACAAGGGTGATCTTAGTTTGCGGGGCGTGTTTGTAAAAGGTTCGTATTCCAGGCCGCCCCCCGTAGCGGACGAGATGCAGCGCCTGCGAGTGGAGAAGATGGAACGGCAGCTGGCCAACCTCACGGGCCTGGTGCAGAAGGCTCTGCAGGTTCCGGGCGCGCCCGCCGCCGCTCCGCGCCAGGACTTTCCCGCCTACCAGACCCGCCCCGTTACACAGGGTAAGCGACAATTTAACTAAACTCTACACAAGCTTGTGTTATCATTAAAGGCTGATATTTCACGTTACCATAAGATATTAGGGTATTTTTCAAAATTTATTGCAAAGAGATTGGGGTTCGAATTAATGTAGCATGCGTTTTCCTACATCCAGATGCCGCACGATATGCCAGCGTCGAGAGACCTCCCAAATTAGGCAAAGATAAATTTCGTAAGTGTGAATATACGCGGACGATAACCAGACAGATGCATTGCGAACATTGAAATTTATTTAACACAGACGCACCGAATTTCAGCACATTCCATTGACATATTCTTGGAAAACAAACAGTCAAAATAGTGAAATATGGCTTGTTTTATTAAATCCATCATGTTAGCATTGTGCGTGTCCTCCTCGTTTCTGTTTGTGACATCGGTGCAAAAAAGTCGTATTATGAACCATATTTGTCGAAACCTTTCTTTTCGCAATAACAACAATTTGCAATATTGTAAAGCGCATTACTTTCTTCAACGAAACTATTGATACTTTTAAACAAGACCAGTTTCCGCTGAGGATTATCATGAATGGTGTTTACTGATTTCCCACAAAAGTATAGTTTCTCCGCATAAAATCATGAAATGGCCCTTTATAAGTTACTAACCTACGCGCTACGTCCCTAACATTAAGAAAAGCCACAAATTACGGTTGAGTTAAATTACGGGTTGTAAACACATTCTGTCATAATGAAGTGAGTGCGAACACAACCTTGCCTTCCGCACATTTCGCCTCGCATAGGGAAAGTCTCGCTTTCACCCACTCTATTGGGTACATACTAAGAGAACATTAGAGCTGAAAGTTCCCATTTATGGTTCCCGATTATCGCCTTATGGTTCCGAGACTTATGTTTAAATTCGCGTTGCGTTGCCAGAGAGTCCGAAGACTGTCGCTCCTCGAAGATCCATCGGAAAATGAAAAGAGATCAAGAGTATAATGGCATTAGCATTACAAACTAAAAAAAACTAAATACAAACCGAAATTTTCGAGTCTTAGGCCCTTTGCCCATTGCATTTTGCAACCATTTCCGAGACGGAATTTGAATTCGCTACGCGCATCATTTTATTTTTTGTTACGGTTCGCTTTAAAATTTTCTGAAAGACGGTCAATTAAAAAATAGTTCAGATCAATCAGATCGGCTAATCAT
Source organism: Zelleria hepariella (assembly GCA_949319315.1). Classification (NCBI taxonomy): domain Eukaryota; kingdom Metazoa; phylum Arthropoda; class Insecta; order Lepidoptera; family Yponomeutidae; genus Zelleria; species Zelleria hepariella. The sequence goes on from OX439379.1 coordinate 20,678,264, forward strand.
CATCTTCTAGTTAAAAATAGTTTTATTTGATCAGTTGATCAGTCTCGGAAACTTGCCTAATGATGAACAAAGGGCCTGAGTGTTTTAAATTTCAGTTTAGATAGTGGTCTTCGCAATGCATCTTACAGCCTCCTCCATTATATCACGCTGTCGCCGCTTGCTTGCTCTCGTGTGCCGCTCCTTAATAATGTCAGCTTGTCTACAAATAATTATATTAGCTTCTTTTTCATCAGATTACAACATCACATTCACCAATTTATCCACTTGTATTCACCTCATTCACCCTAATGCGATCGTTTAGTACATTTTCATTGGATTGAATTTTGCATTCAATTCCCAACAATACCCATGCCATGTAAATATAGCCAATTTTTTAAATTTTACAATCCTTTTATTTCAAGTTCTAAGGATCTTACTTTTTTATCGACTATACGAAACTTATTCAATCCTACCCCGTTGCCATTTCAAACAAATCGGTATTCCATGGAACGTTCTACTCCTTTGCCTTTCATCAATTTATTAACTTTCAACCTAAAATTATCAGAATCTATTGATTGAAATAACTTTCATGTTCAATAGTAAATTATATAAAACATGAAAGTTATTTCATTGAATTAAAGTAAAAGTAATTTATTAATTCTACTTTGTACCTAGTTATCTCACAGAAAATGCACATTTGATACGAAAGTTGACATACAGTACCTACGAATACTAACTAGCCAGTTACTAGCACTCGAATAAAAGCACTTCGGTAAACCTTAGCAAGTACCTACTTATGTCGTATTGGCAAAAAAAAAAACCTAATTGTATAAAACTTTTACTTATCAGTACATCTTGAAATATTTTAGATTAATCCACTATCTAAACAAACTTTGCTAAATTGTACTATTCCGATATTTTTTGAGCAAGTAGATTGCAAATTTTTATTTGACTTGCTGCAACATAATATAATAACGATGCTACCAAAAGTTTTGTATATTCTACGACATCTGAATCTATTCCCCAAGTGACTCAAAATGTAAATTTGTCCTTTCAGAAAAATCAGTATCATTTGAGAAATCGGTGTCGTTTAGCGATGACCCTCCAGATATGAACTCTCCCAAACAGCATTCACCCCAGCACTCAGGTATGCATATAACTTGTTATAATAACGATATGTTAACTCTTATAATATGAGAACTAACTCCGGAGAGGGATGTACTTAGGGTTGCCAGCGAACCCGATTTTTATTTGTCTATGGTCTTCTTAGAAATCAAACTCCAATAGAAACGATAACATTGCTTGCGCTCTGAGCTGAGTCTCTGACGGTTGCTTCCAAGATGACGGACCGTAGCTCTTTTTTTTGGGAATGAGTGAATGATTGAACCATTTTCTTCATCAATCCCCCACACCACTCATCACATTCACTTCGTCATAATGGCCGTTCAATTCACATTTTAAAATACGCGATTGCTAACACTGGATTTTGGAAATGAGTATATATTTTTGAGGACTAGACTTCGATTTCCGGCTTAAAAAAAAAAAACACTATTTTTTAATGTGGCGACCTTATCATGTGGTGGGTGTGCCGTATAAAACACCGTCAACAGATTTTTCATAATTGTTACGATGGACAGTTTTTGGTTTATGACGATTTTTTTATTTCCTAACTGGCAACCCTAAATGTACCAGTAGCTATGTACCTTAGTGAAATAGGCGTAGGCCTAGAGATGACTTCTGTATTTAGGATTGCGGCTGTGAAATTAGAATGCCTGGTGGTGGTTCTGGAGCTTTATTTGATAATGTGCTCGTGTCTTTCCCCAAAAGGTTCCGGTGTCTTTCAAGTATCGGTCCCTGGCACGATGCCCATGATACTGCGATGACCCAGAGCATGAATACTTACAACAGCCCCCTTATTTAGTCGAATATGAGTTCAAAAAAATTTGAATTATTGACTTGTGTTACGTTATTTGAAATAATTTTGTCAACTCTGTCTTCATGATTATAATACATATTTTAGTTTCAATTATTGGTAACAGATCCCATTTACAATGAGTTGGCATCATTATCTTCATTTATTGTTATTTAGATTTACATAATCGCAACCATCGTAATTTGTAGGTGTGGCTTAGAATTAAATGACTTTTTTTGTTTTAATTTTAAATTTACTTGTGCCAAATAAAACAGAAGTCACTTAGTTCTGAGTTGTGTAAAGAATCTCCTCGCTATAATCTATCTCTCTTATAGCATCGTGACTCTCTGTAGTTATGATCATAACCACGTTCATAATTCTTGTATTTTGATTTCTTCCCGCTTACTTCTTTGCCATAACAAGCCGATTCAAAGCCTACAAAACCGGCAATCAAATCATCAACATTGCCGAGGACCTCCTCTCAAGGTAATATTTTTAATATTATAGAAATAAAATATAAAATTATGCAAGTTGCTTAAAATGGGAACCCTCTAATCTAAGCATAATGTAAATAATTTGGTGATATGTGTCCACAAGCTTGTAATAACTAATTATTGTAAATATATAACCCCTAGTCATCGTACCTACACCATTATATGGGCCATTTTAACTTGCTAACTACCAACATAATACTCGAGCGTAGCTTTCTTAAATCATACATTTGCAAAAACCATTTTAAATGTTTGAGACAGTCATACATACATAAGCTTAGCTGCAGCTCCATTCTCCATCAACTAGTATTACATATTACAATGCCATCTCATTGTCACATTTTAATAACTTGATTTTCAATTTAATAACGCATTTAGTCAGTCAGTTTTAAAGTTCTGTATTTGTATTGAGGAAGGTGATTATTGCAGAACGGGACCGGTTAAAGCCGGCGCCTCCGCCCAAGCCGGCCGGGCTGGCCAGCCAGCAGATGGCGCTGGTGCCCCCGCGGACCTACTCTATCGACGTCAACCCGGAGTTCTTCTCGCAAATGCGCCTTCTGCAGGAACAAACTCACGATCTCAGGATTGAGGTAATACTGCTTCCTTTGCACACCATTTGATTCTAGCGAACGAATGTTGATAACCACTTCCTTTCTTGCGAATTCATTGACTTGCTTTGCGATCGACTTTACTTTGCTGAGCAATTTTTAATCATTGTTTTCAGTGGAACTGTATCTAATTTTAGAAATGGTCATGTAGTGCTCATGTAATTTTATTCACAGACTCGAAACATGCGTCGTTCCACATTGTCTCACGCTACCCAAATGAGGCAGCTCATGGCCGACACAATCGTCAAAATCGGAGAACTTGCTGCTAGCTTCTGCGAGCAAAATGATGACTCTGTGCGTATTTTTTATCTTATTATGTTAGATTTACAAACTCAAGTGGAAGGGGCTAATTGCTGCTAACTAGCGTCCCCAGTGAAAGAAATAGTAGATTGTTACCCGAGGGACTAAAACACAATTTTTAAGGCGAGAGAGTTTCTTTGAATCCCGAGCGTAGCGAGGGATTCTAAAGTACAATCCTTAGCGCAGCAAGGGATTCAAAGTACTCGAGCTTTAAAAAGTGTTGTTCCCGAGGTGAACACTCAACTTTTTATCACCCTCTATTAAATAATTAGCGTCGGCTCGGCATCCGACACACTGTTCTATGGATTTAATATTATAACACTTTAATTCTCACTACTTGAGGAAGAAACACTTTAATTTTATGAAAATAATTAAAATCCAAATTTTACTAGGTACACAAATAAACGATACGAACGAAGATTGAATGCATTTCTGACGTTTTTATTTTTCTACAAACTTTTTTTTATTTGTCTTGCGCCGCGGTATATTTTTTCATACTGCCAGTTTCTTGTCCATACATTGTTCGTGATTGATCTCTTTCAATGTTGTCTGTAAACTCTTTAGTCATTTGAACTTTTACTTACAGATCCATATTCCAAATTCAAATCAATTTTTGTCCCTCCGGGATTAAAAAGCTATTTTAGTCTCTGTTTGCGGGGAACGAGCTAGGTCTTTTCGAATAGATGTGATAAAAAACATTAATAAGGGCTAACTAGCGCCACCAATGATAAAAAATCATGGCTTTTTTTATAACCCCCTTTTTGAAAAAGTTAAACAACAGAGTTTTCTATATTACTAATAGCAATTTTTAGAACCATCAGCCCAGAGCCGAGAACCAGGAATCTAGGCTACAATTTAACTTTTGGCAGAAACGGCCGTTTTTGGCATAAACGAAATTGTAGCCTAGGTTGTTGTTCCTAGATTGCAGGTTCTAAAAATTGCTATTAGTAATATAGAAAACTCCTGTTGTTTAATTTTTTCAAAAAGGGGGTTATAAAAAAAGCCATGATTTTTTTATCATTGGTGGCGCTAGTTCGCCCTTATTTAAAGCCTTAAAACTCGTTTCCGAAAATCGCAACCGTGCTAGGCAATAGGTATACCTATTTTAGGTATGCCTATTATTGAGAAGTGTTTCAATACTAACATATATTGTTTTGTGGTGCGAACCAATACTAAGATATTGCTAAGATATATTATTTTGTGTTTTGCGCCCATTAAATAGGGCACATCATCAAATAATACTTATGGTCATTTCGTATCCTTTCAGCAATTACATCGCGAAGAAGAAATCTACAGACAGGACATGCTGCTACTCGAGAACGATTTATACGAGTTGGAAGCGACAGTGGAGAGGCTGCGGGGGCAGGCCGCGAACAGGTAATTTACTTCCTAAAAAGTTCTCCAAGGGACAAGTACAATATAAATGTTTAAGCCAATCGAACGGTTTTGATTCCAGGGAGACCCGCGTCAATACGGCCGGTATTGAGCGCATTGCCATGGTTCTGTCTAAGAGTAGCAAGACTGTTGCCGACTGGAAACTGAAGTTCCCGATCTTGCAGGAGACGATGAAGATCAAGCTTAACTCCGAAATGGAAAAGGTACGCTTTCCAATGACAAAAAACGTAGGTACTTACTTACCACGAGTCACTTTCTTAGATCAACAATAGCTGGAAGGTATTTGAAGATTCAGCTACTTTACAAAGTAATGGTTTTGAGGTGTCTTTGCACTTGGCAATATTTAATTTCCGTCGCCCTAGTGACGTACCTAACTATCGCAGGAACTCAGAAGTCCCAATCATCGTGTCCGATCGCGGGCATTTGGTTGCCCATTCTCATCGCGCGCGGATTATAAAGACAGTGTCAATCGGCAGGTGGTCCGCAAGGAGAAGCTGCTGGAGGAAGAGCCCGAGCGGCTCGAGCTCGCCTTGCGCCGCTGCAAGAAGCTCACCGGCACTCTGGTCACCCTCAAGAGGTACAGTACCAGCACCGCTTGCCTCCACCGCGCGGCACCGCGACTAACGCTTTTATCGCACTACCGAGTGATGACAAGAAATAAACAATATGGTGGTAGTAATTAGACAACAAAAAAAAAACATCATCATTTACATTTTTCCAAAGATTCGAGACTTTTTAAATCCGTTAAAAGCGCTGTTTAATTGTTATTATGAATAGTGCTCGAGCAAACCTAAATAAGCCATTTTGAGTCGACCGCCTAACGCACGTATTGCTCGCGCGGTACGAAGGGAGCGGGAGCGGGTATGGCGTATGGTTCCGCTCCGCGAGTGCACTGCCCCGTAATTGGCACCCGTGGTGGCACCCGTAATTCTCCCCTCCAGCAAACCTCTTATACCCGCGCAGACGATACGCGAATTAAGGGTAGAGGATAGCAACGTGGCGGGAAATTCAAAATTTTCACAGGTTTTTTGGGCAGTACCACTGTTTCGTAGACCTGAACACGTAATAATCGGCTGAATAATTGTTTTTCTGTTGTTTACAACAATGAAAATAATACTGTTTTATTGCCGCGAACGAAAAATAGCTGAACAAAAATAGCTCAGTTTGGCTACAACATGTAAAAAACTGTGAAAATGTTGAATTTCCCGCCACGTTGCTAACGTCTACCTTTAAGCGGTTGGCCTATAACTAAGTGGCTCTACTATTTCTCGCTTGTCACGTATTGCGATTTTGGCGATTTTTGACCCTCCCTCGAGATGTCGTGAGATTCAGCTCGACACCCTCCCCCCCTCTAATCTGACGTGAGTTTTTTTTTATGCGCGCTCTTAGTTGGCACATGGCGGCTAAACTATCGAGGTACTGTGCTACTGTGGGATTTAGGATTTAACCATATTTTAGTGGAGATTTTTTTTTACTTTATTTAACCCAATTTTCTATATCTGCCGATATTTCCCTCTCCCCGTAAGAGCCTGTAGTGACGTAGTTTTGGGAGCAGGTTGGCCTGCGTCCAGGAACAGCGGCTGCCCGTCGCCGACGGCCGCGTCTCGCCCAGCTCCTCCCAGAGCTCCACCTTCTGCTCCACCGCCGGTCCCTCCTCCGAGGAGTTCGCCTCCGACAGCACGTGCCACACCCCAGTGGCACACTCCAAGGTAAGCATTACTTCTTCACGTCATAATGTTATCGATTAATAGCAATCTAGATACAAATCTAGGGGGACTAGAGCCGCTAATAAAAAAAAACTTTTTGCACGCGTTTTTGGTTCTTAACCAGGGTCTGGTCGTCGGGTTCTTAACCCTAGGCTTAACTGTTTTCAGGACCTAAGGTCTAGATCCCAAATCCAATTAATAAATCGTGCACAAGTTTTTTTCTTGTACAGGATAATATATTCGTAGGTTTAAGTATTTAGTCTAGGGTATGTTTTTTTTCATTGGCGGCGCTAGTGCGCCTATATCACCCTCCTTGTCAGAGGCCTTTTCGGCGGCTTAATAACTCTGACACCAGGGGTGGCCACTACCACATTTGATTACCTACATACTGTTTGATGACGGAGACTTGTTTACACGGCTGCTATTTACGCGCTTCGGAGAACGCGCCCACGTTTGCCAAGCGTGTAACAAGACCGAAACAAGGTAAAGCAAACGTGAAGTTAGGCCTAGCAAAAAGGCCTATTTACATGTTTGTTTTTATGTCGTTTTCCAAACTTTGAAAAGCACCATAAACTGTGAATCTCGTTTTTTTAATACACTACCAGAAACAATTATTTCCAGTCATGGGTGTCCGAAGATGCAGTTAAGAGGAATGGCTACCGCGCTCAAGCCAATACAAACTGAGAAAACTTTTTCCTACCCCTCAATATCGTGAGTGACCGCGGTAGCCAGCCCTCTTAAGTTGACAGTTTAACCAGTAAGCATTTTCTCCCGCAACGATTTAGCTATAAGGGTGTTTAGGTATATGCGAAAGATTTCATAATATTTTAAGAATTTCAGATTTATTGTAAGTTAAGTAAACATTCGCTTAACAATTGCAGGTTTGCCAAGAGTTTAAAATTTGCATTTTTTTCCAACACTCGTTTGGATTTATTTGCATCCCTAGTAGCCCTTTCAATAGATGTAGGATCACATTTGTTTGCATCTAATACACGTAGGATGGCATGGCCATCAAACTTGTATGCATCCTTCACAGCTTTTCCTTTACACGCCTGTATATTATTAAGTAGCATGAGCCCTTACCTGTCTTTTATTTTATTCCACAGACCGCATGAACTTATCACTATGTAAGTAGATTTCACTGACTAGACCCACATAGAAACAATCATTTATTTTACTGTCGCGTTTTTGTTGTGTCGTTGTGTTAAATGAAAATAAAAATTGCCTACTTTAGGTACCTAATTAGGTGTCAATTTGTATAATTGGCCCCGAGGCTTAATTGCTTCCATGTCATAAAGCTTATTTTACCTATCAACGAAACTTTTGTTAAACCTGATACTGTGGATGGTTTTGAATTATTGGACTGGCATGTGACCCTCTTGTGTGTTCTGAATTTACACTTTAGGTATTCATGAAATTGGACTTTACGTACATAATTTTAAATCGTAAGTGTACTTACGCAACACCATAGTGTTTCGTCATTACACTCAATAAAATTTCAATTGGCATACTTACCAAAAACTAACTAAATTGTCCCATAACATTTGTTTAATGTATTTACATCACACTCAATCTGTCAACCTGCGTGTTACTGTGAAGTTGTACCATTCACTGTTCGCTTGATGTCTGTGTTCAGTCAATATAAATATTTACTTAAACTCCGGTCCTTAATGACAAAAATGTCAAAATGCCATGATGTCATTGTGACTAATTTTCAATTTGCCTTTTGTGCCATATATTTTTTTATTATGGCACAATAGGCAAATTGAAAATTTGTCACAATAATGAAAATTATAAAAAAATACTTCATTTCAGTTTATCCAAGTCCCATAATGCCTGAAATCCGAAAAAGCCCTATCAACGGGGATTTTTGGTGGAGTAGAAAATGTTTTTTTACATAACGCTTCAACCGTTGATTTTACGACAAACATGTGTATGAGAAGTATAAATATAACATTTTTTTAATCCTTTTTTGTATGTATATTTATTCTGTACGTCGTAAATATAAAAATATTAAAAAAATATCATTTTGACCTCGCTAATATCACGCTGAGAACTGCGATGTTGCCATTTTCCAGTTATAATTATGTTTATATTCTAACGCAGGGGTCGCCATCCGGACCGCTGCCGACCCATTTTGTGCGGACCGCGGGAACACAGCATTTTTTTGTAATATAATGTTTTCTATCGCTTGTAACTTTTTATGTACCTCAATGTATTTTATATCTTTATACTTCTAATAGACGTATTTTTCGTAAAGTCAACCGAGTTAACGGTTAAACCATTAAGGCCGTCTTGCACCACTTCTGAAATGCCACTTAAGTCGCCATTTAAATCGACTTTTGTATGAAGATTTTAGTTAAATGCTGTTTAAACTACATTTACCACGTTCAGTGCGGCATCGGGTCGAAAGAACCCTATGCATTTCTGTCCTACGGGACGGGCGAAGAAATGCTTGTCTTTCTCACGGGACGGGAGCCATATCTATGGCAATATCTTGAGTTGGAAAGAGATACATAGATTTTTGTGATTGTCTCGTCAAATTAGATTAATATCGACAAAAAAAACATATCGGGTGTTTTCGACCCGATACGGCCAGGAAGGAAATTTTTTTCACTGGGTATCGGCTATCGGGTCGAAAGGACCCGACACCCGATGCAGGTTCCACCGAAAACGAGAATGAAAGCAAAAGAAGAGAAAAATTATTTCGGAAAGTTTTTCAACGTCGAATTGTCGTAAGTACCTACTTCTATTTTTACGAGTCCTACATCAGGCCAATCAATCCGAATTCTACAAAATGTCACTCTTGCATACAAATACCTCACCAAGAAATAAACGTGTTGACATTCTGGAAGATAGAATCCTTCCTTCTAGCGATATTGCAAATTATTTTTCTGCTCCAAAAAGAAGGAGACTCTTGGTAACAGCCAATACTCCCAGTAAGCAATATTTTATAGTTACCTTTATGCATCTAAGTAATTTTCTACCAAAAAAAATAAACCTATATTTACGAAGCTGTCGATGTTTTATTGACATCACTAGATTTTTGTCGATAAATGTTTCGTTGAGTGCTGCTATCGGGTCGTAACGACCCTACAAATTTGAACAATTATTTTGATACCTTGTAGCTATCGGAATTAGGGACGAACTTAGGTTTACACAAAGCATTTATTCAAAAATACGTCTAAATTATAAAATGTGCATAAAACATAAACAATGATTAGATATTTATTACACTTCAAAGTGAAAAGGGCGAACAGGTCCTTTCGACCCGATAACGTCCTGCAGCAAAGTCTAGCAACAGGTCTAAGCGACCCGATATAGCACCAACTGAAAGTAAGCAAAATTGGCCGCCGCACTGAACGTGTTAAGAAAGTGGTGCAAGACGGCCTAAGTATGTAAAAAAATACTGACCCATTTAATCCAAGATGGCGGCTAACGCTGTCACTTCTCGAGACCGAAAACTTCTTTTTTTCTTGGGTGCCCATACCTAAGCCTGAAAAACCAACTTTTTTTTTAATTTTTTTTTTTTATTCACGCTTGTTTTATAATAACAGTGACGTGCGGACACCCGGGCCTTCTCAAAGCGCGCGCGTGATGTGTCGCCCGATATGAATTATTATAATAAAACAAAAACACCTTTCCAAAATATTTTAACTGAAAACTGAAATTTCGACTGGTTATGGTCACCTATTATTGTTCCAAAGATAAAGATCCATAAACATGTTGTCATTTTGAGAAAATTTGGTCAAAGTTCGATCGGCTGTATCACCGTTAATATTGGATTGTAAAACCTGATTAATGTATGTGTTACCGGCCAAACCCGATTTAAGGATAAACTAGTTTCGCCTAGGCCAAACTAGTTTATCCGAACGTCGTATGGATAAACCGGTATAGCCTAGGCCAAACTAGTTTATCCGAACGTCGTATGGATAAACCAGTTTAGCCTAGGCCAATCTAGTCTGGCCTAGCAAGAATATGTAAGCTTCAGGATAAACTAGTATGGCCTAGTCCGAGCTGATATTGACGAATGATTAGGTATGAATGTTACAATATCTCGTAAACTAAGAGGTTTAGCGCAAAAATAACGAAATTTTCGAACCCCTTAATATCCCCAGAACCAAGCCTCTTACTTCTATACGTGTTCTAAAAACCGACATACAGGGTGTTAAACATACAGGGTATTCCTGAAAGTGTGAAAGACAGTCGAAAAAGATTTAAAACAAAGGTTAGGTCAGTAGGTTTGGTTGGCGACACACTGACATACCTCTTTTTGTTTACGAATGGTCCTTTAAACCGGACATACCGTAGACCTTTGAATGTAGACTTTTTCAAATTCGGCCTCTAAGTGTGTCCCCTACTGTTCAGATAATTACGTTGGGTTTGTTAATTTTAAGAAAAAGTACTAGGCTAGCATAAATAAGTAGAATCTGTATTACTCCTACTCAAATAGACTAGACTAGACTAGTTTGGCTAAACTGGTTTCTCCATACGAGCATAGGGCTAGACTAGTTTAGCCTAGGCCGAACTAGTCTAGCCCTATTTAAGTAGGGGTAATACAGATTCTACTTATTTATGCTAGCCTAGTACTTTTTCTTAAAATTAACAAACCCGCCGTAATTATCTGAACGCATTTAGAGGCCGAATTTGAAAAAGTCTACAGTCAAAAAGTCTACGGTATGTCCGGTTTAAAGGACCATTCGTAAACAAAAAGAGGTATGTCAGTGTGTCGCCAACCAAACCTACTGACCTAACCTTTGTTTTAAAATTTTTTCGACTGTCTGTCACACTTTCAGGAATACCCTGTATGTTTAACACCCTGTATGTCGGTTTTTAGAACACGTATAGAAGTAAAAGGCTTGGTTCTGAGGATATTAAGGGGTTCGAAAATTTCGTTATTTTTGCGCTAAACCTCTTACTTTACGAGATATGGTAACATTCGTACCTAATCATTCGCCAATATCAGTTCGGGCTAGGCCGTACTAGTTTATCCTGAAGCTTATATATTCTTGCTAGGCCAGACTAGATTGGCCTAGGCTAAACTGGTTTATCCATACGACGTTCGGATAAATTAGTTTGGCCTAGGCTATACCGGTTTATCCATACGACGTTCGGATAAATTGGTTTGGCCTAGGCGAAACTAGTTTATCCTTAAATCGGGTTTGGCCGGTAACATATGCACTCCAACTTTATCATATAATGTGGTACACAAATATGCCTAGTAAGAGATCTAAGCGACTAACTATAACTTAGCAGTAAAATTTATTGCCCAAAAAATTTAATCCCCAAGTTAGCACAGGGGCCTCGAGGTCGAAAACTTAGTATCTCTTCCTAGTGTAGAGTCCCCAAACAACCTATAAAATTTCGCTTAACTTTGGATTTAATTCCAGCTCTCCATAAATCCTTTCGATATCTCTACTGGATCAATAAGGCAAATTTAAATTTAGTAACAATTAAATCAAGGCATTTTTGACATTCGTTTGTTACGGACCGGAGGGAATAAGATGTAGCCCATAGGTAGGTACAATACACAATTAAGTATACATACTTGTTCCACTAGCTGGATTGGCCTTCTGTAGTAGGTCATATACTAAAGAAGTGAGTGACAGTGAGGACCGACATGCATACTTATGTGACGTACTTTAAGAATTATTATTCGTTATTTACATGCAGACCGAGTGTGATGTAAGACGTCTCCTTGGAGTCAGAATACGAGTGAAATATTTCAGAATTTCTCCTGCACATCCCGCAACCAATGCACTATCCGTCAACATGCATTATTAACCCTTGCTTTCGGAAAACAATGCCAATTTTAATTAAGTAGATGCAATCGCCGACGTTATCGTTTCAACCATAAGTAAGGTACCAAGACCTAAATCATTTAAAACGTATCGGGGCTAGGCCCCAAAGCGCCTTAAACATTCATATTCCTGGTTTGATTAACTGTCACTTGAGTGTAACGTTTCACCTAAGTAGATCTTAGCTACATATAACCCTATAAACCTATGTAGTACTTATCCACGTTTATTAGACTAATTGAGACAAAAAAATAAATATTGTGTGTTTCTTTTATTATGCGTGATACCCCTCTAACAAAGCGCCTCGATAAGTCACATCATTTATTGAATACATATCCACGGTGTTATTAAAGTTTTACCTATAAGGTAGAAATGTACTTTTATGCACTCAATGCTGGATAATTTGTGAATTTGCGTCGTAGCGTGTAGCTTTGCTCTTGTGAGTCACGTTCGCAAGGGTCCATAAACGTCTCTCCTGCCTGCAGCCATTCATTCAACCACATTTAAATCAAAACATTAGTTCGATAAACAGTAACTATGAAAGAAATCAGCTGTCCCTGATCAATCAGCCATGTTATTTAGTTGGGCGAAACGCGATTACTCTACTCTAACCTTGAACGTGACCCCGTGAGAGCTTTTGTAACGTTTTGAAACTCTAGTAACGCATTAGGATAAGAGCCTTACAATAATGTTATGCTGAGCAACTTAATAGAGCTAATTGAGTCGCGGCCGTGTGGTTGGTTGGTGCAATGACGTGACTTGTATATGTATACGCTGGCAGAGGGTCGAGCGGGAGTTAGGTGCTAATTAGGTGTGGGACAGGTCAACAGACTTTCATTTCAGCTTGCAGATTGTCGTTTATTTTGTGTCATTTTAACAAATTAATATCATGGCCTTTTTCCGCGATGTTCCCCATCAGTTTGCCTGGAGACAGAGCACGTACTTCAAAGAGGCGATAATTATAAACGAGTAATCAATATCTTCATAATATCCATTTTTAATTAAAATTCACAAAAAATCTTTTCATATTTATTTCTTCTTATCTTATTTCCAAGTCAATATTATAATATATTTTTTATACATTTATTTTCATGTTAATTCATATTTAACTCGTTTTATATTCTTACAACACAAACTGCTACGCATGTTAAAGCACTTTGATTGCCCACTTACATTGCTTGACTATATTATCTATTTTGATATTGTGGTTTTCCAGTACAGAAAGTTTGCCAAAATAAGTAGGTACGCATGGTACTTTTATCAAAACCTTCAAAATGATTTATGATTTAACATATAATACTAAAATAAAATAGATGCTCTAATAGATATTGAAAATGGTAAGTTCAAATACCTCAACACACACCTCCGCATCTGTAGAGAAGCCAAACGATGTGAATTAAAAAAAAACAACATGATTTTAAAAGAATTATTTTGTTAGTAGGTACTTTGATACCTACCATTTTCGAAGATCGCCACAGAATCATATTTATTTAAATGCTTTCTTTTATAATATTTTTTCATTCATTTACATACTACTTACATCAGCTACAGCTAAAGATGTTCTTTCTATTAACTTCTCGTCAAAAAATTCCTCAATCCCTACTTTGTCGCCTTATCCCAAACCACCACACAGTGGTAATGACAGGAATTTATATCATGGAATACAATATTTTAATTTTGTCGTCCACATATTATGTTCTGTAAGTCATTAATTATTATGTTAATATCAACATTAACAAAGTAGACGTCTCAATCATACTTGCGCGAATATTTTTTTTATGTTATACCTAATAATAATAATTATATTCTTAATTATTTTGATCCTAAAAATGCGGAATCCCGTAAATGTTGGTTTCAATTTTGAAGTTACTGTAATTTTTGCTCCGTAGTGCCATAAACTCCAGAAAATCTAAGTAAGTACTGAATCTAAAGATGTGCTTACTTACGTTGTAAAAAATGTAAGTAAAGGTTTTTTCTTATTCTTACTTATTATTCTTGCTCTGTAGTCTACATCTACTAATTTGTATTTCCCTGTATCTCCTCATCCTTACTAAAATAATCTGGTATAAATATCTCTTCAAAAATATAACTATCTCTTCATCATCATCCTCATCATCATCAACCCACCTCTACATTTTATTGCAAACAAAACGTGTATCAGCCCCTGTGGCACGATGATTTTATCAAGCTTTAATTTCATTACAATTTATATAAATACGGTTCCATAATTAATTTATCGAAGAAATCACGTTTTTTTTTGCATCCACGAGTAAATTTATTGAATAATTAGGCAACTTTACAGGCTAGTCTTGTATAAAAATATAAAGTTGCCATTCACATTTTAGTATTCAAATAAAGTACATACCTACATGTAAAAATGTTTCATTGATTCAACATTATTTTAAAAAACTTCAAGTATTAGATTTTAGGGAGAGGTGTCTTGAGACCAAATAATAAATATTTTATAGTATGTATCTGCAGCCGATTCTGAATAAACAAATTTCTAGTTTGCGTTTATTCTATAATATCTTACCTCACAGGAGTCACAGGTCCATCAAAAGAACAAAAAAAGAAAACTTTAAATAGAACCACCAGATAGCGCTACTCTCACCACTAAACGGTGAATAGTATTTGATATTAGGTAGTAGTAATCTACTATCAACAGAATAAGCTCATAAAAGAAACCGCACGGCATATTCACCAATATGTATGTACCTATGTATGATATACAAAGAATCCGTTTTATGATTTATTATGACATTAAAACTTCACTCGTAACAGGCCTTGAACCCACAACCTCAGACAAACCGCGCCGGTCCAGTATATTACAGTACCTTTATCGGAACCTACTTTATAATATATTTTTTTCTTTAAATGTATGTATTTCCTAGCCCCGTAGTAAATGAACCCGCGAGTTCGTTTTCGCTCGATTTATCTCGCACTAGTGTCAAAACTCTCTTCTAAAGGCGTAATTTTTTGTGCGAGTTAAAAGCGTGACAAACAAACTCGCGCGTAGATGATGCCTTCTCTCAAGCTAACAACGGGTTATGTTCGTATCGGAAATTGTTTCTTCTCGTGGAGTTCTACTTACTACACCTAACCCTATGTCTAAATACTTTTTTTAGTGTTTTTTTTTGACAGAATATTATGAGTACGTACATTACTATTTAAAAATACTTTTTTATGTAAGTTCCTATCATATAAAATAAGTTACTCGTATTACTTTAAAATACAGAGTGTCCTAAAAATAGGTGTCAAGCGGAAGGTCTAAAGATAGAGCACCTTTAGTGGTAACTAAGTGACCTTGTAAAATAATCCTTCCAACCTAATTCAATAACTTACGATAAAAAAAAACATAGGTACATTGTCCTTTTTATGTTTTGCAGAACTGTGGATCCATACCAGTTATTATTCTGTACGACCCTTCATTTATTTTTCTTTTCGGTAACTACCTACTTACATACATAAAGATTATGCTTGAAACCTTAGGTAAGTAAGGGTTAAGAAGAAATATTTATTTTTTGCCAATACATACTTAGTATGCAGCGAATGTCAAAACGTAACTGGATATACACATACAATATCTTGATGATGCGTATATTGGATTACCGCTTGACACTACTTTTAGGCACCTATAAAAAGTGCACGGAGCATGTTATTATTCTTAAATTTCCTTTTAAATAATATTTTTACATTAAAACCCCCGGAAGCATTCCCATATAAAGTATATTAGGGGATGATGAATACTATCTATCAACCCAACCTTCGAAATTAAATCCGCAATTATTTCAATAGAAACTCAATAATATCTATAACTAAGCGATACTTTTCACACTCATTCTTGTAGCGAGCTACTCGCGAGCAGTGATCAAAAACATGCAAACTTGTATCATGCTAGCTAAAACTTGGGCGGGGCATCCTATTATAAATTGGGAAATGTCATATATTTATATGTAAAGATATAAATAATCCCTCGCACAAGAGGTCACAAGCCTGCGATGATCAATCGCGTTGCAAATCTTTACTGCGCCTTCATTTTTACTCATTTTTAAACACAAACATCAAACTCTTATTTTATAAATATGTATTTAGTTCTAGTATAATTAAGTACACTAACATTATTCTTTCGTCCTTCTGTTTTGCTATAAGAAGAGTATCAAAAACAATTAAAACGCGCGGTGCAAACGATTGTCGTAACCGCCACGCTGCAGCGCAACTCATTTTGAGTTGCGTGCATGTGTTGCTAATCTAAAACGTGCATAGTGCCCGCGCGCAAATGATGTACAAAATCTATTCCTGTATCAGATACAATGATCGATATCGGTTTATAGCGATTTCTTTACAAGACTTACCTAAGTAAATGCAATAATTGGAAGAAACGTAATAATAACCCTGCAGGACTCAATGGTTTTGGTTCCGCTCTCGAGTAGGACCTACTTACTTACATAATAATAAAATATAGAGAAGTATTGCGCATGATGTACAATAATTACTTTAGATGCTTTCGATAATAGTGTGTGCATTTTGTTGTTTTTTGTTTTTGTTGCAGCGTATTCTCGATAGCAGATGCAGCTCACAACCTAGCTCATCCGGATAAATAAAAGCCCTAAACAACCTCAACTTCCTTCCGGTGCTTGCGCAAATAACAGTCTACGAGTACTAACACTACAGACCGTATTCATTTTGCTCCTCTTCCTCAAATAAGCCAACCCAAGTAACCTCTCCTTCCTCTGTCCTACCTCAGGGCGATCACACGCTCGTTCTATAAGTTGTTTGCTAACATCAGCTTCCAGATCACAGGTAATATTTTCAGAATGGTTCTTGCTTCCATTTCGTATACTAACATCGCACTGTTAACACGATCTAAGTACTAGTAGATTATGATAACATCAATGCTTCGGTTCTGTAGCTCGAAATATAGCTTGCTAGTTTTCCTTCACTTTGTGGGTTGAATACCCACCTATTGTCACGCGTAATATTTAACCCAGTTCCCGCTCACACATTTTTATAAATTTTGACTTATGGCAAAATCGTTACAATTGTTAAGAGATAATTTGTTTCTACGAATCTTTAAATTATCACTTTTAAATTATATTCTATCACTAATTTACTACACCCTGTTTTATAATATTTGGTCAAGTATTTAGGTAAACCATGTATATTTGAAGAATCTGAGCGTTATTCGTCATCTACCTTCTTCCCACTTCGCTATAATAGTACAAACCACAGAAGCATCTACGTGTCGGCTCGGCCAGCACGCACTGTCTCGACACAGTGTGCCTGTGCGAGAGTACGCGTGCAGGTAGATACAACCCCTTCCACTTATCGTGGAGTAAGGCGAGCTCTGTCAGTCACCTACACAGTGGCATTTCAGTGGCTGCATTCCAATGTCATTTTGATCGTGCCTTTATCTCTGCCCACGCGGGCTGTCGATTTTATAAAAATAAAAAAAATACATTCTTCTTAATAGCGTCGTTGCTACTTTGCTAGTGCTTTACTTTGCTCCTGGAGGCGACCCCCAGAGCGATCAAGTTGGCACGTTTCTGTGAGCCCGACGTGTGAGGCTTTCGACACGAGAGAAGAAGTGCTTTACAATCTCTTTGATATTTTTGACCAAATTTTTGGTTGGAAAACTAGTTATTGAAAAGCCACATTACGCACACAACGTGTTACACAAGGTCTAAAACTATTTTTGCAGAATCGACGATCGGTAAAAAATATTTTTTAAAACTTAAAACATGTTTTTTACTTCAAATTCAATAAAAAAAAATTATAAGGTTAATAAATGATGAACGCATTGGGTAGTGTAGATAAGTGCAAACTATTACACTAGATGGCGCCCCATCGTCCGTAGGACGAGTTTCAATAAGGTTAGAAAATTCGCAAAGACAGTACTTGAGCTCAATTGGTAGAGCGCCTGCACGGAATGCAAGAAGGTTGCGGGTTCAAATCCTGTCCCGAGCGAAATTTTGTAACCTTATAAAAATCTTTATAAAGTTCCCTAGCACAGGTTAGTGCTTTAGAAAATACAAAAAGTGGTTCAATAATACTATTGTGAGCGTAGTAACATTTGCATTGCTTTAGGATGTTAAAACATTTTGAGAATTAATAAAAACAATATCTAAAAAATACTTTTCTGCCACCACAGCGCATAGGCACTTTTAAGAATTAAAAAATAAACGAAACGCCATGGAACAATAGAGTTATTTGTTGAATGCCGAGTTAGCGAAGGTTTCTAAAATTGAGCCACGCGAGCGTAGCGAGTGCTTCAAAAAAAGAAACCTGAGCATAGCGAGGTATTCAGAAGCACGAGATGCTAAAAATATTGCATTCGTGCGAAACACACAACTTTTCATCTCACAGAGCGAGGAAATGTTTCTATGCGAGAAAACAATAGACAAAGCCATCACAGCGCGGTCAGCATTGCAACCCTTGATGGACAAGCTGGAATGAAGGCCGAGAGTCCGAGACCGAAGGTCGAGGCCTTTATAGCGCGGACAGCAAGGGCTGCAATGATGACCAAACTTGAGGGCCAGAGAAGCTAAGCTCGAGGCAATCATAGCTTGGCCAGCTGCGCAGCACTCATTGCAGACCAAGGCTTGTATAGTGCTTTACTCAAACAATGCGAGTAATTTAAATAGAATACCTTTTGTCGTAGATTACTTTCTGTCGATTTTCCATTCCGCAAACTTTTCGTAGGTAAGCTTGTATTTTTTGTCTTTGACTTCGGTGGCAATACATTTTCAATACCTAACTAATTTCGCTTCGCCAAATACTTTTTGCGCCTCACTTTTTAAGTTCTATATATGAAACAAAACTCGATCTTAATGGATTTTCATACTAATTTTCTGGCTGCAAAACACGACATTAATGAAATTCCACATAACTTTTCTGGCGCCTAATCAAAGTAGCCCGCAAATCCGACTTTGCTCAAAGGTTGTCAAAGTAATGACCACATTACGAGCGTTTTTGAGTAAAATATATGTTGGGTTGTGATCCCCGTCACCGGGTGCTATTACTATGTAAAAAGAGGTAGGCTCTTTTGTGACACGTTGTATTTTTAATGTCTATGTGAATTCAAATTACATAATCTTACTCCACGATAATGGAAAAGCAATCGCCATTTATTAACTTTTTAATTTTTGTATGTGTGTCAAGCATTAATACATTGTTTAGATCCGTAAATCAATGTGAATACTGAGTGTTCATCAAACGTGAACTTATGGAATGACTGAATGTTCTTTCTATTCTGTGTTCAATTACGTTTAAAAGTGTGGTTCCAATCAGCAGCCCTTTGCACAGACTGCCGGCAGTCGTGAGTAGTTAGCGGCTCGTCGATATTGCAACCGCGCTTTTACACTGTTTGTTGGAGATTGGCGGACACATCTAGAAGTGCGTGGCATGGTGCGCAGGGGCCAGCAGCCGGCGGGCGCGGCGCGGTGCGCGGGGCAGCCGCCGGCGCCGAGCAGCGCTCCGAGAACGCGCTCGATGCACTACTAGATGAGCTGCAGACGTTCGCCAAGCCGGCGGAACGCACGCCCAACGGTATGGGGCGGGGCGACGGCTCGCTGCGGCGCCTGCACTCCTACCCGAGCGGCTCTGACACGGACGCGTCGCCGCCTGTGCGCGCGCGCGGCCACCACCCGCCCAAACCACCCGTGCCCGAGCGACATCCCGAGCTGCTGGCGCTGGCCGCGCGGCGAGCGCCGCCGCCGCCGCCGCCGCGCACCACCTCGCGCTCGCCACTCGCGAGCCCGCCCGAGCCCGCCGAGCCCCTCGAGCTTGCCGACCTCGACACGCCCGAGGACAAGGCCAAGGCGGCAGCGCGGCAGACGTTGCTAGAGCAGCGCCACCAAGAGCTACTCAAGAAGCAGAGGGCGCTGCAAGAGCAGTACGCCCGCCTACAGATGATCCAGCGCAGCGGGCCGGCGTTGCCGCCGTCTGCGCAGCCGGACCTAAAAAAAACCGGCAGCGAGTCGAATCTGCTAACAAAGATGTGCCTGAACCTGGCGCCCGCGGCGCTGTCGGGCAGCCTCACGCAGCTGGCGGAGCCCGAGCGCGCCGTCCCCGCCGTCCCCGCCGACCCCGCCGACTCCGCGCCTGCCGACAAACCCCCCGACTCCACCACCAACAAAGTTTACGAGACTGACATCCTGTGACCTAGTATAGTAGCCGTTTTCTAAGTACACAATTTTAAGTACATACTTACTTTTTACCCTCCCTTGGGACTGCCAAAGGAGGGTTATGTTTTTCACCGTCATGTATGTATGTCCGTTCCTTTGTTCCCACCTACAGCCTGGTCCGATTTGATCAAATGAGGTGTGTCGTTGGATTGGTCTTGCCGCTGCGAGTGTCATAGGATATATAACGTCACTTTTTGTTTTTTCTAAAGCACTAACCCGTGCTAGGGAATGTTTTAATCATTTATAAAAAAAACCTGTGCGTAGCGAGGTATTCAGATGCACGAGACGCAAATAATATTGCATCCGTGCGAAACACACAACTTTGACTCACAGAGCGAGGAAATTATTATTATTAAAACAGGTGAGTCAAATAAGTTCCTTGTAAAAGGATATGGTTGTATGTCGATATGTCTGGATAAATAAACTTCGAACTTAATACTAAAGAAATTATTAATAAAACGAATGGTTTTAATAGCAACGAAGCTGAATCTAAAAACTTTAGTGCGGCAGCCGTAACTATACAATTAAATTTTAATTTCTGAGTTTATTTATCCAGACACAAAAAATATGTATGTTTTTTTTCCGGGTGCATTCTGAACTTTTACCATACAAATATAAAATTTCTAGAGATAAAAAATAAATTCAATAATATCGCTTGAAAAAATATATTTAACAATCCAACCCATAATTATCAATTTGATAAAAAGAAGCGGAGTGTTTTTTTTTTATTTATTGGTTTTAAAAATAAATAAAGTGAACAAAATAGTAAAAAGACCGCTAGAAGAAACCGCGTTTCTGAATGTTCTATTCCGTGACTTTATTTTTTTTAAAGATTCTTGTGGGTATTTACATTCACAGTTTTGTATAGAAAATGGGCACGAACAAACACTTTTGAGGAGAAACGCGTCTAAACGAGGCTTGTTTTTCTAAAGGTTTTATGAACTTTTATGGCATCTCGTTAAACGGCCAGTGTTTTTTCTTTTTCTACACTTTTAGGGCGACGCGTTCATATTTCGAAGCGCACAAAAATGCAGAGAGTTTAAATTCGGCTTTTACACGATCGTAAGGTACCTACTAGTAACAGCAAACTTTCCGAGCCTTGGAGATGAAAAAAAATTGTGTAACTCTAATATGGGTATCAAATTATAAATGAGAATTGAGAAAATATAAAATAAAAACAGTAATAAAAAAGAGAAAATATATATTTTTTTAAAACCTGACTGCATCAATCACAGTGTAAGCAAGCGGGACCAACCCAAATTAGGCACAGGTCAAATATCAAATGGGGACCATTGCTAAGACTGTGATGCAGTCGGGTTTCTAACTATTTCTTTTTCCTAAAAGCCACCATCCCTTTGACCCACCACGGAAGTAAATTAGAAGGTAGTATCTAAAACGGGTAAAACAACGATAATTAATCGAAAGAAAATCACACTTTATCTAATGAGAAATTTTTATGGCGAAATCTCAAAAAACAATGCTTCTCCACACATTTATTGCACACAGGCTGGTACTGCAGAAATGTACCTTTATTTATGTTATGTTATTGATGGCCCAATTATCTTATGTTTGAAACAGCGTTTTTTTTCTTTGTTTTAATACAAATAATTATGAAAATTATTAAAACGATTCCCCTACAAATATATTTTTTCCAATTAATGTGTTGAAACTTTTCACAATTTTATTATGCACTAAAATTATAATATCTGTCTGCCTAAACGGTCATAGGAACAAAACATTTTAGCGCATAAAAACAAAACTACAGGACCAAAATAAAAAATATTTAAATTATTTTCTCAATATTGTCTAAAGATAAGATTAAGCCAATAACGACTTTCGAACAAAAAACTTTGGGTTCTGAATTGTAGAAGTGTACGGTTTCAACACATTTGGAAAAAAACTTTTCTATTCGGTGAACCTTGAAATCGTCCGACCAGCCCCTCTACCCTTGACGCATTTTTCCAATACGGCCGCAATATGACGCAATTTACCAAATTTAATATTTTACAGATTAAGACGCATTTTGTGTTTTTATTTAATAAAACAGCCTTACCTTTGAATAAACATTACAAAGTATTTAAAATCAATGCATTACTATGCGAATTCAAAGAGAAATTAATTTTAAAACTTTTTCAATTTGATCGCAATAGCGTCAAGGGTAACCCCCCTGCCCCTGTAATCTTTAAAATATCCAACGTGAATATTCCCGTACTTAAATGACGAAAAAAGATTGTTCATTTCATTATTTTCGAGTGTTTGACGCTCGGCGGCGGTTGAGTGGATTTTTTAGTAAATAGAGAAGCTGTTTTTTTTTTTAACTCAACATAAATATAAATTATTTTTCGCTTAGTTCCAACAAAGGATGAAATCCGACACGGTTTGATAAAGATTGCATACACAAACAAAATTAGTTTTAAATTACTAGGGTAAAGCTCACTTTTAATGATTGTATTTATTGATTGATTTTGCTAACATAGTATGGGAATATAAAGTTACAGTATGTTTCAATATTGGTTTAGTATATTGACATCGGCCACAAAAATGCGACCCACAGTATCGTAAATTAGAGACATGTAGTCTAGCCTATTTTATTTCTGTACGGAGGGTGTACATAATAATAATATTTGAGTAATGGGTATGGTTTCCATACAAATGTGCCCAATATCCTTTGTTGTATACTTAGCTTAACCTTTTCATACCTTCAAATGCCAATTTTTTTTGTTTGTTTAATTTAAATTCCTTAAATTTAGAGATACTACCGCGTGCACTTACGCGCCTATTATAATTAATTATGTTGTTTTATCTGCTACAACGAAAGCTATACTGTAAATACTAGAAGTCATCGACTAATATAATTTTAATATTGTAAAACTATTTTATATTTATGACGCACCTACCTACATGGCATTACTTAAAATTCTTCGCGGTAGAGAATGGTAATTTAAAGGTATATTTACTGAGTATGAATTAATAACTGTGATAAAGGTTATTTTATTACCTAATTCATTTTTATGGGTAGTGTTTAATGAAGGGGTACCTACCTAAGTCTTTTTAATTTATTACAAATAACAAAGTTAAATTCAAACAAAGTAGTACAGCCAAAAATGTAAATAAATTCTTGAAAACATAATTTTGATGTCTCTATATTCTGTTATACTCTACATCACTACAAAATTGTATCACTTTTTTGTGTTTTCTAAAGCACTAACCCGTGCTAGGGAACTTTTTATAAATATTTAAGAGGGTAAAAAAATTCGTCCCGAACGAATTTTTTAACCTTAATATATTTATAAAAAATATATATCAATGGTAATGTTCGACATGACATGACATAAATCAGTACTCGCAATATACCGTCATTAATATTAGACTAGTTGAAGCCACCATTCTCTTGACACGTAAAGTATATCCAGTGAAAATAGAAAATTGGTCAAATTTATTGAAATGAAAAATATTGTTGTAAGTATAACAACAAAAATTATTATACTTATTTTTAGACTCCGCGTATATTTGCTTTAGTTTGTTATTTAGTTAAGACTTAGATTAGAATATTGTAAATGATGTATAAGTATATTATAATAAATTATTTTTAAGGAAGTAAGTATAATTATTTTAATGAAAAGAAATGAATAAGTAATAATTATATTATTATTATGTGAATGTTTTAGCTATATAATGTTAATTGCAAGAAACACCATCTTTTTTTAAAATAAGCACAAATGCACTTAGTGACAGTAAGATTTAATCCAAATTGCATTAAATTATTTATAAATATTAAATGATTTTTCTATATTGATTGTTAATATTCCTTGATTCCATAAATTCCTTTGTTATTTTTGTGAGATTTAAGTGTCCTCAAAGCTTGTCTAAAAATAATTTTAATTCTTTAATGTCTATTCATTTATAATATCATGCATTATTGATTATACAGGGTGTCCCAAAAATTAGTGTCAAGCGGAAGCCCAGAGATAGAGCACCCCTAGGGGTACCCGAAAGTTATGTTCAGCGTATTGTATTGAAAACAATCAAAAATCCTTGAGACCCCTACTTTTTTTTCTCCCCATACTAACTTATTCGATGATGATTTCATTCAACGGCAATTTTGAAATTTGTATCAAAATTTCGGTACATTTTACAAGTTTTAAGCTGATTATATTTTTTTTGGTGATAGATTAGTTATCTAAGAACCCGATAAAGAAATATAAAAAGTTAAATACAAAAAAGTTAAAAAATAAAAACCAATGCTAGGTAATTCTTCCCAAGAAAACCTTAAAAGCCTCATAACTTCTAAACGTCAAAAAATCGCTGAACATACATAGGGGTGATTCGGGTACCCCTAGGGGCGCTCTATCTCCGGACTTCCGCTTGACACTATTTTTTGGTACACCCTGTATATGACTAGGCATTTGCAAATCGTAGCACTTATTTACGGCAGTTCGTTGACATTTAAAAACATATGGCAGATGACAAGGTGCGAACCGACATCTTGCAATAACGCTATCGCAAGATAGAAAATAATGATAGTAATTACTTTCACAAATAAACCCATTTTTTTGCCTTGGATTTGAATAGAAATTAAATGACATGAACTAAATCGGTCTTAAAAATTGCATCATGTATTCGTGTCAATCATTAAGGGGTCGCATCCTTATAATCCATCAGATTGACTAGTAATTGATAAAATAATAATTATTTTTTTAATAATTATGAATTAGTAACACATTTGGCTATTTAGTAAGATGTTATATGATTCGTGTATTGCCAAAACAACACAAGCGCCATAATTTCTAGTTTTGACATTTGTATATGCTACTTAATATAATTTTTTGACCCCAAATCTAACGTTCTAATCTTGTTAGAAAAACGGCACTAATTCATTAACTCTATATACATTAAACGAGGCATTACGTGGATAGGTTTTTGTGATATAACAACACATCTCCGTGTAAAAAATATTTTTTGTGTCTCCTGTAAAATTGGCTTATGGCATACTATGGCCCGGTTTCTGAATTAAGAATTTTACTAAGCGAATACTTAAGTATCGTTCTGTCACGCTCTTTTGTGAGTAATCTACAGAGACAGAACGATACTTACGTATTTGCTTAGTGAATTTCTGAATTCAGAAACCGGCAGTATGTGTTGTTTTGGCAATACACGATTCATATAAGTTATTTGCCTTACCCAGACTAAGCATGTGTTATATTAAGTTCATGTATATTACCTATATTATATTTAATAAACCCATTGGAAATCTGCAATCTAGAATATTGATATTTCCTGGTAGGTAATTTAACATAAGTGTAGGTACATATCTACATTACTACCTTCCTGCACAATGATAAAAAACGAGTGATTTAATTGCACCGTATCCCGAAAAAACTACAGGACCTTTTAGGTTTTACTTCTTTTGTCTATTATACAGGGTGTTAAAAGATGGCCAATAAAGCGGGAAACCACGTATTGTCCTCATGATGACGAACGTTGCCCATGGAAAAATGCCTGGGAAATCAACGGTTTCCGAGATAAAGGGGTTCAAAGTCGGACTTAATATTTTTTTGCTGCTGAAATTTATACCTACTCTACACTTTTATTTTTCAAGAAGCCATATCAAATTTTTTAATATATCTTACTAAAAACGACGGTAAAATTGCCACTCGCAATGTATTCTAAACATCGGTATTCTAAGCACCGCAAGCGTGAGTAAGTCACTCAAACTCAAATGTTTTTATTCAGTTACAATAAATACATTATACAGGGTGGCAAATAAGGACGTCAAGTATTTTTTTTAGATTCCTTGCGCCTAGGGCTATCCAAAAATATCCCATGTATGTTCAGCGATTTTTAGTGGTTTAGAAGTTATGATTTTTTAATGTGTTTTTACTAATTACCGTCCGGAACGTCTAAAGATAGTCATAACTTTTTATCAGTATTATTTTTTGCACTTTTTTCTTCATGATCCTCTTGAATGTATCTTTCATCATACGTATAAAAATCAACTACACAACATCAAAACAAGTAACCAAAATAAGAGTCGAAAGTGAAAATTTTAGATTCGAGGTGGACGGAGCAAACATTTCAAAAGACTCTTAAAAATACAAAATGGACGTTCTGTACTTTCAAAGTAGTTTCAATAAGTTTTGTTGTTTATCAGCCTGCCAAATAGTAAAAAAAAGTGGTCCTTAATAGGCTATTTAGTGTTGAAATTGGCTTCCAAAGGTAAAAAGGTAGAAAATTCGACAAGAATTTTTGTATAGCAAAAAAAATGAAAATAGGTACTCAATAAGTAATAATAATCAGTAATAATCTTGCCTTGAACTGGTTTAGTGCCAGCCAGACATCGTTGTCATTTAAATAATCATCGATTTTGTAATAGGCCTTTTGGCACCTAGTGTGCCTTACACATTTTTTTAATCGAGCATATTGTAAACTTAGTATAATATCTTTTGGGATCTTACAAAAACTTATGTCAACGCTTGCACAAATGCACAATATGACTTCAGTGCGTTACACGTCCATTGCGTGATGATATATTTTTCAAAATTATAGACATAGACATAACATAGACATTTTTATTGGTAATATTCATTATTTATTATTCATTATATTATAAAAAACCAAAATCTTTTCCCAGCAATAATTTATCGAAAAGGTATATTGATTTTCATATCTACATAATATGCGTGACTTTCTGGTCTATCGGCGGTCTTTTAACACCCTGTATTATCCTATTTTCTACCAAATGCAGATAGGTACACATGAAAATGTATCTATCAATTGTAATAACAAAATTAATTAAAATAATACAAAAAGGAATTGTGCAATGCCTACAGTAATTTTTAATCAATATATATTATAAAAATCAATCATTTGTATTAAGTATACTAAGTACCTAACCACCGAAAAAATTGTTTTTCGTAACTTTTGTTTTTAATTTAGGAAGCATAAACAATAGATAATAAGTATACCTACTACTTAGTTCATTCTTGTAGATTTTTTTACCTACGGATAGACCTTGCAAAACTTTAAAGTATAATTATGTAAGTATCTAGTGAAAACTATTGAAATATAACTTAACAGGAGCACAATTCTCGGACATCTCGCACCCGATAAAGATTTAAGCAAACGTGACACTCCCATAGAAAACTGACGTTTGCTTTGATATTGTCGAAGTGATATTTCCGACAGTTACGAGTATCTCCCTGGACTGCGTTTGTGCCAAAACAATCAGACTTTATTTTCTAGAAAAAAAAAAAAATCTCTTAGGGTGGATCTACAGGCTAAGCAAACAAAACACAAACACGCTACGAAGATGCTATTTTGCTACGAAGGGCTACATATGTACAGCGAAGTGCTATATAGGAAAATAGTAGCACTTCGTAGCAAAATTGCCTCTTCGTTGCGTGTTTGTGTTATGTTTGCCAAGCCTGTAGATCCACCACTACATTTATACGTATTCCAAAGGAAATTATTTAAGTAATTAAATATAGTTATTTGTATGTTGTTTTAATTTCACGTACCTACGTTGTTGATTGCTGTTTATTGAATTAAATGTTATGTGATACTTAGTTTAGACCTAAATTCAAAGATTTATTGGTGAGGAACTGTACCTAAGCTAAAAGCTTTGTATGTATCTATTACTTTGTTACAATACTTATGTAATAGTTTTTTATTTGTAACTATAGTAGAAAATTACATGTTTATTAATACTTATAAAAAAATAGGTTAAGGAATATGTTTAAATGTGAAATAAAATATATACACATCAAGATAATTTTATTTTATTAAAATCTGAGCAGAAAGTAGGTATAGTTTATCCTTACTTAAAATTATAGATTAAAGAGTTACGAGTACATTTCACTTTATTCAGGAGACTATTTAGGTAGAATGCTAAGTGGCTGAATAATATTACAATATGTTGACTGAATTTTGCTAGTTAGTTTGGCTGAAGAAAGTTATGTGTAATACATGCTACTTTTCAGATTTTGCTATAAGTTTTACACGAAATCTGTCTTAACCAAAATCAGTCACTCACATGACCATTGTCCCAAAACCCAAGCAATGTTTTATTATTGACTTCATCTGTCTTTTGGCAGCTTATCTTAGCACAAGCATTTAGGGCGCCGCACATAACGCCCGCGGCGGTCAGAGTTCCGCGTTCGACTTCTGCGTTCCGCTTTCTTCGTAATGTACCTATGAGGTTGCTTGAAAACTTATTATTATTATTGCGGAAAGATGAACTACTTACTGTTGAGATCGAGTGACATATTTTGGTTTTAGGTAAAAAGAGCGTGTTAGCGCTGGTAAAGATTACCTACACAGAACTCCAGATTTCTACACCGCCGACCGTTCGCAGTTTGCGCAGTGTGAACTCGGGAACGCGGAACGCCGGTGCAGTGTGTCCGGCGCCTTATTCACATTGTTACTTCATAAAATCCCGAATAGGTAGGTACGAACTTTTCACCTAACACGTTCCTTCTACTTGCAATGACCAAAGAAACTCTTTTGTGAATGCGGTGTTTCAAGCCTCCATCGAGTATACCTGTGAAACAAAACAATATATATTTTTTTGTTTATTTAAATATCTCCAATCAAAAACAATGCCTAATCGGTAGGTACCGTCGGCCACTCACAGATATCCCATGGCAGCTATTACCGCGTGCGGCAAAACGGCGCCAATCGGACAAAAAGTGGTATCTTAGCGTGTTACCGACTATACTACCCAAGTATTCTGAAATTCTGCATACTCTTGCATTCTGACCAACTGAATCGGACCAACTATTTTTTTTTCCTAACCGACCAACTATTTGATTGGGCCGACAGGAATATCTTTTTTTATTGAAAATTGTTCCCCGTCTCCACAAACACCGTCCAAACAAAAACTTTAGCAACAACGCCTAAAAAAATAAAACGTAGCCCACCCTATTGGCATTTTTCCTCTTATTGTTGGTCATGTAGAGGTGCAGCGCCGTGTAGATGAACTTGTACTGCGCCTTGTTCTGCACGAGGCCGCCGCGCTGCGCGCGCGCAAGCTTCACCGCGCCGTGCACGTCGATGTTGCAGCTCGAACCTGCAACACTTGAACACTTCAAATACAGCCCCTGTATTCTCTAAAGGTCTTTTTTAGGTAACCCCCGATACAAAAATAGGAGTGTTATAGTTTAACCGCAATGTGCGTGCTGTCTGTGGCACCGTAGCTCTAAAACGGGTGAACCGATTTGGATGCGATAATTTTTATTTGAAAGCTGGTATTCTTAGATATGTTTTATCAAAATCGGTTCAGCCGTTTATGAGATATGCTAATTTGAAGCTAAAATGTCAGGATACCTACCTTTTAAATTCTATTCTAGATTTCTATTCACCCGGTTTGACAGTAACAGTAGATTGCGGTAGCATAAGGCCCAGATATAAGCACAACTAGCGCCGTCTATGAAAAAAAAATCTTTTTGGATGCGTTTTTTGCTAAAAACGATAGGTTAAAATTAAATGATAATCCCTAGGCTTTACTATTTTTAGGACCTAAGGTTTCGATTCCAGGGGGGTTAACCTTGACGCTATTGCGATCAAATTGAAAAAGTGTTAAAATTAATTTCTCTTTGAATTCGCATAGTAATGCTTTGATTTTAAATACTTTGTAATGTTTATTCAAAGGTAAGGCTGTTTTATTCAATAAAAACACAAAATGCGTCTTAATTTAAAAATATTTAATTCGATAAATTGCGCCATATTGAGAAAATGCGTCAAGGGTAGAAGGGGCTGATCCTAGAAGTGGCAATTTTTGGCGGCGGCGGGATTTATTCGTAGGTTTTTTTTTCATTGGCGGCGCTAGTTGTGCCTATACATATAATTATTCACCAATTGTCTAGATTGTTCCTAAGATGTAATTCTTTTGTCTACCTACATAATTCCGTTTTTTTTTTTTCAATTAGAGGATGATTAATTAATTGCGCTATATAGTGTGCCTTACTCGTAAGTTCAACAATAGCAGATGCAGCGTGGCGGAAAATTCAAGTTTTCTGCTTTGTTTAGCTACAGAATTTAACCACTCGGTTAGTATACTTTTTTTTCCAATACCCTCAGGGCGCCTATGAGCCAAAGTAATACCAAAAGTTAGAAAAAAAAATCTCCGCCAAGCGGTTGTTGAACCGATGAGACGTCACTCACCTGAGTGATTAATCTTGTCAATGAGCATGTCCAAGACAATGAAAGTGCCCGTCCGGCCAACCCCTGCCGAGCAGTGTACGCATACCACGTTCTGAAACATTTAAGAAAACTTGCAAAGTATCTAGATATGAGAGGTCTAGAACGCAATAGTTATACATTATTTCTGCCATTCAACTTAAATACCTAGTGCTTATCTTCTTACTTATCTATCAAATATGAGTGAGTTTGTCACAATTGAAGAGTAGGTACCTGTTCTGGTCGGTGTTTGCTCAGCATTATTTGGCTCGATCTTCTATTGATGTCCGCAATGAAGGCCAAGACGCCCTCGGCCGCAGTCGGTATTCCATGGTCAGGCCAGGCCTAAAACACACGTGGCAAACAATATAAATCATGTCGATGGTCTATATTTATGCATATGTCGCAGGGATATTGTCAAACCAGTGATATTATAATTTAAATAGTGAAATTACAATTATCCGGATTATTGTCAACCGCCGTCATTTCTCACAATATCACGGGCTCATTTCAGTGACATTATAATTTCACTAGACTCGCGCAGTGATATTGCAAAGCAGTAATAATTTGACAATTTCACTGTGCATGCAAGACCGTTACCGACCGTCAGACGGTCAATGGTTAATCTGTTTTTAAATTGTCAATTTTGTACTCATAGAGTTACAAAATAACAGACAGGTTTCTGGAAATCACAAGCTTTAATTCAAGGATATCTACTCGTAATATCGCAGTTTTATCTTAATGTAACTCACAATAAGATTGCCCGCTGTTCGCCATCCAAGGCGGCGTCGCTAAGGTGCATGAGGCTGACACAGACGTAACGACATGGTTGGATGGCTTACCCTTCACCGTATAGCATTTCGAGCACAATGCCATTCGCAAAATAAATAAATAATTCGATTTTAAGGTTCCGTACTCGAAGGGTGCCAAACGGGACCCTATTACTCTGCCTCCGTTGTCTGTCTGACCGTCCGTCTGTCTGTCTGTATTTCCTACCCTTATCTTTGGTACCGTAATAGGTAGCCAGTTGAAATTTTGATAGAATATTTATCATGGGCTACACTACAAATTAATGTCCCCATAGAACAAGCATGTTTTATACTTTATGCTCTATCAAAAAAACGGTAATACTACAAGCGTCAAACTTGGTGTAGATCTAGAGCTTTATAGTATAACAACAAATAATAAAAAACAGCCAAGTGCGAGTTGGACTTATGCATGACGGTCCA
Organism: Zelleria hepariella; assembly: GCA_949319315.1. Classification (NCBI taxonomy): domain Eukaryota; kingdom Metazoa; phylum Arthropoda; class Insecta; order Lepidoptera; family Yponomeutidae; genus Zelleria; species Zelleria hepariella. The sequence continues at coordinate 20,710,041 of OX439379.1, forward strand.
CACAACCATATAATCGTATGGCGGTACGGAACCCTCAGTGCGCGAGTCCGACTCGCATTCGGCCGATTTTTTGTTTTATCACTCTGGTCACTGTAATATTTTCTTAGCTCTATGTTGAAATCCTAAGCAAATGGCTGATAAAGAAGAGTTGACCAATCAAAACGCACGAAATCCCCCACTACAAACTTGACTCACAATATACCTAGGGTTATTATAAAACCACCACAGCGTTCCCGTGAAATTACAATAACACAAAAAAAAACTCCGTGAAATTGTAAGAAATGGAGGCGATTGACAATAATCCGGGTAATTGTAATTTCACTAGTTAAATTATAATATCACTGGTTTGACATTATCCCTGCGACACATACAAACTAGTAGCGCTATGTTTGTAGCGCCTACGCAACCAGATGACTCGATACTTGTGTGTGGGCGCATCAACTAATTAATAACAATAACATGCGCATGATCTTAGAATCTGCGTAAATTTATCTACAGATGACTTTGAATTTGTTAACCAAATAAATAGTGAGAGGTATATCTACTCATTACCTAATACAAAAAACTTTTAGCCAGGGCCGCGAAAATCGGGGGAACCCTTCAACGTTTGGTTGACGTATTCAAGGTGCCTAGACGAACGTACCGTGAACTGGTATTGATAGATGGTCCTTACTGACTTCTTGTCGTCGCTAACATCGAATTCTCTCACTAAGTAGTCTTCGTAACAATTTTCCGTGATTGATTTTACTGTAAGATCGGCGTAACTCTCCACTTCATCGGCTTGCGGCCAGTACCGTTCACACTTTTTCTGTAGAACAATTGAAAATAAATAAATTAGTTGACTACTTAGTTACCTTCTTAAATAATTAATTAATAAAAATTAAGTAAGAATCCAAGGAAGGTTAGCACTATCGGATTTATGGGGGGAGGCTAAGGGGCTCAAGCCCCCCACCAAAAGCATCTGAGACCCTCTATAAAAATTAATTTTGTATCCTTTTTAATCTTGTAAACCTACGCTTATTGGGTTCAAGCCCCTTCAAACCAAAATCCTGGATCCGTCACAGAAAGTAAGTATAATAACCGATAATTACCTTTCCTTTCTCGTATTCATGTGTGATCATCACGATTATTCGGACATCTTCTTGCCACACCATTCGCCAAAAATCTTCTTTTGTGTTAGGAAGACAACCTTGTGTCGCAATGTAGATTTTGTCATTTGCTAGAAAAAATAACAAGCTTGTTTTTATGTTAAGTGCTTAGGTAGGAAACATTTTAAATAAGACCTACCTAATATTCTAAGTTTGCCAGATGAACCAAGATCGTAACTCACCTGGATTATTGTAGAGATTCCCATTTATTTTGTCCATCTTAAAACAACTCTGCACTTCTTTCAGTGTCTCATCAGATAGAGATTTACTTATTAGGGGGCAGCTATTCTTCGTTTCTTTTCTCAAGATGAGAGCTGCAAAAATTTTAAACATTTAGGTACACCTAGCTACAGACAGATAGGTATTAGGTAGATCACAATTAAAACGATACGTATCCTCCACCTTTGTTTCATTTTCGCAATTACTACTTAAGCTTCGGAAGCTAAGAGCCAGAGCCGTAAGAGCTGTCCACTGTTAACCATTTCAGCAAAGTTATTATTTGGTTCACTTACAACTGAGTATAGTATCGAGACTCTCATTCGACGACTCTACGGAACTCGACGAATCGCATAATCTTGTCGGTCTTATGTAACTCGCGTTTATGTATTCACCGCCGGGCCGGTCGTCTCTCCTTCTCAGCACCACTCTTGTCTGGTCGTCTGGTAAGTAAAACAACAAGATAATTAAAAATGTAATCAGCATCAAAAAATCGCGCCTTTTGAAAAATACTACTTTTGTTCCTATTTGAAATAGATTGTGATTGTTAGGTATCAATGGAAAGGGCATTTACTGTCCTTAAAAATAAACAATTGTTTAATTTAATAAACAAAACAAACCTCTCGGTACTTGATACTGAATAAAGTATTGGTAAAGCCATGAAACCTGCAGCTACGTAAGAGATTGCATGGAAGCTGTTATAGACATGTTCTAGTGAGGCTACCTTTACTGGTAGAGTGTGCTCATTGGAGAATGATTTGGATGATTTTAACACGTTTTGTTTTCTCTCGACAGTTTCTCAACAAAGAATATTTTCTCACCTTTTTTTAACTTACCAGTAAATAAGTACAATTGACTTAAGTGCCTCCTTTTTATGTAAAGTTATGAGCTTGTTAATAAAAAAGATGATTTGAAGAGACAATAATGTAGTTCACTTACAAGGGACTACGTTTCTATATCTATTCTTGTTGGCATTCTCGGCGCGGGCCCCCACGTCTGCCGTGAAAATGTTCTGCCCATCCAGCAGCTGCAGGCTCTGGAACTCGGCCTCGAAACCACTCTTGCCGCACTCTTTCAAATCTTCCATTTCCTGTCAAACAAAAAAATTCCAGTCAACTGATAAACCGATAGAAATATCGTCGTTGGTAGTAACCACTACTCGAAACGGCTTGGATGTTCGAGGAGGGCAACACCCGTTGTTTCAACGCTTTACACATTGAATTTGGAATCTGAACAAAGATAGGACGTCCGACGCAGGGCAGCGATTATGGTCAACCAATACGTGAAACTGCTTTTCGAAGAAGATGGTTCATATTGACCATGAAGCGATAAAAAAATATGTCTGCTAAGTTACGTACACGTGTACCTACCTATAATAGCTCTACGTACTTACGTTTGGCTGTCGCACGTTGGAAGGTATTTACATAATTTGTTTATGCCACAATACCAACAACTTAGTTTCCAGCATACATATCTATACGTCGTCGTGTAGTTGTGTTTAAAGACATGTCATTTTAACTAGGCTATTAACTACGTACTATACCTACTATGCTTTTTTAAACTTTCGTGGATTTGAGACATACCTATTATTGTAAGAAAACGGGGTCTACCCGTGACCATGGTCATGGACCTGACTATGGACCCCGTTTACAATAATGATTTAGTACTTAGGTATGTCACAAAACCATGTGCCTGCAACGGTTCCGATATATCGGGAACTCAAACAAAATCAGCCCCGGATCTAGGATTTATCGGAAGGGGGGAAAAATCTTGACATTGGCGCCCCTCCTTAGAATTTAAGACTCCGATCAATCAAAAAAGTTAAAACCTTGACTACTGACCAGTACTATTTCACTGTGTATGCTTATTTTTAGTGGTTCAAGTTAAAAAAAAGGCCCGAAAAATTACAGATTCACCCTAGATGATGGCTTGAATTGTCCCCCCCCCCCCCCCCTCCTCCCTCCCTCTAGATCCGGGGCTGAACAAAATAAATCGTGGTAAGAATCCTGTTTTCACATAATTAATACTTAGGCCGTCTTGCACCACTTCTTAAATGCCACTTAAGTCGCCATTTAAATCGACTTTTGTATGAAGATTTTAGTTAAATGCGGTTTAAATTACATTTAAGAAAGTGGTGCAAGTCGGCCTTAGTGAGAGATTACATAAAAAGAGACACGTGAAACAATTATTTGCGGTGTATTACTTATTTTGTAGATTCCTACATACAGTAAATCTAGGTACCTACTCATACCGAAAGTTTTGCCTCGCTCAAAAGCGGAAAATGGTAGATTACTCTTCTACTAAGTCCTTTGCATCTACGTAATGAGATGATTTATACGACGTCCAGTGGCACCTTCACTCACACTAGATTACTCTAGGTACTGGTGATTTGACCAACTTTTGCACTTCTTTTGTCGTTCAAAAGCGGTAAATGGTAGACTACTATAGGTTGATTTGACCAACTTCTGTCTCCGGTTCATCCGGTTCTGACCTGCATCTCATGCAGCTTAGTGGCGATGTCTCGAGCTCGCAGCCGCGTGCCGCTGACCGGCTGCAGCAGCCGCAGCACATCTCCGGAGCTCTCGATCATGGGGTAGGAGCGGAAGTGCTCGATCAGCCCCACTAGGTCATCGAACTGCTCGCCGCTACCGACCTCGTATTTGTTGTGCTTCAAATGGAAACATGGCAGGTTAGTCGCCTAATATCAAAAGGAAGGTTAGTCGCCTAATATCAAAAGGAATGGTCAACTAGAAATCACTAGAACAAACTTTTACCAAACTATCTTCCGGTTTCTGATTTGAGAAATTCGCTAAGCAAGCACTTAAATATCGTTTTGCCACCGCGGATTTCTCACAAAAGAACGTGAAAGGGCGATATTAAGTATTTACTTAGAAACATTCTCAATTTAGAAACCGGGCCTATAAGGCCCGTAATATCAATCACAGTTTAAACCAAAAAGGCTAGTTTAAACCCTATCTGTCAATTAATTTTCATACAAAATGCAAGGTTTACTCTATGCTGAGTACTGTGATTGATATTACGGACCTAAATATGGCTAGGAATCTGATTAACCAGTTGGTTTAATTAGAATAAATGGCTTTATAGAGAGTAAAGTAAGTATTTAAAACGGAATTTTGTAAAGCACCAAACTGATATGTTATGGCTCTTTTGCTCATATTTTATGGCTCTACATTTCTAACAATAGGCACCTAAGTAACCACTGTGTTACGTAGGTACCTACCTAAGCGAGTCGTCACGTCGCAAAGTGGCTCGTAAGCTCAAGTCCAAGGTTGGAGCACTTACGTGACAATAGACCCATCATATTGGACTTCTTATTGTCCGTAATCCAAATAGTTTCCTTGTGCCCCGGGGCCATTAACGCCAGCCAGAATGAAATTCAAATTCACCTAACGTAGGCAAGATAGTGCGCAGGACCTATCAAACTACTTACGGTTGGCGTTTGGTTACAACAGCACCCACTTACGATTGGTCAGACACAATCAATAGCAAAAAGTACCTAGGTATCAAGGGGTACAAGTGGTCCGGAGGGCAAGCTTCTCGTGATGTTGCCTAAGTTGGTCCCATCCCGTTAAATCCAGTTTGAGGTAGCTCGAACAGAACCTGTAGGAACAGGAACCGGCCTCTACGAGTGCTACGCGCTACGAATGTGCTACGATGGTCTACAAGAGAAAGGGGTCGAATCAAGGGACAGCTACAGAGCCTTGTTTTACTAGTTTTCTAAAAAGCATTCTAAAGCATAGCATAGTAGGTACCTTAACGTATTGTGATTTGTGACACTAATAACGTGAATCCAGTGATTTTGTTTAAGATCTCCAAGAACAGCAGCAGCCAGTAGGAGTAGATCCTGCCGTGGCTTCTACTTATTTTTAGATATTTTAGGTAACTACTCTATTCTATAATCTAGGTAGGTAGGTACCAAACTGACTGAATACCTACGACAAATTTTGCTTCATATCGAGAGGCCGTGTGTTGATTTGGGTACAGACCATCTTCTTATTGTTATTAATGTGTTTGCGGTCAGCCAGCATTTGTTTTGTGCTTCAGACGTCAGTGTTTAATAGTAGTTCGTACTGTATGTGAATTTTTGAACCCTACAGCGTGCATGCTCATCGCAGCTCACAGGATAGAGCGAGGCAAACTAAGTACCTTCTCACTTGGACAGTTTTAGACACGAATATCTAGTGACAAACCGGAACTAGCCTTGGGGTTTTTCCTAAAGAAGTGTAGTGAACCCCCGAAAACCCGGAAAATGTGGCAAAAACTACTTCAAGCTTGTTGACAAGACTGCGACCAAAACTGTCTAAGTAAGTGTACCTATTACATATAGGAAAATACCTTCCTAAGTAAGTAGGTAGGTACTTATACTTTTCTATTCACTTACAAGAGTTACAAGGTGTTATAGAATTCATAGAAAACTAAAGATTAGTTTATAAATCTAAAGTAACTTTAGGACCAAACTCAGTTGCAATATTAATAACACTTTGTTTAGGACTTAAAAACCCACCAGGCATGAAAATAGGTTTTCTCTCGCTTAATTATATAAGTATAACCTGCTTTATCAAACTATCGATAGGTAGACAATATCTTGTCTACTGCTCACGCACGCGATGCTTGGTTTTTACATCTTCCCTATCGCAAAGCTACTTATTCATAATTAATTGTTTGTCATTAAGTTGCTATAATTGACCATAACACGGTATTCTACATAGACAGCCGACTCTACAAAGACTCCGACGACTCTCTCTCTCTTCATATATCTACCTATGAGCATGTAAAAGTATGTAAAACATACTATAACTACCTACTGTTCTTAATTATTAATGTTTTTATTTTAGGTAATAATTTATTTAGAACAGTAAGTTTAGCGGTATAGTTCATTTTGGCGCCCAACAAGGGCATTGGTGAGACGAGCTATTGACTCATGCCTCACATCTATGGAAGGACTTCTTCGAACCGCTTACCCTTCCTGAGAGGTCGGCGTCATGATTCATGGGAACCGACTAAAGTAACCTTATAAGGTTTTATTGATATTTTTCCACCCAGTGTAATATAATTCATTTTGTGTAGTAATTATGACTAAGAATAACCTGAAAGAAGTGTCGTTGCAAATAAGGACGAACGCCTGTACATACTCGTAGTATATCTACCTACCTGTAGTAGATTATTAGTGTCGCCCCCATCGCCCGTCTCTATTAGAGCATCACGGATTAGGTACTGCTCCTCTATACAGAGTGGGATAGATAACTTTATCGAGAGATGTCTAGCTTGATACCTATGGCATGTGTCCATACTTTAGGTAGGTACATACTTACTTACCTCAGTGTATAAGGGTAAGTAAGTATACCAGATCAGATAGCTAAAAATACATTATGTTACGTTCTACCTACAGCCCTAAAAGGCTTTAAAATTCAATCTAATTCTAGAAAATTGCGCGGTACCTACGTACAAAAGCTATATTAGCATAAGCATGTAAACAAAAACACTTGCATGGCTGTGTGTGTGTAAAAAATGGCGCGGCGACGTCATTGACTCTGAGCAATCATGCGTGCCACCCACATTTCTAGATTACACACATGTGGTGTGGGTCGATCAAGATATCACCTGAGTGAGACGTCTCGTTTCTTGTCGAGTTGTCATTTTGCCAAAAACTGCCTTATTGAGCTGCTCAACACCATGCTAGCTTAACTACGTACCTATCTACTTAACTCCTTGGGCATTAGCGACCATGAAGTACCTAGAAGATACAATTTAGTTACCTACCTATATACAGGGTGGCCCAAACATAGACATCAAGCGAGAAAATATAGATAGCTGACACCGAGGGCTACCTTAATCACCCCCATGTATTTTCAGCCATTTTTTGTCGTTTAGAAGTTATGAGGCTTTTAAGGTTTTATCGAAAAAAATTACCTAACACTGGATTTTATTTTGTTACTTTTTTTTCATTCGATTTTTCAAAATTTTTTTTTTACTCTTTAGGGTCTCAGATAATTTATCTATTAACAAAAAAATTATGATCAGCTATGGACTTCTAGAAGTTACCGCAATTTTGATTCAAAGTCCAAAAATATTGCTTTCGAGAAATCATCACTGAAATAGTTAGTACGGAGAAAAAATTAAGTAGCGGTCTGAAGGACTTTTTTTTAATTTAAAAAACTTTCTCAAGTCCGTAGTGCTCAGAATAATACAAAAAACCTGTCACTTTATGGGGCTTTTATTATTCAAGTAATTCGCGATCACAGTTGAAAACCTGGAGTTTGGAAGAAATTTGACTTCAATAGATTTTAATTTATTTTTGTTTATTCGGACAAAAATCATTGCAGGTAGGTTTAATATCGCCTGTCACCTGTCAGCATAGCCTGCAAAAAAAATTCACGGAAAAAAAAACTACATATTTTTAATTTTTTTGTGCTTTTTTTCTCATCATTTGAATTTTAAGTTATTTTATTAGCGAATTTACTTACAAAACATTATGAAAAAAATAAATATGGAAAAATAAAATTAAAAAAGTCCGAAAATTAAATGAGGATTTTTTTTTCCGTGAATTTCGAATCCAGGCCATGCTGACAGGCGATACTAATCCTACCTGCAATGATTTTTGTCTGAATAAACTAAAATAAATTAAAATCTATTGAAGTAAAATTTCTTCCAACCTCCAGTTTTTCAACTATGATCACGAATTACTTGAATAAAAGCCCCAAAGTGACAGGTTTTTTGTACTATTCTGAGCACTACGGCCTTGAGAAAGTTTTTGAAATTAAAAAAAGTCCTTCAGACCTCTACTTAATTCTTTCTCCATACTAACTATTTCAGTGATGATTTCTCGAAAACAACATTTGCGGACTTTGAATCAAAATTGCGGTAACTTGTAGAAGTCCATAGCTGATCATTATTTTTTTGGTAATAGATAAATTATCTAAAATCTTAGAGAATAAAAAAAATCTCTAAAAAGTCGAAAGAAAAAAAAGTTACAAAATCAAATCCAATGCTAGATAATCTTTTTAAAAAAAACCTTAAAAGCCTCATAACTTCTAAAAGACAAAAAATGGCTATCCATACATAGGGGTGATTCGGGTAGCCCTCGATGTCAGCTATCTATATTTTCTCGCTTGACGTCTATGTTTGGGCCACCCTGTATAATAACTTAAAGATACACTCAGCGACAGGCTAAAATATCCCGTTTTGTTCGATTGACGCGCTTATGCCGGTGTAATGAGTGAGATGCGTCTTGAAGGGGGTGCGAGTGGTGCACGGGCAGGCTGACGGGACGTTTAGGTCAAAGGCCGTTGTACATAACAATACAGGGTGCACTCTAAGTCGGTAGCGAAACTTTAAGTAGGCTGTCTACTGATCAATACAAACAACTTGTACTAGGTGGCGAAAAAAATGGAGCGAAAAAAAAATCAGCTGCTTCATACATTTGGCTCAGTACTGAGTCGACCTTTTGTATGGAACAGCTGATATTTTTTTCGCTCCATTTTTTTCGCCACCTAGTACAAGTTGTTTGTATTGATCAGTAGACAGCCTACTTAAAGTTCCGCTATCGACTTAGAGTGCACCCTGTAGAGTGTTTCATTTATTAGGAGTGCATCTTGAGTGCATAGTTATGCGCTGCTTATGTCGAAGTAATATTAAGTGTTACAGTAACACCTTGTAATTAGTCATTGACTTATGCTACCATACTACACCAGGCACGATAAGAGCCATGTGGTATCCTATATTTTTTCTGTGCTTATGATGTCGCTAACCGTACCGTAGGTACAACCTACATGCCATGCATTGAGATAAATAATATTCAAAGTGCGACGGATGATGAGCGTGGGCGTGCACCATTATCCGGCGATGACCCGTGGAGGTACAAAAAAATCTGATTTTGTATGATACTTATATAATATTTTATACAGCCGAATTTTTTGTTCGTTAGCGATAATTGTATAGTACAAATGATTCCTAACTACCGGGCCCACTGTTACTGAATCGGAGCAATATATAATTTTAAGCGCCTACAGCAGTTGGCTAACTGACTCTTATATTGTCATTAATATACGATAAATAAAAGTTTTTTTACTGTGAAATTTTCTGTGGTCAATAAACACTAATGACCAAAATGGCCCTAACTTCAAATCCGCATGTTTTGCCGCTCGCTGCTCAAGATCGAATACTCTCCGGTCCGTGACGGACGACCGAATTTCAAAACGCCTTGAGGCACAGACTGATGACTGGTGTGCTCACTGTGGCTTGCATGTCCAACAGGCTTTCTGTTTCCTCCAATATATAAGCAATAACTGAGTAGGTAGGTACGTACAAACTCAGATATCTACCATGCCGTGCGTGAAACGTAACTGGGGAACTTAATTAATGTAGACTGTTGTCATTTTACTTCCTATATGACTTTCTTCCTTCAATATCGCCATCATCCTAAGCTGAAAAGTCCGTATCTACCTATCAAAATATCGCATCATTTGTTTGACCATATAAACGCTTGACCGAAAAAATGTGTAGCCTGCCGTCGCGCACTGAAAACGTTTCTTGTTACGATGTTTGGCAAAAACAAGATGCTTAGAATACAAACAAATCTGAAATAGTTTGAACGAATTTATCGGCCACTTCCAGCGACCACGTTTCAGTCAGTCGAACCAAGAAACTTAGGTATACGAGTATTATAACTGACACGTTGGTACCCACAGATGGAAATGAATTTGCAGCCAATCATTTGTACCTACAGGTGTGCTCTTATACGCTTACGTTACGGGCGACTTTTCATTTGCTTCGCCCCACCGTAGCAAAGTATTTTACCTGTTTCCGGATCATGACGTGTGAGACGCGGCCGCGGACCCGCACGCTTAGCACGAAGTCCCCGGGGTGCGCCTTCGACTCCCGGACAAGGAACGACCCGTTCTTGCCCTTCTCCATCATCAGACTCTCGGCCTCTTTGGCCGACATGCTGCCGTGAAACCACCTGGGGAACGGTCGACAATCAGACAGATTTGGAGTGGGAAGTGAACGTTGGGATACAAACCCAGCCCTCCCGCTAGCTATGCCCCTAGATTTGAACAAAAGTTTGAACTAGGTATGTAGCTCACCTATAATAAGTACCTAACTAACACCTAGGTAAGTTGCTCTTCAGCGTGCCAATCGTCAAAGTAAATAAACAATAGACGTTACATTGTATGCTTTTCGTAAATTAATAGATATTTCGTGCTTCGTCGGTTAGTCCTTCCTCACTAAATGGTTGTGCAGTCAGCGGACAGGGCGGAACGAATAGAGGAAGCATTGAAAGGGGCTCCGATAATTATTGTTTTTAGTCTCGTTGTAAACCGTAGCTTACTATACTTTTTAACCTTTTTTCGTGAGGTGTGAGATATTTTACCAGAATAGGAACCTGAAGGTGAATAAGGGCTAATAATGGTCGTTCAAGCACAAAAGACTACGTACACGTTCATTCAATCCCGCCCAATGCATTATCGCATTGGGCGGGTCATTATCGCGACCGGAATGGAAAAAAAAATATAGAGATTTTTCACAACAACGTAGCGTTGGAACGAACAAGATACGCTAATAAAAATAAAAAAAAAACAAGTACGAGTGGGACTCCCGCAGCGAGGGTTCCGTACAAACTTGTACCTAATGAAGAAATGGGCTTTTACATTGTTCGTTAATGAAGCCCTTTCATACGATACGGTCACCTTACTTAAAAATTTGGTCCCCCAATTTTTGTGATATACCTACCTAAGTACCAACTGAAAAAAAATTCCCTTCCTTGTGCTATAAGTTGCCATAAAGTCAATGGATGCGGAGCCCCTATATGAAAAAAATGCTTTGATCCTTTATTTCTAGGATAATCAGATATGATAATTATGTCATATGCGACTGACCAACCCTCATTAACATTATACTCGTAGTACCCTCAGTGCCACCAATGCTTATCTTGAATGCTTTGGGCACGGGTTCAGTGATGTTGCTATAATAATTTCGACATAATTTCAGTCCCAAGTAACTTATAAAGATACAGATATAATAGGAAAATAGTCGCTTTTCGAAGTAAGTAGGTAACCTAACTGCCGTGGGAATTAAATTAATCTCGCCTTTTGTGTGTAAATTGATACGATAATAATTATTATTACCTGGATGTTGCCTGGATGAATTGATTTCTGAACGCTATCGCGTTTAATATTCGAATGTCATTGAATAACCGGATTGGATATGTTTATGAGACATTGCATTCCCATTTCCATTCATCTGGGTCCCTTTAATAGTCGTTTTTTACATCACTGTCGCGTAAAAAGTTCAGTGCTCTACCTACGTATGTACCATAAGTTTTCTTTTCTACAACAATAAGTTAAGTTTAAGCAAGATTCATTAACATATAATTTTTTTCAATTACTGCATAACAAAAGAGCCAGTACCTAAACTATTAGGGCACCAAAACCGTGTGTGCACACCCGTGGTAGGTAGAGTCATTGACAACCTACTCAGAGGTATTATTTCGGACCAAATTATGTGAATTGAATTGACTTTTTAATGACCAAAATTTGTATCTAGGCAACTTGTCTCGTGAAACATCGGACTAGATAGGTACATACATACCTAAGCTCTCACATCTCACACAGACCACCGCCAGAAAATGGGCGACAGTTTTCGCGGAGCAGTGTAGGTAAATAAAACATCGATCCTAAATTATAAAAAAAATCATAGTACTTTTCAAGGCAAAAATATAGTTGGAGGGCTGGGAAATTTGCGGAGAGAAAATAAAAGAAGTCGCGGGCACAAGCTAAGTTTTCTGTTTTCACAACAAACATAATAAATAATATAAAAAGTTAAGCAGTTCGCTAAAGCTCGATTTCGCCAAGATTCCTTACTTTTAGGGACTCTCTAATGCTATCAGAATATTTTTTTTGGTACTACGCGTATGTAGGTACCCTATTCTAAATGTGTTTTAGGATGGCTTTACGCAGTCTTGTAGAAAATAAAGGGTAAGTAGGTAGGTAAAAGTTCCACTCACTTCTTCAGCATGAATGACTTGCTGAGCTCCTTGAGGACGGTGGAGACGATGGCCCCGGCGGCCGGCACCACCAGCACCGACGCGTCCATGCAGGCCGACAGCGCCGCCGGCGCCAGCACGCCGAGCCGCGACAGCCTCTCACCCTTCGACATCACTGACAGCCTACACTAGCCACTAAATATCAGCGACCAAAGTCTTGAGACTTGATGTCTCCTCGCGATGTGACTTGATGTTTCTTCAGATTTAGTTTCTCTCGTGTCTCCGTGCGATCACTACCGCGGGGCGATCTATCTCGCACGCTGCTCTCACGCGAATGCGCCGGCGCAGGCAGGCGACGCGGTCCTTCGAGCCGGGCACCTGACGCCTGTAGTTACTCACGCGCACTGTCGTCGATACAATATTTATGATGAGTATTGTGATGTCCGCTTTTTCCGATATATAATCAATGTAAACAAGAAACGTTTATACATTTATGAAATTAAGTAAAGGGAAGAATCGGCAAATTTTAAGGCGCGCTGCGCGCAAGTTTTTCCTATTATAACGGAATTCTATGAAGAAAGTTAATAGGTAAGGGTAAGTTTTGTGTATTTTCGGGCTGCAATCTGCAATGTTTATAAAGGAGACAGTCAAGGGTAATTCTATATGAATTTATTATAATAAACAAATGTCTACTAAGAATTTAATGATTTACTAATCAATACATTGTGGAGCGCAATTTTTTATTCCGCATCTATGGATGCGGATGGTGAGGGACCGTGAGAGGTGGCGCGAGTGAAAAATGCCCAACCAACAGTGGGCAGAGGTGGGCTGATGATGATGAATAAAATTTTCACCCCTTAAGTACTTTAGTGGGTAAAAGGGGGTGCCAAACTTTGTATGGGATATAATAGTTGGAGAGCTGGTGACCAATCGAGATATTTTTTCGTACAAGGCTGGGAGTTAGTAGGCTGATAGAGTAGACTTCGCTGAGTCTGGGAAAAAAATTTTTTTGGTCCGGTCGCGGTTGTGAGTTAGATTTTTTCGACTTTTTTAAGTTTAAATGTATGGGTTGAGTCATTTCTTTTTTGTCTACAAGGCTGGGAGTTTTTAGGCTGCCTTTTTAGTCTCCGCTGATCACGAAATCACTATTTATTACTAGCCAAACGCGGTAGAAATATTGTTTTTTATAACCTAGAAAGTGTGAATTTTTGGGTTATAAAAATCAAACTTTCAACCACGCTCGGCCAAAAAAACAAATATTTTCTTGTTCAACGGAGTCTCAACAACTAACCTAGAAGTTTCTAGCCTTGTACGACAAAAAAAAAATACTGAACCCATACATTTAAACTTTCAAAGTCGAAAAAATCTAACTTTCAACCGCGACCGTGCCAAAAAAATATTTTTCCCAGACTCAACGAAGTCTACTCTATCAGCCTACCAACTCCTAGCCTTGTACGAAAAAATATCTCGATTGGTCACCAGCTCTCTAACTATAAATTTAATTGCTCAACACAAACTGTAGGACCAGGGTCCTTGGCCTGTAACACAAGGCGTATCAATGGCGTCACAGGTAGAAGGACAAAACCGGGATTTTTTCGTTGCTCTCTACAACCAGCGAACTAATCCTCTAGAATTAGAATTCTTTGCTGTACTACAAACACATTAAAAGGAGCGACAGCATTAATAAATCGTAATTAAAACCGTCAACCGGAAGCCCATTTTGGCACCATTGCGTTACAGGCTAAGGCCCCTGGAATGCTGAAATTTTGCATAGAGGTCTTCCATATGCTGTACCTAGACAAGGGATTTCCCATTAACATTCTAGAATCTAGATTCTCGCGACTTCGTGCGCGCTGACATTGATAACAGGGTACAATAGTATAAATACTTAGGTAAGTAGGCAACTTTTTGTCTGAGTCTGCGCAGATAATTTGTGAGTGAGTGAGTGTCTGTAGATACCTATTGATTTTCACGCTAACACTGCAGGACGTATTTGGATAAAGGGATGGGGATAGCTTAAATACCAGACTAACATAGACTAAATCTAGGTAATCCCGCGATTCAACTAAATTCGTCTGCGGTAATGTTGATAACGAGAAAAATATCGACTGCGCGGACGAAGTCGCGGGCAAAAGCTAGTTTCTACATGTACGGTCAGCCACACTCACAGATACCCCATGGCAGCTCTTACCACGCGCGGCCTAAGGGCGCTAATCGAACAAAAAGGGGTATCTTAGCGTGTGACCGACTGTTCCTACCGAATAGCACAAAAGTATTAAAAGGTTGATTCGTTTGGCTTATTGTCGAACAGTGACGCAGCACGCCTCAAGCCTCGACTTCCGAACTCGTTTCAGCCGCAGGCGCTACCTGCGCAGGAGTTGGCCCCGGTGATGCGCTCGATCGACCTCGCCGCCATCGCGCCACCAGCCAATATCATAAATTACTTGATGCGTCGGCTCTAGCATAATTTATCGGGGGCATTACGGATATGCGCGTGACGTGTCTCGGAGTACGTTTGCCAAGGGCAAATGCAACGGGTTGGACTCTATCCTTTTCTTACACTTAAGTTTTGAAGCCTTAGCTAATTCCTGTGTCGGAGAGCCCTTTTGGAATCCAACAGTTGCATAAAATTGAAAGTTACATAAAATCAAAATAAACAAGTACCTATGTATTTACCTAACATAGGCCCGGTTTCTGAGTTGAGAAATTCACCAAGCAAATGGGTAAGTATCGTCCTGTCTCTGTAGATTTCTCACAATAGAGCGTGACAGAGTGATAGTTAAGTATTTGCTTAGTAAAATTCTCAATTCAGAAACCGGGCCATAGTAGGTAAGTATGTATTAATATGGATGAAGCGAACGAGGTACTTACCTACCTAAGTTACTATGGCCCGGTTTCTGAGTTGAGAATTTTACTAAGCACATACTTACGTATCGCTCTGTCACGCTCTTTTGTGAGAAATCTGCAGAGACAGGACGATACTTACCCATTTGCTTAGCAAAATTCTCAACTCAGAAACCGGGCCAATGTCACTTGGACCCCTATAACCCTATAGGTACAAGGTATGTCAAGATCGTGACAAATACCTATAGAGTAGTCTTTGCCTACCCCTCTGGTATATACATCAAGAATTTAGGCCTTAACATGTCGCTATTGGCATCTACCTACCTACGTGATCTAGATGAGAAGTCTTAGGGTGGTATTCTAGAACGATACTTAAACTGAGTTTAAAAGGAGTTCAGACTGTCGATAAAGCAGTGCATGTTTTGATATGAAGGGAGGGATATTCAAATCAAAACGTGCACTGTTTTATCGACAGTCGACACTACTAAACTCTACTTAAACTGAGTTTAAACAGAGTTCAAGGAGCTTTCTAGTTTGAACTGAGTTTAAACAGAGTTTAAGTAGCGTTCTAGTTTGAACTGAGTTTAAGTAGCGTTCTAGAATACCACCCTTAGAGCGGCAAATCTTGGACTCCAGAAAATGAGCTTACCTACCACTTCCTCGGAAGGCATTCGTACAATTTCTATGTAGGTTAGGTAGGCACAAACCGCAATATCCTGTTTCCTAATAGTTAATTTTATTATCCATCATTTAAGGCCACAACGCAAACAAGTTAAGTAAGTAAGTATATTCCAATAATTTGTTCAGTTAAGGTAAATACTTCTTCGAACATACATTTCGGGTAGATACCTAGGTAGGTAGGTGGAAGATGTTCAGAGTTTCAAAAACGAACATGTACAACGTGTTACAATAGATACTAACTCTTTTTACAGGGTGTAACCTGCTGGTCAACATAATGACAAATCTGCAAAAAAAAGTTGAAAAACACAACTTATTTTTTATAACCTCAAAATTGTAAAATTTTCTAAACTTTTTTGTTTTTGGATTTAGTTCCAATTAAAAAATATGGTTGTTTGCTTAGCTGTATTTTAATAGCTTCAGGCTGTTAAAACATAGTGATAGTCTATGGAAACAGTATTTAAAAAATATTTTTCTCGCGTCACAGCGCTTATATTTTAATTATTTAAAAATCAACGGAACATCATAGAGCTAAAAAAATATTTTGGTTGTGATCCCTACCATCAGATACCATAACCCTGTAAAAAGAGTTAGCATCTTTTGTAACACCTTGTATAATTTCCTGATATACTTACGTATACTTATCTTATCTTACCTTAAGATACGTATACTTAGGTTGGCGAACGAAAAAACACACACTACCATCTTAGAACAAAGAGGAGTATTATAGGAATAGGGAGACTGGGTACGGTTGAAACAGGGTACGGTTGAAACAACGCTAATAATTCGTAAACTATGGGCGGTACGATGAGGGGGGCAAGGGGAGAGAGACGCGGCTAGTCAGTCCAGACATGAATCGCAGTGATTCGTCGCACTTCGCGCGCCGTGTACGTGTCTAGGTGGCCTTATTGTATTTTTTCGACCAAAAGTAAGTATTTTGTATTTTTTTCTTTTTCCAATTGTTTCGTTGATTTTAGCATTTGTGTTTTAAGTGTTTTACTACTTTGTTCTTAGACTATTAGGGTTCGGAAACAGTAATTCGTTGTTGTGTAGGTTGTTTTTTTTTGACGGTGTGTTCGTTTTAGTGAAGATTGAGGGGGTTGGGGACGGTTGAAACGATTTTTGTGGGTACGGTTGAAACAATAATAACGTATTATTTTTTCGTTAAAGATACCCAGACAGCGTATAAAAAAGACATCAATAGGCGAGTGCGATGTTAATCACTACAAAATGGCCTATGAAGAATAAAAAAAGGAACTCTGATTATTAATTTTGTTCATTTGAGGACTTTGATAAGGATTTCTACGTTGCTGATTATTATTATCGTCAGCTTTTTTTAGCTAGTTCCTAAAGATAATTTGAGATATAAGAAAATCATCTTAAATTTCCATTCAATTAAGCATGCTGATGATTTTAAAGTAAAAACCAGAGCATTAGAGCTCTTTTCATTTATTTGTGTTAATTTTGATCGTTAATTTTGTTAATGTCACTATTCTGACTAATTACTGATTTGTTAATCATTTCAACTGACCCCCATCAATGTTTCAACCGCCCCGGGGGTGGGGACAGTTGAAACAGTAGCCCATCTTTTGAATAAACGCTTCCTACCTAGTTGCTATGGGCGTTGAGCCTCTTTTTATAATGTCTAATTGAAGACGAAAGTCTACTCTCTCATTTGAAGCGTTTAGTTTGTAAATATGTTTCTTAATGACAGTGCTACACGTGAAGTACCAAAAATTGTTTCAACCGTACCCAGTCTCCCCTACCGCTAACACTGCAGGTACCAACCTACTCACCCTAGCACTTCTTTAGACAAACTTTGGAGAGTATTTCTAAATTCAAACACTTTTTACTATCATACAGTCAACGGCTAATAAAAAATTGTACTTTGCGGTTCTGCCATCGACTGTACCTACCAACATAATAAATCGACACATTAAAACGAGATAATAAAAAAAACGGCAACACTGCTGATATTAAAGTCTATATACCTAATTATTAATTCACTGGAGTAAACTGACAGCAACTAATGTCACTTTGTAAAATACTGCTGCCATTTTTTTACAAAGTGACATTAATAGCCTGTCCGTTTACTCCAGTGAATAGAATAGAAGGGACTCACTCAACCTAACTGCGTAGGTAACTACTTTGTCTCTATTGAGGTGCAAAATTATTAAAAAGTAATCAAATCCGTGGTACCTACCTACTTACTTCGTCTTTTATTACAAAACTAGTACCTTGTTTCCTAGATTAAGTAAGTAGATACAAGGACAATGGTCGTAAAGATCACCATGTAAGGTACAAGGTGATGATTTATTTAGCTCAGCCATACTCAAAGTGTGTTCCGCGGAACCCTAGGGTTCCGCGATACCCCTGTAGGGGTTCCGCAAGAATTTAGAAAAAATATTCAAAACACCTCTATCTGGTAGACCGTTCTGACGTGGCGTATCACGATTCACGAGAAGCAGCCGAACTTAGTCCAGGGGGGTTACCCTTGACGCTATTGCGATCAAATTGAAAAAGTTTAAAAATTAATTTCTCTTTGAATTCGCATAGTAATGCTTTGATTTTAAATACTTTGTAATGTTTATTCAAAGGTAAGGCTGTTTTATGCAATAAAAACACAAAATGCGTCTTAATTTGTAAAATATTAAATTTTGTAAATTGCGCCATATTGCGGCTGTATTGGAAAAGTGCGTCAAGGGTAGAGGGGCTGGAATAGTTCATACACCCTTACATACATACATTCGAAAAACATAACCCTCCCTTTGGGTCAGTCGGGTAAAAACGATTGTTTTATTGTAGGGTTCCGTCAATTTAGTTCCGCCGATTTAGCTCATAGGTAGATCTCTGAAGGTGAAGGTAAGCAGTGGCACCATCTCATAGAATGACCCACAACAATATGCAACCTTTTATCAAAAAAGTGGCATTGCACGGCCATCGGGTGGGTGGGTATAATAGTCTCTAATCTATGAATTTGATAGATAATAATATTTTTGTTTTCTTTGAAGATGGAGAAACAGTGGTAAATAGGTAAACACTCGACTCTTCTTGCGATCCTACATATTTTAGTACAAAAGTATGATGCGAGGCGTGGCAATATGTTTTTACATAAAATATTATAAACTTTCATACAACACACTAACGATGTCATTCAACCAATTATACCCGCATAGCCAATGGCCTCGCACTAAGCTCAAACGGAATTGACGACTTATTCTTTACATTCTTTTTAGACTTGTGACGTGCGCGGCGCGGTGTGACGAGAATACAGGGAGGCTAATCTTCGACAAAGGAAGAGCCTTAGCCATCGTTTGATGGCCTTACCTTACATGACTCAACCGTAGCGTCTCCGGCGCGGGGACGCCGCCGAATGTCACGTAAGGGCACTCGGCGGCGCCGACGAACGCACGCACGCACGCCTTACTTCCTGATATAATATATCTGCCTACTTAGCTGTCCAAGTAACTTGAGCGATGAACGGGGGCGCCACTACCATACAACTGTCAGCAATACCGTGCCCGTATTTTAGTTCCCAGCAACGTGTGAAGCTCTCTGAAGAAGCTCTATATAGCAAGCACCTACTTACCTGTTGCCGAACCACGGTGCGATGAACTGCGGCTTTTATAGTAGCTTTTAAAGTGCGACAGTTTAGCGACCACAGTGTAAGTAATTGCTCTACTATTTTATGATACCTATCAGCTGGCTTTATAAGGATTTTTGGCATGCAAGGCACACTCAAAAATATGCACAGTAAGACACTGGCGGAGGGTTGCCGAAAAACTCTTCACTTCTCGTAGATACTCACAACGATACAACCGTTCGATGAAACTATGACGATTTGTCGATCCTACAACAAAAAAAAACCTTTGCAGATAAACGGTACATCAAAAATTACGTCGATGGTGACTTTTTTAAAACAGAGGTCGATGGTTGTGCCACTAATTTAATAAACCCATAGAATGATATTATTGTAATAGCTGATCGGTAAGACATTCCGTACCCACCTAGTGTTAAATATGTATGCGGGTTGGACGTTAATGCGACATCAGACAACATAGTGTCGTGCGATCATAGGAAATTGTCACGTGTAAAGACTCATGTACCTACACTTAGAATGTATCCTAGACTAGATTACGAAAAATTAGAAGTTAAAAACTAAAACCCGACTACTAAAAGGCTTAAAACAAGACCTGCCCCTGTATTATCTAAAATAGCCACCGTAAAAATATCGGTTTTTAAATTTAAGTAGATTGTTCTTTTCAATAAGAACTATTTTCGAGTGTTTTGACGCTCGGGGGTTGAGTGGAATTTTTACATAATAGAGGCGCTGCTTATCCTTATAATAGACTCATAGATAAAATTAATCGTAGTCGGAGGCCATCGGTTTATCAAATGAGAATGTGGTTTCCTCAGACTACGATTAATTTTATATATGAGTCTATTATAAGGATAAGCAGGTCTTGTTTTAAGCCTTTTAGTAGTCGGGTTTTAGTTTTTAACTTCATTTTTTTTTGAGATTTTTAGTAAGTTGTTTTGGACGATCATCCAGAATAAAACCACGAAGGGCATAAAAAAACTCATTTTGGTATTTTTTGATATATTGGTTATGTTGACGCTACATGTATTATACATTTTTGAAAAGGTCTTTTAAAGCCCTTTCATTTGATACCCATGACGATGGTATCCAATAATTTTTATTTTTGGTCCACCACTTTAGGGCGCAGCACAGCCGCCATCTTGTTTTTTTTTATCAACATTAAACTGTCCTATGTTACCTGGGTAATTAAGACGAATCCAACGACACCTCATTTGTTGAAATCGGCCGAGTAGTTTAGGCTCTGCGAGGGAACAGATTAATACACAAACATACACACATACATACATACACACATACATACATACGCTGTTAAAATCATAACCCTCCGTTTTGCTTCGCGTAGTCGGGTAAAAACTATGTGTGAAACTGCATTTGCTACCACTGCATACTCGACGACGACGATACATTTCTGACATATTTCTAATGAAAATTGCCCAAATTAATTGATTCTCCTGTACTACTACTACTAAGTATCTCACCTGAATCACGTCTGTCATCCCGTCAAAAGTCAACTTTTGGTCCTAGCGCGAATAGTAACTACCTATAGAAGGAATGCCTTCCTCTTGAGAGCCGAGTCGGATTCGAATTCGCGACCGCATTTTATTTTATCGATACAAGATGTAGGTAAAGGAAAACGTGCGCTAAGCTGAAAATAGAACTAGACACACATTTTAATAGGTCATTATAATTTTAAATCATCTTTGGTAGAGACATCGTTAAACTAAGGTCCGGTTTCTGATTCAGAAATCCACTATGCAAATACATAAGTATCGTCCTGTCTCTGCAGATTACTCGCTAAAGAGCGTGACAGAACGATACTTAAGTATTTGCCTAGTAAAATTATCATTTCAGAAACCGGGCCTTAGTATGTATGTATAGGGTATAGAGTATAGTATAGGTATTGATCGCCACGTAGTGTCCTTGGACTGTCTATTCTTGCTCTACAGCAACTTTTGAATTTATAACGTTTTCTAACAGTTCGTTTTGTGTTTTGGTGGTGGGTATGTGGATATCCAACGCGCTTAGCACTAACGTTTTCTTTGTACTTTTCTGTTGCGTGAAGATTTGCCTCCAGTCGAGCGATCGGGATCGCCTTTTGTTTTCGTGTATTTTCCTGAACTCATCTCGGCGATAAACTGTCCAGAAAAAGTCGTCCGACTGCGACCGGAGTTTGTATACCACCTTAATCTCCTGGGGGAGGTTGGTGATACCCTCGTCAGTGGACCTCAGGATGGCGGTCCCGCGGGAGAGCTGGCCCAGCTGCCACCGCGGGTGCCCGGGGGTCTCTCCTCGCTCGATCTCCTCCCGACGCGCCAGCCAATAGTAGTGGGTGATGGGATCTCGGGGACCCCAATGCCTTGACGGCGTGAACGATGCCTTCACCTTCTGCAAGAGATAATTCAACAGGTGAGATACACTCATCCAACCAATACTGAAAACTCAAAAAAGGCATTTCGTTCGACACTCGCTATGCAGCCAATAAAATAATTAAAACGCCAGCATTTAACTATTTGATAGGTTGATAAAAAGTTCATGAATACTAACTCATAGACCGACAATAATATCTTAAATCAATAAACGGAACGACAATAGTTTTCCCTTTAAAACTTACGTAGGTTTAAAGGGAAAAAACTTACTGAAACTATATCAAACTGGCATTGATGCGCCACCACGCAGCCAGCGAAGACCGTGACGACCAGCGCAGCGAGACCCGTAGCAGCGAGCAGCGCGGTAGCCCGCCAGGGCCAGGCAGCCCAGTCGTCGTCGGCAACCACGGCGGCGACCCACCACGCCGTGACCGCCACGAGGACGCCCGGCGCCAGGCACCAACTCACTGCCCAGTACCGCCACAGCTTCCGCCCCGTCAGAAACTCGATGTCTTCCGTCAGGGTCTTCCAACCTTCGGACAAAGGAAACGGACTGCATTGAATGTAAGTTTACAGTGACTAGACGGAATTTCTGTTCTGTGGGACAGAAGGGGTTTCTCAATCTCAAAGAAAGAAGGTACGGACTTAAGCTCGATTTCGCCAAGATTGTCAACGTGCCTTACAGGCATGGCACCGCTTAAATGCGACACTGCTTCTTCAACCCGCTCATATAATCGCCTTTTCTCACCATAAATGAAAACGAACGCAGCCACCTCCGCGGCGACGGAGAGGTGCACCATCAGTGGCACGGCCAAATCATCGAGAAGGGACACGGCCAGGCCTGGGGCTATGAGGTTCGATGTCGCCAGGCCCGGAGTAGGGCTCGGTGTTGCGAGGCTCGCCACCGACAGTGCTGCCCCCAGCGCTGAGGTGACAACAGCCAGGGAGCGCCAGCGCGTCGCCGGCAGCCGCCTCAAGCGCTCGTACAGGGGGAACATTAAAGTTATCTGCAATAAGTATTAGGTAAGAATACGAAATTGATTTTTACAACGAGCGGCATGATGAACCAGCTCAGCTCAGTACAACGTTGTCTATTCTGCTCTCTAGATAGAGTTACAGAAAACACTAAGCGAGTTTTATCGAGTGCTAAATAAGGTATCTCCCTTATAACTTTTTGAAGCTTGTCACAAAATTAGGTAAGTAGGTATCTACAAAATTTGATAGCTAGACTTCTAAGCCTTGATAGTGGTAGACAGTTGGCCACATCGATTTGAGCAGACTTCCCGCCATAGTTTGTATTTTCAGTGCGGATTTAATTTTTATGTCAATAAAATTGCAGAGATGGAGAGCAAACATGTGGTCTAAAACTATCTTCTTACAGTTCCATTGGCTGTAGGCACCACTGATACTTTTGTCTGTGTCTCATTTTAAGTAAGTGTCGGTTGATTTTACTGCAGGGACAAAAATTAAAGTTTTAATTATTCAGATTCAAATCCAACTCAACTCACCGTAGTTAAGATGCCTGAAAAGAAGAGCATAGCCGAGATGGTAGCTGGCCAGGCGGGGGAGAGGTCCTGGTGTCTCGCAGCTTGGTACGTCTGAGCTAGCACGGCGAGGAGACTCTGATCCTTCGCAGCGCCTGATTCACTTGTTCCGTACCAGAATAGTACGAAGCCAAAACTCGCCGCCAGATTCGTGCCGCCCAGCACAAAGGAAGCCCTACGACATTTCAATTCCATCTCATTTATTGAAGTTTTAAATTAAGATAGGTAAATTAAGATAACAAAAGGCTTCATATAGGATTGTGTTCGTATACACTTAACTAATGGAGATGTGAGATATTATGTATAGTCAGCCACACGTCAGGACACCCCTTTTTGTCCGATTGGCGTCCTCATGCCGCGCGCG
The DNA here is from genome assembly GCA_949319315.1 of Zelleria hepariella. NCBI lineage: Eukaryota > Metazoa > Arthropoda > Insecta > Lepidoptera > Yponomeutidae > Zelleria > Zelleria hepariella. The sequence continues at coordinate 20,733,804 of OX439379.1, forward strand.
GTGAGAGCTGCCATGGGGTATCCTAGACTGTGGCCGAACGTACACGGGCGTATCAAGTAATCAGAAAATAGTATTAATAGTAGAGCTCTCTTAGGGTGGTATTCTAGAACGCTACTTAAACTCTGTTTAAACTCGATTCAAACTAGAAAGCTCCTTGAACTTAGTAGTGTTGACTGTCGATAAAACAGTGCATGTTTTGATTTGAATATCCCTCCCTTCATATCAAAACATGCACTGCTTTATCGACAGTCTGAACTCTGTTTAAACTGAGTTTAAGTAGCGTTCTAGAATACCACCCTTAGACTTCAGTTATTTACGTGCCTAGGAGCAGGAATTCCTTACCATAGAACATTATTATCAGCGTAGATAGAATAACCCGCTGAAATTATAAAGCCTCCAGTAATTTGCGATGAGATCATAGCTTGAGTGAACGCTCCGTGCCAAAGGAATGGATGCAAATAGTTGAGCCAATCTTCGCTTTGAGCCACTGAAGATAAAGCTGAACTTTGACTGATGCTTGAGGCCACAATAATGCAAAGAATTAAAACTACAGGAGTCAAGCTGTAGAACAAGCGTTTCATGAACTTTACCGGATTGTAGAGCCTGTAAAAGAGAGTCCGCGTTTGGTGATAAAATACTTATAGTAGGTAGGTATTGACAAAGATAGTAAACAAGAAGAACGACTTTATTAAAATGGCGTATTTCTGTTATAAGAAACTACGAGTAAGTATAGGTAGATTAACAAGTGCGTAATATGGTAACCATAAGTAACAAGCACCGTCTGTCTGTTCCACTTTGTACACACACGTTGCTGAAACCGTCCTGGTCTATCAGGCTTGTTAGGATTGCTCTGTGATCTGCGCAACTGAGCGGGCGCTTCTTCTGTAATTGTGTAATTTTCAGTAATTGCATCAAAGAACTGCTCTTCCATCTGATCATGTCTCTGTACTTCGTCACTAGCGTCTGCCGAGACGTTTTCCTCTACAGAAACTGACATATCTGATTCTCTTTCGCCTGTTACAGTTTCGGTGTGAACATCCACTTGTATCTCATCTTCGTGTGTGTTTCCAGCTGATTCGGTCTGTTCTGGTATATCCACGATATCACCGGCATGTATAGCCAGACTGTCGGACAGGCAGGCAGTTCTTCTGGATCTATCTAATAAATATGTATTATAAGTAGAAGTACCTAATTAGTACGTAGAAGTAAGTGGTGCTTACATGAACGGGAAAAGCATCCAAAGGGCGAGGACAAGCACTCCTACAGAGACGTAAAATTCTGGATTCTCGTTACCAACTGACAAATATGGCTCGCTGAAATGAAGAAATGAATTTTAATCTGAGACAATTAGTCGCTGCCATTTATGTCCAACCAGAAGACGTGCTCAACAACAACCATACGTACTTGAAGCAATCAGTGAAGTTTCTTAACCCTCGCTGTAAAATAAAGATGTATAGCAATTAGGTATGTACCACAAAAAGTATGCAAATTTGTCACTTAAAATTATGGCAAAAGAATATATTAAGAGTCTGCCTGAAAATATACACTCAGGAGCACAATTAACGGGTCACTCGTCAAAAAAGTTATATCTTTTTCTATGATCGCAAAGTTTTTTTTAAATTAATTACATTTTGTTTAAAGTGTATTTGGCGCCTTTTTACCTGACTGCCAAAAGGGAGGGTTATATTTGTTTTGATTTATGGCACTTTATTTATTAGTCTTAGGCCCGGTTTCTGAGTTGAGAATTTTGCTAAGCAAATGGGTAAGTATCGTCCTGTCTCTGCAGATTTCTCACAAAAGAGCGTGACAAGCGATACGTAAGTATGTGCTTAGTAAAATTCTCAACTCAGAAACCGGGCCTTACTGCCAGTTTCTGGTTTGGCCTTAAGCCCGGTTTCTGAATTAAGAATTTCACTAACCAAATGCTTAAGTATCGTTCTGTCACATTCTCTTGTGTGAAATCTGCATGCAGAGACATGACGATTGTCGCCAACCGGCTACCACCAGCGCCATCGTGCATTGTTATTTGTAATCCGTCATCCGCGAACTGTCAAATAGTTTGCTTAGCACGCCACAGATGGCGCTACCAGTCGCGGATGGCGGATAAAACGCGGCGGCCCATAGACGCGCGCGGAGAGAGTTTTGGCAGCGCGGCCGGCCATCTTTTTTCAGTTCAGTTTGTCGTCAACCAGAGATCAGTCAGTTAGTTAGTTTAGTATTTCAGTTAATTATAGAGTCAGTTTGTCATGTCAGTCAGTCACGAAATAGAAAGTAAAGTGTTTTTAGTTAGTAAAGTTGAAAAGTCAGAACAATAAACAGTCCTTTGCAAAGTTCAGAAGTTGTTTTGTTAGTGTGCTGAACCCCAGACGCCGCGTCACCCGGCACTCCACAGGCACCCAAACACCACCGAGGGTCGCCATTGGTGACATGTGGTCCGTTCGAGCCCGGCAAGCACGCTAACAATGGCAGAAAGTTACTCCGCGTCAGAAATCAGTCGAATAACGCCATGCTCAGTAGCTATGACAATATCAGTCGAAAAGATGAGGCGACTATCAGAGGCACGAATGAAAGCCTACGACGAGTTGGCTAAAGAGAAACGTAGAATAATCGAAGAGACCAACAAGCTAAAATTGGAAGAAGAAATCAGATACAGGTTGCAAGAAGAGGAAATCGCCCGAACCGTGACTGCAGTGGATGGTACGGTGTCAGCACCACTGCCTCCGCCACCGTCTCCATCGCCCCAGAGTACACTACCGCCCCAGAGTACACTTCCGCCCCAGAGTACACTACCGCCCCAGCGTACATCACCGCCCCAGTCGACGCCGCTACTTTCCCAGCAGCCGCCGCCGCCGACGACGTCAGCAAATACGTCAGCCTTGTCAGAAAACTATAGAGTCAGTGTCGAGAAGCCGATCATAATAATGCAGACAAAGAAGTCAAAGGAAGAAGCAGAGTGCACCTATCGTTTTGCGTCAGTAGTGAAAGTGGATACCGGAGACTACATCCGTGCCATCTACCCAACAGCAGCAGCCAAATGTCCTGCAGGGTGGCATCACAGCCCCGCAGAACCCACTAGCGCCCCGATGGTCAGACCGGCTCACTCTCCAGCTGCGAGATGGGCAACCCCTGGACCCCGCCCACCCGATACTGATAATGTGGTGCCCGTAGTACACCGAAGGTGGTCAGTACAAACAATATGGACACAGGTGACACCTTTGATTGCGTTTCTGTGATAGTGAACATACAAACAATTTAGAAAGAGACTAGTTGATGTCCGCTGGTAGCAGATCAAAAAGATATTAGGTAGTGTTTTATTTCTGTTTCTATTTAGCGTTCAATAGTCTTTTCAAAGGTCCACACAGTGTAACAATAGTCCCAGAACTCAGTTTATAAAATAAAGAAACAAAATAATGTAAAATGTTAAAATACAGGGTTACTTAAAATACAGGTTTGAAATGTTGAAATAATGTTAGTTGAAATGTAAAGTTAAAGTTGCAATGTTTTTTTTTTCTAATAGTTGTTTTAATTTACCAAGTTTTGATGTTTGTACAGTAAAAGTAGCATGTGAGTAATAGTCCGGAATGCAGATAGAACAGATTGTTAAACTGTACTAGGGAAGGGGCAAGTTACAAATCAGTAATCATTCAGTCAGTAAAGTCGTTAAAGTTAAAAGACTAGTTGTGTTAAGAAGTTAAGATTCAGTTCACAAAGAGAAGTTCATGGTTTTAAGTTTCAGTGAAATGTTAGTAAATATTCAGTAGTTCTTGGTTACAGTATAAAATTGTCAGTAGTTTTTAGAGTCAGTAGTTTCTAAGTTTCAGTAGTTGCTAAAATGTCAGTAGTTTTAAGTTTCAGTAATTTTAAGGTTTTAGTAGTTTTTAGGACACAGTGTTTAAACATTCAGTAGTTTTAAGGTATAGTGAGAATTCAGTACTGTTAAAGTCGGTAGTTTTTAAGATCTCAGTAGTTTTAAGGATTTAGTTGTTCATAAGATATCAGTAGTTTTTAAGATGTCAGATGTCAGTAGTTTTAAGTTTCAGTAGTTTTTTAAGTTTCAGTAGTTTTAAGTTTCAGTAGTTTTAGTGTTAGTAGTTTTAAGTTTCAGTAGTTTAAGATGTTCGTAGTCGTAAGTTTCAGCAGGTTTAAGGTACAGTAGCACAGATATTTTCGTAGAGTACGCTGGTGGTGCGCCGATTGTGCTCCGTTTTTTTTGTGGCACTTTAGAGTTTTTACAAAGGCGTGCCAAGGAGGGGGTATGTCGCCAACCGGCTACCACCAGCGCCATCGTGCATTGTTATTTGTAATCCGTCATCCGCGAACTGTCAAATAGTTTGCTTAGCACGCCACAGATGGCGCTACCAGTCGCGGATGGCGGATAAAACGCGGCGGCCCATAGACGCGCGCGGAGAGAGTTTTGGCAGCGCGGCCGGCCATCTTTTTTCAGTTCAGTTTGTCGTCAACCAGAGATCAGTCAGTTAGTTAGTTTAGTATTTCAGTTAATTATAGAGTCAGTTTGTCATGTCAGTCAGTCACGAAATAGAAAGTAAAGTGTTTTTAGTTAGTAAAGTTGAAAAGTCAGAACAATAAACAGTCCTTTGCAAAGTTCAGAAGTTGTTTTGTTAGTGTGCTGAACCCCAGACGCCGCGTCACCCGGCACTCCACAGGCACCCAAACACCACCGAGGGTCGCCATTGGTGACAACGATACTTAAGCATTTGGTTAGTGAAATTCTCAATTCAGAAACCGGGCCATAATCTCGTCTGAGAAAAATACTGATTATCAAACTATCGACATTGCGCGTACACAAAATATGTATAATCTCAATCGAAGTTTTTAGTCGATGTCAATACACTCCTGCTGGTTGTGTTCTTAGTGTCATTTTACGTATCAAAAATGCCATTGAACGCAGATGGAGCAGCTAATGCGGTGCAGCTTGGAGTGGAAATGCTAGGATATAGCACTATTGGAGATGTAATCAGACGATACAGGAGACTGGCTCCTCCTCTGGCCCTAACGACCTACTTATTTGTCGTTTTTTTTAAACTCAACGGTTTTGAAGTTAGCGCGTGAGGCCCAGTGTATTTGAGTAGCGTACGTAGGGATGTGTTTTTGTTTCACTAACTGGCCGAAACAACACCTCTGTTATAATAAGTTTAGTGGGTAACTACTGACTGGGTATCCAGGTCAAACTTACTTCTGCCTGCATACATCTTGTATCGCCCTGCAGGGCGTTGGTCGTCGAATAGAAGAAGGATGACGCCGAGAGGGCCACATAAATCACCGTGTAGACGGCTGTGAGGAATGACACCAGCAGTTTCACGTAGCCTACACCTGCAACCAGACACATATCAGGGGGGTTACGCTTTGATTTTAAATACTTTGTAATGTTTATTCAAAGGTAAGGCTGTTTTATTCAATAAAAACACAAAATGCGTCTTAATTTGTAAAATAGTAAATTTTGTAAATTGCGCCATATTGGGGCCGTCCTCAGTTGCGAAAACGGCCGGAGGGGACTTACCTAAAACATCTGCAAAAAAAAAGTGATTTTTGCGGTCCGATCAGACAAATTGATTCCCTCATAAAAGTAAAGTTACTTCCTCGGTACCTATGACAGGCAGGACCTTTATGAAACTCCCTGCAGAGTAAATTAAAAATATCTGGCTGTGTTTTTTATGCACGGTAAAGTAAGTAGGTTTAAAGATTTGTTTTTGTTTTATTTTTCAAAAGTCGAAATGATCCGATGCTACGTCCCGTTTACAAAATATGGCTACGATACCAACTACGACGTGAGAGTGCGACAGTTTTACTAAACGTTTGTATTGATGCGATCATTGACCCCTCAGTATTAGGCATAACCCGTGTCATTAAAGAAAACATTTAGGATTAACTTCAAAACACTCGCCCTCTCGCTCTTAACAATCAAAGCGAGAAAACACTACTTTTGAATGTTTTTATACATGACCCACACGACTTTCCTGCAACATCCTACTATACTATACAGGGAGAGCTTTCAAACTTGAACAAAAAAGAAGGTAGGGCACCTGGTACCTTTGAAGAAAGGCACCGCCCTCCAGGCCCCGACCGCGTCCTGCTGACTGAGCTGGCCGATCGCCAGCTGCAGGAGCGTGAGCGGGAGCCCCACGGTAACCATGGCGACCGTATAGACCAGCAGGTAAGGCATGGCTCCGTGGCGGAAGGCGTCGCGCGGCACTCGCCAGGTGGCGTTGAAGCTTACGGCCACGGCGGCCGAGCATGCCTGCGCTCTCACCAGCCGCCAGTTCAACCATCTCTGTGCCAACAGTTTTCATTATAGTAAATAACCTGAATTTATTCAGTGGGGGAAACTGTAAGTTACAAACATTCCGAGATATTTCACGACCAGTGCTGACTACAGGGCAATTTTTAAATAGCTTTTTCCTCAATAGCCCCAACTTCTAAATATGATTTCCAACAACTTAAAACGTGAAAGTGAATTTTTTTTTTTTTTGGGCCCTGAGAAGTTAATGTGATCAAGAGAGGCTGGAAAGGTGGTGGAGAGTGGAGGGGCACGAAAGCGAGCCGTGCAATCAACTGGAATGGTAGAAATGCACACTTTTAAAGAATAAGACACGTTCAATAAATAAATAGTATATGTATTTTTGAAAAGTTGTAGAAAAATAGTTGTTGGGATTCACATTTAGAAGTTGACGTGTTTCACGAAAAAAGCTATTTAAGTATTGCCCTGTGTAAAATTCAGCTCTGAAGAACCAGCTACTTTCCCGCGCGCAAAGAAAAATATACAAAATAAATTCATACCTAAGTCAGATATATTCATAAAATTAATACATGAAAAATGCTGTGTTAGACAGCTCTTACCTGATGCTAGGTTCCTGCAAAACCATTTCCCCGATTCGTCTATTTAGTGTATCTCACGTAGGACTTTATTTTGTATTGTTTTCTTTGCGCGCGGGTATTTCACTACGGTGCCTTAATTCGCGCGCAAACAATGCAGAATTATGAAATATTTTATAGGTAAGTATCGATTTAGGAATGAAAGTACAATAATTTACCTTTAAATTATATGATTCAAACATAACGGTTTATTTAGATAGATGCTGCTGGTTTTTCTCACATTTAGCAAACACTAACACAACACTTTGAGAAAACACGAAACTGAATGTCGGTCATCATCGCCTTACTCTAGCCGACCCGGTAGAGGTTTCGCAATGTCCAGATAAAATCGTACGAGATAAGACTGGATGATGTTATCACAGGTACGATGACAAAATCGATCTTAGGATGTGCTTATCGGAACCGAGGTCTGGAGTGGTCCTTGCACTAATGTTTGCAGAAGATAAGCTTTCTCTTGGATAGTGCATTGGATCACTTGTGTTGTGTTTCTTTATTTTCTTTGCCAAAGCACTAGATTCATCGACCTCGTAAAAAATATGTATGTTGTTGCAAGATAGCAAGGGAGTATTATTGTTTTCTATTTATGACACAACAAAGTGTCCTTTATTTTTCCTTGTGCAAACATATAAGCCATTGTTTCATTCGTTATGGAATGACCACAGGCGGTGTTTCTTAAGACTCAGTACGTCTCACAACTAGCGCCGCCAATGGAAAAAAAAAACATTTAGCAAAAAACGCTCCTGCGATTTCTCAACGCGACGCTTAACTATTTTTAGGTTTGGAAAAAAAAGCATCAAAAAAAGATGTTTTTTTTTTTTTTCATTTACGTTGCTAGTTGTGTGAGACGTATTTCATCAGTCCAGCGTAGCTGCAAGAAGCTGCCAAGGCCCATTCGATGTTAATTTGAACAGATCAGTCTTCTATTAATATTATTTATTCTGTTACTATCAGTCTTCGCAAGAGACATAAATGAATCTGAACAACACAAAAACAGTACATCTATAAAAAGTTTGTCAAATTACAATGAGTCTGTGTCCCTTCAAAAAATGTTATAATAAAATACCTCTACCTGATTTTTTACAAGCTTTATTGCAAAAAGTACTTAGATAATAATTTATTCTAATATTTTTCTATAACATTTTTTTATAATCTATTTATATTTTGGTATGCTTGACATCTAAGCACGTGCAGTTTGTTGAATTAATTCTAAGACATCTTTTATTAAAATATAATGTTGTGTAAAGGTAGTAGTAGGTTGCTACACCACTTTATCAGCGGATCACGATACATTTTACTTAATTAAACTCGTTAAGTGTCAAGTACAGTCCGCGCGTACAAAATTATACACCCACAGTATTACGCCGCTGTTAAAGTGGTATCTGTATATGAAATCTTTGTAGTTTAAGACAAAGAATAATTTTAATTATTTGTATTACCTATATGTATAATATATATTTCCAATCAAACGCCAATTACATTAATTGATGTAAAAAAATGTTGTCTTGATGCTTTCATAATGTCTAAGTAGTTGTGTAGGGTCATAACATAAAATGAATGATTAACTTTACTCTTAATGTTAATTTCGTAATCATAACACAAAAAATATACTTTTTACTGGCGTTTACATAATAAATTATACTAGAATGCTTTTATAACTTCGTTCATTACAATAAATTGTTTGTTAAAGGTATGTAATCATAATTCATATTTACCGTTGCTGATACAATTGCACAGAACTGAATAAAATAATTAAGTCATAAAGTGACACTAAAGGATAATGCAATTGTTTGTTCCCACCTCCACTAGCAGTGTATAAATACATAGTTTCCAATCTTAGTCCGTTCTATGTTTTTTAGTTGTTTAGCCGAACTATGTTTTTTTAATGTGGAGACACGTTTGTTTTGTTCAACCCTTAAATACCTATCCAACAATGTATTACACAAAGCTATTGGATTTGGGTACCAAATTCCATACATCTAATAGCATCATCCTTAGCTGCTGATATTTCTAGGTTCACTTATTTACATAATTACAAAAAATGTTGAGATATAATTTTAAATAATTACTAACTTGGCATCCCTCTCGTTTGTGGGTTGCAAACCGATGTCGCATGCGATACCTCAGGCGTTTAATCGCATATATTTTTTGTAGATACACTGTTTACAATGTTTATAATTTAGCGCAAGGCTGCTCAACCTTTTTAACAGTCCGGCCAAGCTGTGGATTCAGACGTTCACGATGGGCCACTGACAATACCTATTTCAGTTACTCTCAGGACATGCGCATTGGGCAATGGTGCGAATTTTAAAATTTACTTGCGTGGCCCATTTAAAATTCTTTCACATCGTGGCCCGCGGGACAGGGGTGGTGCACCCTTGATTTAGCGTTTAAAATTATGTACATAAGTGAATTAACTATCCCAAAAACATTCGCAGCCAGTTCGGAAAGACCTTTTATTAAAATCAAAACAAAAAAATACACAATATGCTTCCACGACTTTTATGCAAATTGTATTCCGCTACACTATACCAAAACTTGGGTAGATTGAAAAAACGAAAGCCTCGGACACTCGACTCATCCATAAATAATAGTTATGGTTACTTTGTAATATATTATTGTAATAACAACAATTAAACTTTGATATCACTACATTATTTTATTATTAACAACTACAAAAAAACATATTGTATAGTATCGATAGTATCAATATACTACATAATGTATATAAATTAGGTGTATTGCACAGAAAAATAAATAGATATTAACAAGAAAATTAAATAAGGTGCTAAAAAATTTGCTGCGGATATTTCTAGCGTCGCACATTCAGTGTAAATATCCACAGCAAATTTTGCAAGATCTTACATTACATTATTACGTATCGTAATAATTGTGTTGGAAAAATATGTATAAGTATAAATAGCTAAGTAAGATTCTGACCAAAACTAGAATCATAATTTTCGTAAACTTCTAAAATTCCTTCTATCAAAGCTGTTTTCATTAGAAAAAATTATACAACCTTTCGTATTGTGGATTCTAAGGCAAGATGATTTTCTGCTGGTGATTCCGTCGATTTTTATTAGACACAAAAATGCACAAAATGACGTTCGTACCGATACGACGATATCTTTTGCATTTTATGAAAACCATATCTTAGTAATAGAAAGAGTTTTCAAAACTTAGCTTGTTATCACCTGTAGAATCCATATTGCCTCTTTAGCATTACAGTCACAAAAATACTTGGTGCGCCGGATGTGGTTTGTTGTGAAGGGTAGCGAATGTGAGTTGATTACATTATGTATTTATCTTCGACGTTTCCTTATTTTTGTAAAGTATATGAGTTGTCTCATAGCTCTAAAACAACAGTACATCTTTTTACAAAATATTTATTTTTCTAATAAATTCCCTTGTTAGAAACTTTCCTATTACCGTAGCCTTTTTCAGACGAACCATAAAACTCGATCGGCGGGTGTCTTTTTGACTTTTATTGCAGTAATTCCAAAAATCATATCATTAGAATCTGCATTTAGCTTAACACATTCCCGGACACTTGCACGTTTTCTTTTGTTTTCAGGTTAACGTCTACAAGTGCGGTGTTAAGAGGAAACGCGGGTAGCCGCTGCTCCATACAAAAAGGGAGACCCGTTTCCTCCCTGGATAATTTATTTTTAGAAAAAATGTGTTTATGTATGCCATTTAATTTATATGTACCTCTGCCATGTCCCTATGTTTTCCTTTTTTTCTTATTTGAATAAATTTTATTAAAATAGTTAAAATAAGAAAAACAGGAAAACATAGGCATATGTCAGAGGTGCATATAAATTGAATGGCATAAACATATTTTTTCTAAAATAATTATCCAGGGAGGAAACAGGTCTCCCTTTTTGTATGGAGCAGCGGCTACCCGCGTTTCCTCTTAAAGAAGATTATCAGATTAACCCACCTACAGGGTGTACTGTTTGCGCGATACCCCTGCCACATAGTAAATGGCACTGCATCGCACACACCTGTTCCACGAATTGTGTCGTTTGATTTAATAGAGAGCTGCATTTTGCTCGGAACAGTAACCGACAGCCACTGCTGCTCGATGAATATATGTACACACGACAGCACGTCGACCTTTACACGCTAGCACTCTACTCGGTTGCGTTATGGGCGACTTTACAACAAAAGTGTACAGACTGACGTGCTGTCTTGTGTACGAATCAAACAAAATGTGAATCTCCGGGTGTCGCTAAACGTACCTGTGTCGCGCCATAGTTGGCAATGTAACGCATTACGGATAATGAGGGCTACCGCACTCATATTTGCCGCTAGGGGCGCTTGTGTAGCGCGAGGTCTAAAAATGTCACTGTGTGTATGGGCTACGCTAGTAAGAATAATGTTGTAATTTTGCAATACCTGAGATTAATTATAACAAATAGTTGATGTAACGCTACTAACCACTGCTTTGAAACAGTTTTATCTTTCGGAAAATTGTGGTATTTATTAATTTATTTTTTCAAACAATAGGCTTGCTTGATGTGTTTTATTAGTATAGTTATGAGGTAGGTATTAAATAAGATTTTAATGTAAGTAAACTTTTTTTTACTTTAGGAAACATGGCCTTACTCGACAGAGGCGCCAACTAGTGAGCACTAAAACGGTAGCCCTCAATATGGTAAAGAACGGGTTGCTTGTTGCTCAGATGGCACTGTAATGTACAATACTGTCCCATGAGTGGTATCGTCCGGTCGTTCTTCGGATTTTTTGTTGGTCCGTACACTTTCCTACGATGTGTATCGTCCGATTCAGTACGTGTACAGGTGGCTACGTACCTCTGTTACGCTGTAGATGGCACTGTACCGCACAACACTGGCCGGTCCGATCGTTCGTCGGGATCCTTGTTGGTACCTGTATCGCGCTCTAGATGGCACTGTACACTTCCTACAATGTGTATAGTCCGACTGGATTCAGTACAGCATGTCCCGTAGAGTGGTCCGCGCGTAGCCGCACGGGCGCCGCCTCTAGAAGGCGTGCGCGTGGCGACAGACGCCGCAGCCCAGAGCAAACTCCTCGCCCGTCGGCGGGTGCTCCACGTGCAGCGGACACTCCTCCGCGGAGCCCGGCAGCTGCTCGCCCTTCGCCCCTGGGAGGACCAACCAACGAACAAGATTTACATAGTGAATAGCCCGCGCGCCAAGAAAAATGCACAAAATCGAGTCCTGTATCAAAAACACTAAAAAAATCGAAAATTTTCACATATCAAACCCTAGAATTAGTTGAGACCTATCTAAAACAGGCAGTTTCGTGTTGACATTCATAAACGTTTTGAAGATATTTTTGATCAAAAAAAATAGGCGGCGCACTTTTTTTCAAACAAAATATCTTGCAATCTGTTATGGGTATCAACACAAAACTGGCTGTTTTAGATAGCTCTCACCTAATTCTAGGGTTTGATATGTGAACATTTTCGTTTTTTTTTTGTGTATTTGATACAGGAATCGTTTTTGTGCATTTTTTTTTGCGCGCGGGCTAATTCACTATGCCCAGCGCCTTAACCTCCGATCAACTGTATATAAAGATCTAGCGGTCACAGCCTCGTTGACCTAGCCATTCTTAAGGCGCTGTGCATAGTGAATTAGGCCGCGCGCAAAAAAAATGCACAAAACCGAGTCCTGTATAAAATACACTAAAAAAATCGAAAATTTTCACATATCAAACCCTAGAATTAGGTGAGACCTATCTATAACAGTCAGTTTCGTGTTGACATTCATAAACGTTTTGAAGATATTTTTGATGAAAAAAAATAGGCGGCGCACTTTTTTTCAAACAAAATATCTTGCAATCTGTTATGGGTATCAACACAAAACTGGCTGTTTTAGATAGCTCTCACCTAATTCTAGGGTTTGATATGTGAACATTTTCGATTTTTTTAGTGTATTTGATACAGGAATCGTTTTTGTGCATTTTTTTTGCGCGCGGCCTAATTCACTATGCCCAGCGCCTTAATTGATTGACAAAGCAACATCGGGCGCGGTCGGTCCATAGATGGGTGACCGATAATGGCGATAGCGCTCCCGTTTTTCGGAAGGCACGTTAAACGGTTGGTTTGTTGTTGATTGGTAACAATCGTTAAGCCATATCGGAGGCCCTTTGGGCGGCCTAAAAACTCTGACACCAGGCGTGGACACTACCTCATACGAATACCTACGCATCAAAATCTGGAGGCCCTAACAAGGTAGCCGAAGACTTGGCTTTTGTCTAGTTGGGTAAAATAAAGTAAGATGGGATAGGAAAAAGTAAGTAAGAAGATAGGATATTGTATGAAATTGTAACCAAAAGCTGATTCTACAGCCGCCATCTTAGGCCCAAAAGACATTGATGCGGGTAGAGACAAAAAAAACCCGAAACGAAGAGGAGGAACCCCATCGTCTATATAAATTAGTCTTTGTCAGCATGTTATATTTTGCTGTGCATGCATTAATTTAACTTTATTTCTAAATTAACATTTTTTTAATTAACTTTATTAAATTTGGATTGCGATGGGTTAGTTTACCTGCAGGGCAGTGTGGCAGCAAGCTTTTGGGTATATTGGTGACGCGCTGGAAGTCGTCGTGGCACGCATTGCAGAAGTGCGACGTTCCGAAGCAGAAGAACACTGCGACCTGGGTGCAGGTGTCAAAGTTCCATATTGTTTGTTTTTTACAACAATTCACAGTTTAAACTTGAATAACGTAATAAAAATAACCGATAATCATCTCACAATACAACAAACATTGGGGCCCAGCAGTAGTGACAGTAAAGCTTGCTACATTATTAGGCCAAACTCAAGAGACAGAGTTGTATCAGTGTGGTAAGGTCATTAATGTCTCTCACAAACAACAAAGAAGAAGGAATCTCGTTGACTTTAAGACGACGTACGTCTCAGAACTGGAATGGAATTCGTAGGAAATCCAATCCTGGAATCCAAACCTTAGGTCCTAAAAATAGTTAAGCCTCGCGTTGAGAAATCGCAGGAGCGTTTTTTGCTAAAAACGCATCCAAAAAAAAGATATGATTTTTTTTCCATTGGCGGCGCTAGTTGTGAGACGTACGTCGTCTTAAGGTACAGGCATAGCAGGAACCTACTGAGTTCAGCGATATGCCTGATGCTGAAGGCAAAACTTGTTAAAAATGTATGGTGGTGTATAATGTTTGTTTGTTTGTTTATTTGTTACCGAGCAGCAGTAGCGACACTTGTACTCGAGGAAGTCTCCGCCGTGCTTGGGGCAGGTGCGCGCGCCGGCCACGTCGCTGCAGGCGCCGCACACCAGCTCGGCCGGCTCCCAGCGCCCGCTCGTCTCGGCCTCGCAGCGGGCCAGGCCGCCGAAGTAAGCCTACAAAATGTAACATGTACAATACATAAAATGTACAAAATGTTTAATGGCAGCATAAAAACTGTCAAGCAGCATTTCAATAAAAACTTTTTTTCGTAATTTTATTATATTGCAACCCCTTTCAAGCAATCATTTACACTGTTATTTATAACATTAGCATACAAACTTATTCTGAATGTATCGTGCATAGTGAGCGTCTTTTTAAGATAATTTAGTTAGTGGTTTAAGTTTCATAAGCTATGATTAATTACTATATAAGCTGTTATTTAGTTAAATTGTCACTATAAGTGAGAACCTATAATTGGCTTCATGTTTATACCATAGTTTCTATACTGTTTTTCTTAGCTGTTGGTCCTCCATAGAACCTAATAAATAAATAAATAAATAAATAAAATAAACAACACCCCGTCGCGGCCGTAGCATGTGAGAAGTCGCGCGCGGCGTTCTTCATTTGTCACTTGTTTTAACGCTTACTAGTGCGCGCGCTGCACCAGGTTAAAGTAACCATGGATGGAGCACATGGAGCATATTGCGCAATAGAGCTAAAAAACACGCGCGCGACTTTTTGTGACGTTTTTGACATTTCGACGCATTTATATCAACGTCTCCCGAGGCCGCGACTTATTCAGCAATTTGCGATTTTTCTTATTAATCCTGTAGCAAGAGCTATTTTGCCACGGAATTTTAAATATGATTACCTAAATGGCATAGATTTTTGTCACGCATATAAGCTCATGCTCGCATTTGCGACCCAAAGTCGCGCCGCCACGTAAAATGTCGCGCGCGATATACTCGTGCTACGGCCGCAGGTGTCCTGTACGTGCAGCATGGTAAGCCCGAGATAGGCCCTTCTCTATGCAAAACTGTCAACTTGTCGGTCGGGCTCGAGTTGGCTCTACGCCAACATGGCGACGGAGACAAAAATACAACATTTTTATTAAGAATGGCAATATCTACTTTCTGCTCGACATGACCCTAATCTATTGCCATCTCGAGTCCCGCCTGCCACGCTCGCACAATAGACATGGCACGTCTGTCACTCGAGTTCGAGAGAGTGTCAAAACGACCATGCTAAGCATACTGAAAGTCGGCCGACGCGAGAAAAGAAACAACCGCATGCGTTGCACAGTTAGGCTCTTTTCACACTTGCCGGTTGCCTGGTAGTGCGATCCGGTGGCGATATGTACGGACATGAAGGTTGCTTTCACATGTACCGGTGTAGATAATTTCCCGGCCCATAAATTTTTAACCCCTGACCCAAAAAGAGGGGTGTTATAAGTTTGACCGCTATGTGTGTGTATATGTTTGTCTGACATGTCTGTGGCACCGTAGCACTTAAACGGGTGAACCTATTTGGATGCGGCTTTTTAATTTTATTTCTAGTGAGCGTTCTTTGTTTCTAGAAAGTTTTGTTTGCAGCGAGTGTTCTTACATGTGTTTTATCAAAATTTATTTATGAGATATGCTAATTTGATATTATTGTTTTTTTAATTTAGTATCATTTCACCGGATACTCGATTTAGGCTGTGGTTTTTCTTTCAGTCGGTCAGTGAGAGTGTTAACAGGGCGGCACTAGATCCTAAAATTGGTCAAGACTAGAGTTTAGAACTGACAGCCCGTTTTTAGCAATATGTCATTAAAAAAAATGACTTTTTTATCAGCGGCGCTAGTGTGCCTGCTTCTTCATCTTAACTACAAAGATGATCCTGGCCAGTGTTCGCAGCAAGCTAGACCCACCTTGCCGCACTTGTGGCAGACGTAGTAGGCGTAGCGCTCCATGGCGTGTCTTGCGGGGTCCGGGGCGGCGGCTGCGGGGGCGGCGCCGGCGGGGGCGGCCCCGGCGCGGGCCGCCCCCAGCCCCTCGTACTCGAGCCGCATCAGCGCCTTCCGCCGCACCTCCTCGCGCAGCCGGCGGATCGGCGCCAGCTGCTCCTCCAGCGTCCAGTGGCTCATGTCCTCCTGATACGAGACCGCGTAACATGTGAGACATATAAAAGCAAAGGCAGCAATTGTTGCTGCATTTGCTTTTATGTGTCTCAGCGTGACGAATAATTATTTTTTTTATTTTTTTTTTATTTTGAACCTAAACTGAGAAATTTTTGTCCAGCGATTTTTCGTTCACGCCAATACAATTGTATTATTTTCATTATTGCAAACAACAGAAGAACAACAATTCAGCCGATGGCAAACATTTTTCTGAGCAACATTTGTTGACTGATGTTTTCGCTCATCAAGCAGCAACACGGCGAAATGCAGTGATCAACCGCAGTGTTGCCTGCAACATGTTACCAGAAAATCAGCAACATGTTATTTTAATAATGTTGCTCAACAAAATATGTTTCTATCAATACTGCCTGAAAAGACATCGCTACCAGAAACTAATAAACACCTCGCTAGATAGCAAAAATAAAATCATATGTCCCTTCAGAAGAAGTTTCTGACAAAATCCTAAGATGAGCTCATGCGCTATGCTTTTCTAGTTTTTTAAGTGTAGGTACCCAACTCAATTTCTAGTCTTAAGCTAATAAATTTTCGATAACCGCCAAAAACGGCCGTTTTCGGCGGTTATCGAATTTTTTTTAGCTTAAAAGTAAATATCGAAGAGGGTATCTACACTTAAAATCTAGAAATCATGGCGCATAGGCTCATCTTAGGATTTTTTCAGAAACTTCTTCTAAAGGAAGATATGATTTTTTTAACATTGGTGGCGCTAGTTAGCCTTATACCGAGCCTTAATCGGGGAAGGGACATTCATTGTTTTTCGAAATGTTGAACATACCTTGCAGATAGGACACTGCGAGAAAGAGAAGGTGATTCGGGGCCCGATCCATTTGTTGACGAGCACTTTCTTACAGCAGTGTAGGTGGAACACGTGGCCGCATTTCAACTGGAACCCAACCCCATAATTCAGACGCTATTGTAGATAAATAATGTGAGAAGATTGGGAAATAACCTAAAACAGATAGTGGTATATTTCGCCCCGCATTCAGGGTTTACCAAGTTAAATTATCAGTAATGATAATAGCAAAAAACATGTCTCCGTTTCAGCAGTAAGTAGAAAAATATTGCGAATTTCGATATTTCCTTCTTTGGTAAATACTGTTATCATTTTATTGTGCAGTATTTATCAATTTTAGAAACAAAGTTGAATGGTATAGAGTCTATAGACGCTGCGAAAAAATCCGGGTAGGTTGACTAAACCTGGACTCACTCTGAGAGATGGCTTACGCCCACTGCCCAGTTAGTGTATCCTCAGCATCACACTAATATTGGAAATGTGAAAGTTAGTGTTTGTTATTCTTTCACACAGTAACGGCTGGAGGGATGTTAATGAAATTTGGGAAGGAGATAGCTTAAATAACACATCTAGGCTATAAATTACTTTATCTCGCGACTTCGTCCAAGAAGTCGAGGTCTACGTCCGTACATAAAAAGTATTTTAGGCTTTTTATCTAATTCTGCGTGGACGAATTCGCGGGCAAAAACTTGTTCATCATAAGTTTACTAGACATTAGTATGTTTGTTAGTCACCTGTATGGCGGGCGCGCCCTGCAGCGGGTCGGTGAAGCAGATCATGCACATGTCGTCCGCGTCCTGGCGCAGCGGCGCCGCGAGCGCGTCGGCGCGTGCGCAGCCGAACAGGCACGGCAGGCACGCGCGCTCGCCGCGCACGCCGCCGCACGCGTGCCCGCACTCCGCCACGCGCGTGCACGCCGACGCGCCGTGCTCCTGCGGGGCACAGGTTCATGTTTCGTAAAGGTATCCAGTGTGTTTATTATTTTTACGTAATAAGCACAATGACTAGTTTAGTTAATCCTCAAAAACTGTTTATTTGCGAACAAAAATTTAAAATTAAAATCGTTGTAACTTTGACCCCTATGTGTGTGTATGTGAGGGTGCGTGAGGGTGTGGCTGTCTGTGTGTGTATCTGTGTGTCGGTATGTGGCACGTAGCTCTTAAAAGGGTGAACCGATTTGGATGCGGTTTTTTTATTTGAGACCTGGTTTTCTACTGGGGAGTGTTCATCGACATGTTTTATCAAAATTAGTTCAGCCTTTTATGAGATATGCTAATTTGAAGCTAAAATGTGAGAAGGAATTTTTACTGTTTATTTAGTAGTAATGTAGAAGTTACCTGGCACTGCTGGTCCGCACAGACGTTGCCGATGGCCAGCAGGCCGGAGCTGCCGCGCGCGCCGCAGAAGCGGCAGGTGCCGGTGGGGGCGGCCCCCACGGCCCCCGCCCCCACCCCCACCCCCGCCCCCGCCGCGTCGCCCCCGCGCGCCTCCTCCACCCCGCGGAACTCCGCGAGCGCCTTCAGCGTGCGCCGGTCGACCAGCAACAGCAGCCAGAACAGCTTGGCGCGCCCGCAGCCCTCGTGGATGTCGATGCGGATCGCGCTCTCCTCCTCCTTGCATATCTGCCGACGTCAATACATATTTTATTAACCACACAATATTACTCAAAACACAAAATCCAGCTATTTTCTATGTACGTAGACAGATTGTCACTTTTTTATTAGTCAATTTTTGAGGTAAACGGAGTAGCGGAGGTAAGGGGAGGAGACAACTTAACGAAATAACACGACACGCCACCGAAACTCGTACGCTCGGAGGGGACTTGACTCTCCCAGCAAAAACATCCCGGCAAATAATATAACATCCGAGCAAAGCCCGAGCTCGCTCTAGCTAGAGGTCTTGCACCATGCGAGCTTAGAATGGATCTCGTTCGGGGGGCGTAGCTTATGAAATAAATGCCGCTAAAGGGGGGTGGGCCGAGACAGACCTGTCGGTGGTGCAAGCGACACTCCACCAGCGCTAGAGGGGGGCGGACCGAGACAGACCTGTCGGTGGTGCGAGCGCGCCGCGCGCCGCAGATGCAGGAAGCGGTCGCACTCGGCGCACAGCGCGCCGCAGCTGCGACACTCCACGAGCGCCAGCGTAGAGCCGTCGTCGTGGTTGGCGCAGAACGGCCGCGCCTCGGAGCCTCCTTCGCGCCCGCGCCCGTCGCGCGTCTCCGCGCCGAGATTCATTCTATGAAAAAAAAACAGAGAAATATTGAATCACATTTTATCACAACTATGTAGTTGCGTGAGAACAGAAGCGAGAGCGGAGGCACCGTTAGGCGCTGATGGTTACGGTTAAGCAGCCACTATAAGGGTAAGTAACTCTTTATTGCACAATAGATAACACTTTACAAATAAAATTTTAAAAATAACAGTACAAATGGCTGTCTTAAGGGTATGTACTATGTAGAGAAGTGGTCGGTGGGTGTACTCACGCGTCCAGCTGCGACTGGCGGCAGACGCAGAGCGCTGCCAGCGCGAGCCATACGGCGGGCGCAGCGATGCAGCGCGCAGGCGCTCGCTCCGCCTCGCTCAGCTGCGCCAAACGCGCCGCGTAGCGCGCCAGGGACGCGCGCGTCTCCACTCCCCACGCGCCCGACACCTTGTCCTGCGAGACCAACAGACAACATGCAGTTAGAAAATTTTAATACTCAAATAATCTCAATTTTATGTTTCAAAAGCGCGCTGCAAGAGCAAGACATCACTTCAATAAACGATTGAAATTATAGAGCCGCACGCAGGTGATTAAACTCTTTTTTAAGTCATCGCTGGTATGTTTTGGTACGGTAAATACGGTATAGGCACACTAGCGCTGCTATCATCTTTTTGGATGATTGATTGTTAGCGAGGGGGGCTGGTTATCGGAGCTGAATGAAAACAACGTAGTAGGTTCAAAGAACGCGCGTTCGCCGATCGGTAGGTATAGGGGCGTTGCGGTGGCTCGCGGATTGTACGTACTATTGGAGCAAAACAAAATTGCTGTTTACGCGGCGCGGGTTGACAAGAGACTAGTGTATTAAAAAATCAATCAAAATTAAGCGCCTGCCGCCCTCTACCGACCGAAACGCTAACTAGCGAACATGTTTATTGTAAATTCTTCATAGATGGCGCTAGTGGTAAATTAAATTAACAAAAACATACAAAATAAACCAAAATGTACTTATAATAAAAAGCTATCATCAATATTGATAATAATTATTTATTTACATGACATGTACCTATGTTTTACCAGAAAGCATGAATAT
Source organism: Zelleria hepariella (assembly GCA_949319315.1). NCBI lineage: Eukaryota > Metazoa > Arthropoda > Insecta > Lepidoptera > Yponomeutidae > Zelleria > Zelleria hepariella. Next base: position 20,754,139 of record OX439379.1, read on the forward strand.
TAAATTGCAGACGTCAAAAACTGTCATTCTTAGCAGTAACAAGATTTACTCATAAGCTTGAGGATCTGGGAGCTAGGTCCTAAAATTGTTTAAACTAGGATTGAGAACTTGATGGTGCTATTTTGCCTTGCCCTTGGTCCCAATTTGACGACGCTCTGATTGCAACTCGCACATTGTTATCTCGGCCATGTCATATCTACCAATGGGGCCGATTCTGGCATTGTAAAGCCGGGTGCGAGGCAGATTGGCTTTGTAAAACCAGACTAGGCACAGTAACTATAATATATAAAGGCTGAAAGATCGAAAGGTGACCTAGCTTAAGAAATATTGTTTTACCAGTAATTGTGCAACCCTGACTGTGTCTTGTGTACAGTACTGTATATAAATTAAGTTTAATAAAGACTTTTGAAAAACAAAACAAACCTCGGCCATGTCGGTGAGCAGCTTGGCCACGAGATGCGCGTGTTTCTTGGTGGTGGTACCGCGCATGAACCAGGCGGCGGGCGGCGCGGGCGCGACCGCGGATCCCATGCGCACGGCGGCGGGGGCGGCGGGGGCGGCGGGGGCGGCGGGGGCGGTCGCGACGCTGCCGCCCTTCACCTTCACCTGCACCGTGATCGCCTTGCTCAGGTAGCACACCAGGTGCTCCAGGAGGGTGATCCTGCTGGAGACATGCATGCATTCGTTACACAAGTTTACCAACAGACAAACACAGTTAACAGTGTGCGTTTTTATATGATTTCTTTCTCTTAGTTCTTTGAATATCCTTCTAGATGGCGACTTTCCTGTCATTTTAACTTTACTTAAATATAATGGACATTTCTCGTTGCATTTTTCTTATTTTCTTTACTAATAATCGTTTCCCTGTGACCATGACACACCGAAGTCATAGTTTGGAATTATTGTCAAAATCTGACTAATATTATGGGGCGCGGTCAGTCCATGGATGGGTAACCGCTCTAGTGGCGATACTATCTGAGCGCTTCCCTGCTTCGGAAGGTACATTCAACCGTTGTTCCCGGTCGTTTTGATGAATAACAATCGTTAAGCCACGTCAGAAGCCCTTTTGGCGGCCTAGAAACTCTGACACCAGGGGCGGCCCCTACCTCATATGATAACCTAACCTGCAGTCTATCAAACTTTTTGTTTCTTTTGACCTTTCTCTATAAAGTCGCTTAAATCACCAAGACAATGAAAAACGGGCATAGTGTGGTGTGGTGTGCGTACCTGGCATTGAGATCGCTCCCGAAGTTCACTGCGGCCAGCATTTTTTGCGGCGGAATCTCCGCGATCATTCTTCGTAGCAGCGATATCACCTGTGGGTGAAGATGGATAGAGCGATTAGGTTAAACTCCAGGGATACATTTGGAAGTACCTAAGGTTATCTTTTAGACAGTGAAGTTGGCACAGACGGTGCGGTGGAGGAAAGAAATACATGGTTGTTCAGATCTTCATTATTTATACTGTAATGTTGTGTTACATAGTGACCGTTTCTGTTTGGATGCGACAGCCAACCGTCGGGCATATGCCACAAGGCACACGGGCTAGCCTCGAGAAAGTGACTCGACCATCTCCTTGACTCCACCTTTGTCGAGAAGCTTTTGGACTCGTGTTTAAGAGTATGTGTCAAATTGCCTGTAGCGACATACCTGTCGCTGCACTCTCTCGCTGCCGGTGTGCAGGAGCGCCAGTAGATCGGCCAGAAGCTCGGAGCGCTGCGCCAAGTGAGCGCGACCCACCACACTGCCGCTCAGTGCCAGTAACTGAAACCATAACGAGGCTCTTAGTAACCAGTTTCCAAATCTAGTGATGAGAAAAAATAAACTACTAGATAAATTAACCGACAGATATATGAGCGAAACTCGCCACAGAGCCGGGGTCGGCCAGAAAGAGGATAATTATTACCATCGTCTTTCTTTTTTTTTTGTAATTTTTTTATTTAAGCAAAAAACATATTTACAAACAGTTACAAAATACGACAAACTGTAGTAACAGTTTGTTGACGAAGCGCTATAACAATTTTTTAATTAATAGTTTAATTATTTTACGGGCTTAATTAACAAATCAGTACTTAGAACTTTCTAGCTTTTCTAATTAGTTAATTTTATTTATAAATGGTCTAAAAAATACTTTTCTAACTGACGATCTCGTCCAATGTCTGCCGGAATGAGAAGAGGTGGCTCAAGTCTGAAAGAGTTCGTCTGGAAAGGGGAACTGCTACTGACCCAGTCACATAAGGATTTCACCTCGGAATGAGAGATAAGATGGAAACTGGTGTAACACCTTCATTTTAGCGTTCTAAAAGTAGTGTCTGCGTCATGAGTATAGCAGATGAACTCACCAAGGACAGCATCTCGAAGCAGTAGTTGTCCTGCGTGGTGGCGGCGCGCGGCGCCGGCTGGTCGGGCCCGGCGCGCTCGGCGTGCTCGGCCGCGTGCTCGGCCGCGCGCTCGGCCGCCTCGGCGCACAGCAGCGCCGTCTCCCAGTCGTCGCGCGCGCGCGCCGCCTCGCAACCGATCGCGCACACTATGTGCGACATCACCTGCCGAAGAGTGCTCTTTTCAAATAAAAGTTAAAGCTTTTTTTTTACTTTCGTGGTTATAAGACATAACTATTGTAAGAAAAACGTGATTCTTACCACGATGATTACTAGACTACGACGAATCATGGTAAGTATTCCGTTTTCTTACAATACTTAAAAGTTAAAGCGTTTCATCTCTGAAATCATGTTTCGATTTTGTATCGTGTTATAAGAGTGAACAAAAGCTTATAGCTGAGCACGTCACTGCAGCGTGGTCAGCTTGTGACCGGCGAACAGGATGCCGACGACGTGCTCGCGTAGGTCGCTGTCGTCATGCGGCGGGTCGCTGTTGTCGATAAGACCGTCCTACTAGATGTGTGTTTGGTACCTGTCGCTGCAGCGTGGTCAGCTTGTGACCGGCGAACAGGATGCCGACGACGTGCTCGCGCAGGTCGCTGTCGTCGATATGACCGTCCTACTAGATGTGTGTTTGGTACCTGTCGCTGCAGCGTGGTCAGCTTGTGACCGGCGAACAGGATGCCGACGACGTGCTCGCGCAGGTCGCTGTCGTCGATATGATCGTCCTACTAGATGTGTGTTTGGTACCTGTCGCTGCAGCGTGGTCAGCTTGTGACCGGCGAACAGGATGCCGACGACGTGCTCGCGCAGGTCGCTGTCGTCGATATGACCGTCCTACTAGATGTGTGTTTGGTACCTGTCGCTGCAGCGTGGTCAGCTTGTGACCGGCGAACAGGATGCCGACGACGTGCTCGCGCAGGTCGCTGTCGTCGATATGACCGTCCTACTAGATGTGTGTTTGGTACCTGAAGCTGCAGCGTGGTCAGCTTGTGACCGGCGAACAGGATGCCGACGACGTGCTCGCGCAGGTCGCTGTCGTCGATATGACCGTCCTACTAGATGTGTGTTTGGTACCTGACGCTGCAGCGTGGTCAGCTTGTGACCGGCGAACAGGATGCCGACGACGTGCTCGCGCAGGTCGCTGTCGTCGATATGACCGTCCTACTAGATGTGTGTTTGGTACCTGTCGCTGCAGCGTGGTCAGCTTGTGACCGGCGAACAGGATGCCGACGACGAGCTCGCGCAGGTCGCTGTCGTCGATATGACCGTCCTACTAGATGTGTGTTTGGTACCTGTCGCTGCAGCGTGGTCAGCTTGTGACCGGCGAACAGGATGCCGACGACGTGCTCGCGCAGGTCGCTGTCGTCGATATGACCGTCCTACTAGATGTGTGTTTGGTACCTGAAGCTGCAGCGTGGTCAGCTTGTGACCGGCGAACAGGATGCCGACGACGTGCTCGCGCAGGTCGCTGTCGTCGATATGACCGTCCTACTAGATGTGTGTTTGGTACCTGTCGCTGCAGCGTGGTCAGCTTGTGACCGGCGAACAGGATGCCGACGACGTGCTCGCGCAGGTCGCTGTCGTCGATATGACCGTCCTACTAGATGTGTGTTTGGTACCTGTCGCTGCAGCGTGGTCAGCTTGTGACCGGCGAACAGGATGCCGACGACGTGCTCGCGCAGGTCGCTGTCGTCGATAAGACCGTCCTACTAGATGTGTGTTTGGTACCTGTCGCTGCAGCGTGGTCAGCTTGTGACCGGCGAACAGGATGCCGACGACGTGCTCGCGCAGGTCGCTGTCGTCGATATGACCG